>SJXQ01001256.1:0-20681 GCA_006408695.1 Aepyceros melampus
TCGGCTTGGCGAGAGGCTACCTTCCGGACCAAGACCCTGAAAAGAAACTCCAGCACCGGGCCGAGGCAACTTTCCTTTGTCAGCCGAGCCCTGCCCGCGTTTCCCCAGCGTGGCCGTTCGAATCGGCTTATAGAAGGCACACCCGGCCGGTCTCAGGGCCATCCAGGGAGCCGGGGGGCGCTAATCACTATCCAGGCAACAGGTTCCTGGGGGGCACTTGGGATTCGGATTGCGGTTTGAGAAGGGAAGGAGACCTCCCAGAGCTAAGCTGGGCGTCCAGTGGGTGACTCCAGATGGTGTGAAATCTAAGGCTGATAAGGGATAAGGCCTTGGGTATCTGTTTTGTTTTTTTGTTTTTTTTTTTCTCCTTTCCTTTCTCAGATCCTTTAAGCTGTAGGTGGTTTCACAGCAAGAGAAGGTTTTCATGTCCAGTCTTTAGGGGGTATGGGTCTCTAAGGTCAGAAGAGGAAGGGAAGACACTACTAGTGTATGAGAATACATTTAGTGGGGAGAGGAGAGGAGTTCCTAGCTTTTTACTATGGCTCCCCTGCCTTCCCTGTCTGTCTACTAGAATTTCCCCAAGGTCTTTGTACCGCTGCCCGAGGCAGGGTCCCTGAGGCGACACTGGGGTGCAGTGCTGGCCTGCTGGGGCCTCACCTCTCTGTAATGGGCCACTGGGTCAGGGCAGAGAATCAGGTTCTAGGCCCAGCTGTCCGAGCAGAGCTTGGACAAGCTGTTCCCTGTCTCTAGGCCTCAGTTTCCTCTTCTGTAAAAGAGTAGAACAAGTGATCTTTTCAAATCCCTCTTGACTTAACACTGAATAGAGGAGAAGAAAAGAAAAACCTGGACACCTTTGGTGACCCTGAATTGATTTTGCAGATTCACTGTTTCTCTGATCAGAGGTCAGAGGCGTACCTCCTACTGCCTCCTGCCCCAAGAAAAGACCCCCCACACTCCAAGTTGCTTTATTAACTGAGCTAGACTTGTCCTAGCTTGGGGCCCAGCCTTTTTGCACTTTGAGACATTTAGTTTCAGAGACAGTCGTTTGCAGGGTGATAACAGACCTATGATGGAGAAGGAAATGGCAACCCACTCTAGTGTTCTTGCCTGGAGAATCCCAGGGACAAGGGAGCCTGGTGGGCTGCTGTCTGTGGGGTCGCACAGAGTCGGACACGACTGAAGTGACTTAGCATAGCAACGGACCTATGAAGGATTTTTTATCTTCTAGACTTCTCGGCTAGACATTTCACGAAGCTAATAAAATTAAGTAGGAGAGAGCTTTCAGGGTAGATTTGGTTATTTATTATCCACCCCTCTGCCCACCCTACGGGGGAGAAATAGCATGTGATTTCTATGGTGGCTGGTGGGTCGTCTCCCTCCGGATCAGATGCCTGCAGTTTTGCCTCAATAATTGTTTGTAGACATGTTTTGGTCACTATTATTTAGTATAACCTAGCTTTTGACTTTGTTTCAACGTTCAGTGCAGGAGGCAGACGCGGTTGGTTTATTGACATGGAAACGAGGATCTTGTTTACCGTTACCTTAAAAGCTTTGTTTAGGTAACGGCCATTCACATCCAAAATAGTACCCTAGTTTTTTCCTAGAGGATTTGTAGCTACAGTAAGTAGAGCTGTACCTAACTAACTAATGTTTTCATTTTTGGTAGTTTTCTTTTTCGTTCGTTTTTAAAAAAATAGTTGACAGGGATGTACAAAAGGTTGGGATTTGCCATTTTTCTCTTGACCTGTCCTCTCCATTTGAGGTTTCAGCGTGCACACTTGACCCATGGAAGAACTTTCACTGTGGTATAACACGCTGTTACCAACACCCGATACCGGAATTCTGAATTGGCTTCTAGTTTTGTAATTTTATATATATATATATATATATATATATATTTTAAGCGCTCTGCTTTCTTTACTTCTCCCTACCTTCCTCTAACTCCTGGCCTTTTCGTCTTGACATATTCCTCACCCTTTTACCCCACAAACATGGTGCTTATTGCAATTGTGTGCTGATCAACTTAAAAAAAAAAACAAAACACAAAACTTTGGGGGCGTGTTTATGAAAAGACATATCTGTCTTATGTTTGGTCAACAACATGGAAAATCCACACCTGTTGTATTTCTCCTGTTGACAGCTCCTAGTCAGTGCTGAATATACCTGTAGCCGCGGTAATGTTAATCTCCATGAGAGGGTAGTTTCCTAGATCAGAGATTTTTTTGTCTGTTTTAGTTTTTGCAAAGTAATCTCTCATTTCTCAGGTGATGTTTAAAGGTGGAAAACATGCTGCAGACTTTTATGAGGTCTTTAGACTACCTTAATAAAAGTGGTAAATCTTTATGTCTTACCGCCTAGGTCCTAGGGGATGTTAAGTCTGGGAACCGAATCAGCTCTGGTGTGACTTTCCTCCACTCTGTGCTTTTTCCCAAAGCATTACTCTCCCCTCCGCCCCCGTGGCAGAACTGAAAACAAGGTTGAGATTTACATTTTAAAAGGGAAAATTTTAATATGAAAGCCAAAGCGGATAAATAACTAACTTGTAGCTGTATTCTTGCCACGCTCTGGGTTGAATTCTTCCCGAAGATTTGTGACATTTAGAAATCTAATGAAAACTAACAGTGGGAATATTTTTTCATTCCTTCCTTCTCCATATTTTCTCTCCAGCAACTTTTCCCCTCTCAAATCAGCCTATCAGGCTCAAAAGCGTCTGTGGGAATTGTTTGGGGTTTTAAAGCCAGTCCCTGACTGAGACCTGCAAATGTCTAATGTGGAGTACAGTTTTTTCTCCATTCAGATTGGGGTTGGGGTAGGAGGAATACACTAATTGTTACACTAGATTCTGACTGCTTTTTTTCAGTAATTTTTTTTTTCTTTTACTTTCTCCCTATAATGGCCTTACTTTTGTAATATGGGTTTAGGTTGCTGATAGATCTTTACCCCTGTGATTTTTCAAATTCAGGTGCATTTAGCGCCTATGTTTTCTTTTATTTTAATTTTTTATTATTGTTTTAAGAACCAGCTCAGGCTCCATAGTTTTTTGACACCTGCTTTATTTTGGGACTTCCTGGTGGCTCAGATGGTAAAGTGTCTGTCTGCAATGCAGGAGACCTGGTTCAGTCCCTGGGTTGGGAAGAGCTCCTGGAGAAGGAAATGGCAACCCACTCCAGTATTCTTGCCTGGAAAATCCCATGGACGAAGGAGCCTGGTAGGCTACAGTCCATGCGGTCGCAGAGTCAGATGCGACTGAGCGACTTCACTTCTTTTGAGGTGTAACTACAGGATGAACTGTCCTTCTGATTCATCGTAGGTAATTTTACTTTGCAAAAGATGAGTGAACTAATTCAAGCAGAGCATCCTGTTGGATGTCGATGGAGGGCTTTTTGGATGTTGTTAGTTAAAAAAATTTTTGGCATCCTCTTCTCCACCTGTGTTGTTTAGTTATCATTGAGGAGAAGAACTGCCATCCAATTACTTATTGCTGAAAGGACCGTCCATGTGATTTTCATGTTTTGATTTTTCTCAATGGTGACGTTCCCATCTTTTCTCCCAGCTGTACATCACAAATTAGATGCAGGTACTGTTTAATATTCATTGTCCCTGCCTAAATAAGAACACACTATGGCTTGTTGAAGCATTGCACATTGAAATACACAGTGGGGCATTTCAGAAAGGCTTGCTGTGTTTGTTACATTTTGGGAGAGACTGTTAAAGTTTACATCAAACTTTAAGGAAACTTTGGAGTTATTTGAGAAGTTACTGAAAGCTGGGTTCAAAGCCTGAGAAATGAGTGATTAACACTTAGGCAATTAATCATAATTGTTTTTCTCCCCTCAGAGTCCTGTAGCTGACTCCTACTTTTCCATTTTTTCCCCCAGATTGACCCCAAAGTTGCATTTCCTCGTCGAGCACAACCCAAGGTAAGTAGGAGAAGCAGTAATAGGATTTTAGCACTTAGAGGTGGTTGCCAAGGATTTCAGATTTCAAGCAGAGCACTGGCAGTGATGTTTGGAAGCCTGGTGCACCCCGTTTCTTCAGGGTATCAGCGTGTGGCAGTGAGGGGGGCCAGGCCAGGCCAGGCGCTGTGGAGATAACCTTGCGTCTGCTAGTCAGCCATTCCCAGGTGGGTCTGAGCATCCATCTTGGGGCAGGGACCAACCTGTGCTTTCGTGGGAGGACGTAGTACCGTTTGTTGCAATATTTATGCAAGCATTTTATTTATTTTTAAAGCATTGCTGAGATCCCATCAGGAAAAGTTGGCCATTTCCTTGTGATTCTTTTGGAGGGTACTCTTTTGAGGTCTGACAACTTGGAGTTTAAGGAGAGGAGAATTTAAGTGAACAGTTTGTCCTGTCTAGGAAAAACAGCTTTGTAGACCCCAGATGCCCTCAGTCTGACCGAGGAAGCGGTGGATGTGTTGGTTTCAGGTAGGCTGGGTCCGTCTGGGTGCACCTGAAGCCAGGAGTGTGCTGCTGTTTTGTGCAAGGGCTGGTGCCTTGGCAGAGAAGAGCTGGAAACGTGGTCCCCTTGCAGGAGTGGTACTGCAAGGCTTGCTGAACGGCTTGAGATAGGCCTTCACCGTTTCCCAAGTGTGTAGTTAACATAATTTTCACTGAGCTTGCCAGGTGTGGTCATGAGAACACAGCTGCATAAAGCCCAAGGTGAGATTTAAAGGGCTTATGGCTTCCACGCTAAATTTGCACTTTTTAAGTTATACTTTTCTCTTCCCTGGGTAATCCCGGAAGAAATACTTTTTCCACTTCTTGTGGCCTTGGCACTTTTTTAAGGGGAAGGGGAAAAGGTGAATTGTCTGTGTAGGTCATAAAAGGGATAAAACTGTGGTTTTAGCCAGTCCAGTTTGTTTCTTTAAGCGTGGTCTCCCAGAAGTGGGACCTTTTAGCTGTGCGAGGGGAGGAATGGCTTTGCACATTAATGAAGAAATAGTTGGCTCTTGGGGATGGTATTTTGAGAATTTCAGGTTGGAGCCTGCCATGTGATTCTTTCCTTCCTTCTTTCCTCTCCCTGTCTTTCTTCCATGTGATTCTTTCTTTTTCTTCCCTTCCTTTCTCTCTTTAGAAGGAAACCTAAATCTCTCAACAAAAATAGTGAATATTTTCTTAAGGCATTTTTTCCCCTAATGCTTAAGCAAATAATAGAAATTAATGAATCAAAGGAGTTAGATTATTTCTATACTGAGCACAAACTTTTGGGACTGTCTTCAGTGTTTATTGCTTTCCAAACAGTGTGTGATCCTTGATGTTTCAGAAGGCTTCCAGGATTAGCAGGGTTTCCTGATTTGGAAGAATTGCTGTTTCTTCCATAAATGTGAATCTTCAAATTTTCAGGTTAGTCATTTGATCACCCAGAACTTGGATCAGGTTACTCTAGCAGGAAACTGGAAAAATCCCTGACTTGGTCAAACTATAGATTTCTCCTCTCCTTTGCAGCTCCTCCTCAACTCTCCCATTTTTTTAATACCAGGAGGACACTATTTTATTTTAATATATTCTGGTGAGTATTTCAGTGATGCGTTCAACTTAAAAACAAGACAGAGTATTTCTTAAGCTTGTCAAAGTGTCCCCTGCCCTCCCCAGAGTGTGGGATGGTTTTGGTGAATTATCAGACTTTGGGATGTGAGCTAACATTAAACCAGTTGGTGAAGACATCTTCCTATGGAATTCTAGGGATTTCATAATAATACCTTACTTTTTATGATACACATTCTTTGCAAACGATTTTTCTCTCTGTTATCTCCATCTGAGTCCCAGGTCCTGCAACACTGAGAAATCCACCTATTCTCAGGTTGCTCGTCTCTAAAAGGGGGCTGATGACAGTGACTCCCTCAGAAGGAGGTTGTGAAGAATAAGAGAGTCTGCACAGGGTGAGGGCCTTGCGACTCATCACTCTCATCATTGCCAACATCATCGTTGTTGGTTTAATCACGACTGTTGTTTTCGAGTTCAACAGCCTGTGTTTGGATCCCGACTGGACTGCTTGTTAACTATGAATTTGGGCAAATCATTTAACGTCCTCGAACCTGTTTCTCCATCTCACTGAGCTTTGGTGAGAAAAGAAATTAAGAAAGGTAAAGTGCCTGAAAAAAGACCCAGGCTGTGATCATGCCATACCTGGCCTTGCTGTTTTTGTTTTTTTAATTTCTCTGATTGAAGTGTGGTTAATTTACAATGCTGTGTTAGTTTCTGGTGTACGGCAATGATTCATTTATATGTGTGTGTGTGTGCGTATGTGTGTTATATATCCTTTTCAGATTCTTTTCCATTACGGCGCGGTTACCTCGTGATTTTCACGTTATTTTTGTGGCGCTGATCCTGTGAGAGGTCTAGTAATGATGGCAGCGGTAACTGAGTGTCCGTGCCAGGCGCCGTGGGAGGGACGTGCTGCGTATTGACTCCCTGTCTTCACCTCTGCCCTGTGAACTGGGTGCTAGGATTTCCTGTTTCTTAAAACCATTGTTAGGTTGCACAGTGGTGTAACCCGGCCCAGAACTGTGTCCTCTTGCGGCGTCTGTCCTCGGGGCACTGAGGGGCGTAGCTCTGAGTGGTCCCCGGGCTGCGGGGGTAGGACTGCAGCCAGCACCCCAGGCCCTGGCACTTCCCTGGCGGGTGACTCCCCGGCTCCAGGACGTCACCTACTGTGGACTCTGCCCACTGGGCCCTCCGTCCGAGCCCTCAGCATCTTTCGGGGCTTCTGGAGTTGGGGGTGCGGTATGCTGGTTAGCTGCTTGGGCAGGGCGGGCAGAGAGCGCCTGCCTTGTCAATGGTTATTTTCCGACAGAACTTGAGTCCAACCAGGGGAATTTCAGACTGAAGGTGGTGTTGGAGGCCAAAACCTGGCCGACAGGAGAGTTGAATGTTAACTCAAGCCTTATTTATTTTTTTACCTCCTGCAAAACTGGTGTGTCTGTGTGTGTCAGGGTCCCAGTGGCAAGGTGAGCTGTGCCCCTCCTCGGGGACTGGGTGGTGCTCTTGTAAGTGATGCGTCAGCGTGTCTTTCAGTTAAAATTCATTTCTCTGCTCCCTGGCTGTCCCTCCTTGCTAACACTCACCGGAGAAATATTCCATGGAGGTGTTAAAACAAGACTGCTGGAAAGAAACTGTAACTGAATATGAAAGAAAATTTGTAGTACCAAAGAAAGATTTCATATTAGGACTGTCATAATATTCTTTAATTTATCATATAAATAAAAATCTGTTTTGACCAGAATTTTAATGAGTGACCCGAGGAAGGGTTTTGAATTCTGCAATTCATCTCTCCCCCTTTGCAATATGAATGTTCACATCTCAAGTGAAGTATAATGGGCATTATTAACTAGTCGAGGGCAAACTCTCTGGAGACCAGTATCCATTAATTAGTGAAGTGCATTTTGATCAGAAGAAGATAGGTCTGTTCTGTGTCTTTCTGTTTCTCTGGATGATTATTTCATTTGGTAAAACATGTAAGAGTTTCTCCTCTCTGTCTTTAAAGAATAAAGTGGTCATACTCCTCTAAAAAGATGACTTAATTTGAAGCCGCTGGAGAAACGGGAATGATTGGGATCAATCATGTCATCATGCCCTTTCGTTGGTCTCTTTAGGTGAAGTGTTGGCTCCCTGGAAGAGTTTTGCTCAAGCTTGTGGTTTCTTTTCCTTGTGTGGAGAAACCAGGAGACTGCCTAGCATCTCGGGGCAGGAGTGAGTCTGGGCATAATTTACCATCTGTCCTAATTATCCTCATGTATAATAAGGCATCCCCCAGTCCCTTGGTGGCTCAGTGGTAAAGAATCCATTTGCAAAGGTTCGATTCCTGAGTTGGGAAGATTCCCCTGGAGAAGGAAATGGCAGCCCACTCCAGTGTTCTTCCTTGGGAAATCCCATGGACAGAGGAGCCTGGCGGGCTACAGGCCATGGGGTCCCAAGAGTTGGACATGACTTAGCGACTAAACCACCAGCCCCCTGATGGCCAGTTTCCTCCTTTAGTTTCCGAGGCCAGAACCTTATCTTATCTCTTTATTAAGGGAAATCTCATTTGTTCAGCCTGTTTAGTTACCTTCAGTTGCAGCTGGGTGACCCTGGCCTTGTAGGCCTCAGTTTCTTCTGCTTTAAACCTGGGAATCATGGATCGCCCCACGTGGAACTGTTTAAGTAGCACCCAGAGAATGTCTGCTGGTACTGTCATCTAGAATTATTTTTGTAGAATAAAAAAAAAAATTATGATGGTGCAGATGACCTAAGAAAATTCTTCCTTGGAATGTAAGCCCCTTGATGGCAGAGGGCTGCTGATGGCTGGCATTCGGTAACTGTTCAGTGAATGAGTGGAATCCAGCCTGCTCTTTTCACAGGGGAGGCAGCTGACCCTTGGGGAGTTAACGCCAGTGGCCCCAGGCCACGTAGCTAAGTTGTGGCAAGGTTAAGCCCGAAGCCAGGTTTTCCTGTCCCCTGGAAGGCTCTCCAGATGGGTGCAGGGCAGCCTGAGAGTTTCATCCACTCACCTCCTGTTCCGGGGGAGCGGTTTCTTGGCAGCTTCTCAAGGGCGAGGGGAGAGTTTTCGGCATCTGGCCTCCCCTGCTGCTGCGGGTCGGTCCTCCCAGCGTCTTGCCATCCTGGGTGATCTGCAGCTGTCATCTGGGGCGCCGCACTTAACCGACTGCCGGTGGGCTGTCGTCCCCAGCCGGGTGGTCGTGGGGTGTCAGCAGCCTCTTCTCCTGCAGCGAGGGCCTCGGGGGATTAGTGGCTGAGCTTCCTTCTTGTTGGGGCGCGCGGCTCCTTCCTGCTCTTTCCTGCCTTCCCGGCAGCAGCAGGTGTCAGCTCGGAAGGGAGGGGCGTCTCGTCCTACAAATGTCCTTTCCCTGGATTTTTGCCTTTCCTCACGTGCTTGCGTTTCAACACTAAGGTCAGTCCACCCAGAGGCCGGGGGGCCGGTGTTCTATGTCAGATGTTTCTGGCAGATGGGTGAGACCCCCGTGCCCCTCGGGGAAGAGAGGAGGAGGAAAGCTCTGCCCGAGGAGCCAGCTGCCGGTCTTGGGGGCCTCCTGTTTCATATTTTTAAACCTAAACATTCTCTGGCCAGGAGCCCGAGAACACGGAAGGGAGATGGGGCTGCTCGTGTCTTCCTCTTGTTTGATCTGGTTTGTTGGTTTACTCAGAGCTCCCCTCATTGTTTCTGCTTGTCGACTCTACTTTCGGGGTGCTGTAGGAAAGCTCACTGGCCTCCCGATGCCCACTGAGCAGTCTGAACTCAGCCTGGTAGGTTTAGTCCTTCAGGGTCTGTGTGAGGATCTGCTTTTGGCTTCTGCCCCAGCTCATCTCACCTTTTGTAGCTGACACCTGGATTCTGCTTTCCCAAAGAACTGCCCTTCCGTGAGTCCCTGTCTGCACCACCCTTCCTTCCCTCTGTTGTACAAGACAGAACCTCCTTTCTTTCTTTTCTAAAAAGAGACATGGGATTAAGCTCTGGAGATCTCTCAGGGGTCTGTACAACCTTTAATCACACTTCCTAAGGACAGGGAGGCCTGGCGTGCTGTGGTTCATGGGGTTGCAAAGAGTTGGACATGACTGGGCGACTGAACTGAACTGAAGCCATTCTGACACTTTATTTTTTCAGTATTTATTTATTTGGCTGCACTGGGTCTTTGCTGGAGCATGAGGAATCTTTCACTTGTGGCATGTGAACTCCTGGTTGCAGCACGTGGGATCTAGTCCCCTGACCAGGGACTCAAACCCAGGACCCCTGCATAGACCCCTCTTTCAAAGCCCAGCTTAGTTGTTAAATCTTCCATGATGCTGTCCCTTCGCCCTCATTTTCTGCATTTCCACATTTTCTGCACTTTACCTTTTCTTTGGGATGGGCCTTCCAACAATAATAAATTAGCAAAAAAATATGAGACATTGTGCCAGGCACGCACTCATACATTCATTCATTCGTTCACCGAGTGTTGTCACGCACCTGCCATGGGCCAGACGCTGTGTGTGGCTCAGGGGAGTGCTGTGGAGGGTGAGGCGGAGGCCCTGCCCTCATGCGGCCTTCCCGGTAGTGGGCGGGGAAGCAGCGAGCCAAGTGTACACTGCACCAGCCGGTGTGAAACCCTCAGCAGGGTGGGGGTGATGGGGGCTGGGCGCTGGCCATGGCTTTCGTGCGTTCAGATGCCCCGCTCCACGTTCAGTAATTATTTACCAGGTCTCTGCCCAGCACCCGGGACTGTGTTAGGTGCTTTGTTCTGGGTTTATGGTTGGTTAGGTTCATGCCTTATCGCCTCTACAGGACGATAAAGGCACAGGCAGATTTTACTAATTAAAAAAGTGCTTAGCTTCTAGCCATGCTCTTTTGTACACCCTGACCTCCGTTTGGATAGAAGGAAAGCAGGATGGTGAAACAGACGCTGTGCTCGTCTTCAGGGGTCTTAGCTCTGGGTTGGGAGGAGGGGCCGCTGCCTGTGTTGGGAGGGTGCAGTAAGCAAGTAAGAGAGGGACAGCAGTGAGAGGAAGGAGGGCAGAGGACAGCCCCTCGGAGAAGGGGGGTTTTGCCCTAGGTTCTGAAGGACAGGTAGGCAGGAAGAATGGCAGGAATGCAGTTCTTCCCACCAGGGCCAGGGGGTCAGGACGTGCAGCTGGAGGCAGGTGTGTGTGCCGCTCGGCTCTCAGGAGGGGGCCGAATGGCGGACTGGGGCCAGCTCGTGGAAGGCGTCGGAGGCCAGGCCGAGCACCTCCGCCCATGCTTGTCGCCTGGGGGCTGGGGCCCTGCTGTGCGTGTGCAGGACTGTGGGGCTCTCCGTACCAGGTCTCAGTGCTTTCGGTCCAGCGTGGGAGCTGGGATGCCCGTGGGGACTGAGGCTGTGCCATTCCAGGGAGAACGTCCCCATCCCAGGCTTGTGTGCTCCGTGTGACCCTGACTGCGTTCTCTCTGGCTGCTGGCCCTTCTCCAGGAGTGATGCTCTGGGCTGATACCCTCTCTGATATTCGGGGGGCATGGCAGCTACCAAGAGCCCTGTCGTTCTCTCGTTTCCGCCTTCTTGCCCTCCCCTCCTTTTTGTCTCTTTTAACAGTAGGCCACGATACAGACAGAATTCCAGAGTTCTGTGTTTTGTCCTTCTCCGGCTTGTGATCTTGACCTTGCTGTGTACAGACGTTGACGTGTCGTTTCTTGGTTTGGAAATCACAGGCTGTGGAACACCGATGCCTGTGCCCCATGGCTCAGAGCGTCTTGACCTGTGATTGCATAGGTGATGTCTGCTTGGGGTCACCTTTGGTGAGTGGCTGCCTGGTGGGAGGGACGCAGGATGACGGGGAATCACGACCTGCGCCTTCTCTGCGGTGTGAGAGTCGTGAGCAGGTGTGGTTGTGGCGCCCTGTGGCCCGTGGAGCAGCAGCCAAGGGTGCTTGGTCCACCTGGGACAGGCATTTGGGCCCCACATACAAAAAGGTGTCCTTTGTCACCCTCTCCTTCAAGGGTAGAAAGCATCAAGCTCCTAGCTGTCCGGAAAGTTAACTCTCAGGGTGTGTACTTAGCTTACTATACTTCCTTATTTTATTTTGAGACCTTGAATAATCAAGAAGAAAAGTCTGAATTTAGAATAATGACTGTCATATTGTGTGTCAGTATGTTTGAGGAAGCATACTAAGCCTCTGTCTACTTAATTTTTAGTTTAATCCTTGCAATAGTCCTTTGCAAGAGTTGGTATTCTCTCCACTTGACAAATGGGGAAACTGAGGCTGAGGCGGATAAGGAACTTTCCGAGGATCACAGAACCAGTCAGGGTCAAGGTTGGCCTTTGGTCTGTCTGAATCCCAACTCCTTGCTCCCTTTAACTACTCAGCTTTACTCCATCCGTCATGAGTAAATAGATCTTAAGTTCCTGCACTTTGCCTGGCACTCTTCAATGCTCAGGCCAAGGAGTAGCATTGTTCTACGCTGGTCAGGAAGCTTCAGGTTGGTTTCTGTTGCCTGTGTTTTAAGAACTTGTTTAACACAGTGAAGTGCCATTTAACTAGCTATGGAGTTTTGGACAAGTCACTTAATGTTTTTGTGCCTCCGTTTCTTCATCTGTAAAATGGGGATTTTAATATTTCCTACATTCTAGAACTGGTACGAGTGAATACAGATGAAGGGCCTGGGGTGGTACCTGCACATAGAGGGTCCCGAGTGGGCACTCGTTATCTGTTACTGTCCGCGAGAGATGGCGCTGCCTGCATCGTCAGAGGCTCTTCCCTGGAAGCTCACGGGTTGATGGCTACTGTTGACTGTTGCTAGGGGTGGCAGATAGAACAGCCTTTGAGATGTGGGAACTTCTGTGTCATTGGCTTTTGAAGGGAGCACACTTTATCCTGGCAATGCTCGGTAGGCACTGGGAGCGCGTTTCCTTTTCTGCATCTGATGCCTGTTTTTGCTGCTCCTGAGAGTGGAGTCCTGGGAGCAGCCAGGGTACAGCTGAGACACCGCTGTGTGAGAGGTCTCCCTGTGAGCCTTCTGTCTCCCAGGCCTGTTCTTCATCTGCCTCGGGGCAGTTCCACCAATGACTGATCTGAAAGCATCACGTTCATTTATTTGTCACTGGCTGTGACAGGCAAGTTAATGCTAATGGATTCTTTTTTTAGCCTGTTGTCTGGGATGAGTTTCTCCCAAATGTCCTGAATCTAAGGCATTAGGGGACCGTGTAACTTTTATGGCAGGGGAGGATTTAAAAGATAAATAGGGTTTCGTACAGGAGGGCCTTAAATTTAGGTTAGGGACTGGAGCAGCCAAGGAGGGAATGTGAGCCAGCACGGAGTCTTCTTTTTAAGAAATCCATTCAGAACTCTAAATTGCTGTTTCTGTTTCAATTATGTGACAATTTCAAGGGTTTAGAAAAATCTAATAAAATGGTCTTGATGATGCATTCTGGGGACAGAGTGCTTTGGAAGATCCAGGAGAATAAATTCCTTGTGGGGGGACGGTCAAGAGAGTCTCTTTCCTGCCATCCTGGGCCTTCTTTCGTTGGGATTTTTACATTTTTATTGTTTTGAAGGGCAGAAAATGATGTTGGAATGTATTCAGGGCTTCATCCATATCCTCCACCAAAATGAATTATTCTCTTTGGGCAATTGCAAAGAGATGGGCCCCTCCAATCACTAGCTTTTTTTTTTTTTTTTTTTAAGCCAGCCTGTGGTAAATGACTTTCAGAGTGTGGTCTGTGTGTGTACTGATTTTGAATAAAGCACCAAAGAGAAGAAGATGGAGGAGGGAAAAGTGTGAGCAGAGAGGCCCTACGAGATTTTTTTTTCGCTTTTTTCCAATCCAAGCTTTTGATAGTTTCCAAGGAACAGAAGTTTACAATGGCAGCCGGCTTTGGGCTGCCTGCGGGAAGAGAGCGCAGAAAGACCTAGTGTAGCAGAATGTGATGCTGAGTGACGTTAATGAGGTGACCGCTCCGGTGGGAGGGAGGCAAGGGTCCAGCGAGGCAGAGCTGTTCCCAGGACTTGCTCGTAGCAAAATGTGTCTCCCTGGGCACATGTGTGTGGTGTGTGCCCCCTCGAGCTTCCTGTCTTCCGATGAAAGTTTTAACACCAAATCCTGCTCACTTGGCTGCAGGATTCTCCACTCTCGAGAGGCCATGTGTAGCGAGCACTGTATTCCCATCGACTGAAAAGTAAAGTTTTCAACCGGGAGGCATTTTATTTTACCTTCTGAGTATCTGTTGGGGCCCGGGTGAGTGACGGGTGAGGCCACATCCCAGAGCCGCATACTGTTGGAGTGCTGGGTCCAGGAGTGTGAAAAGTCAATATTCTCATCTCTCAGATGAATTCCAGGCAGTGGGGGGAGGAGAAGGCCTGTTGGCGAATGGCTTTTTATTTTTAAAGCCCTAGACTGATAACATTTCATATTGATGGTATGAATGGGAGATTGCAACAACTGCTTCTGAAATATTTTAGTGCCTTGGAGAGTGTTCCCCATTTCCATGTTGCTCTTGTGTGAGAATTTCCAGTTACTCAGAAGAAGCCGCAACATTTGGGGCAGATGACCTGGTGAGGATGTGAGGAACCTGGGTTTTGCTGTCTTACTGGATGGGACCTTGGGAGGACACGCCTGGTCCTGCTATTAGACACTTCCAGAAGTGAGGCTGGAATCTCTGTCTCATGCTTCATCCTGGTGCTGGCGTGAGCCTTCTAGAGACTAATGGGCAAGTGTTTGAAAATCTGGTGTGAGATCTTAGGGAAAAAATACCTACATAGGACCTAGAGTTGGCGGGGGGTGGGTGGAAATGCAGTGTGTGTTTATTGGTGCATGCCTGTTTTTTTTTTTTTTTCCTCCCCATCACTTTCAACTCAGTTCCCTTTGGATATTTCTTATATATATGTCATTTCTGTAGCTAAAGGCCAACAAAAGTGTTTAAAATTACACACATAGCACTGAATAAAAGCCAGCTAGTAGGTTTATTGTCTCTCTCACCTGTGGGAAATGGAATAAATTAGGATGTTAGAACCTAGGAAAAGATTGCGCTGTGAATCTGCACAAGACTGCTACCTGTATCTGTTTCCTCGTCTGTTTTCAAAGCAGATAATTGGTTTTAGTAAGAACTTCTGACTTGATTAGGGGGCCCTTAGGAAATTAAAGTGTGTTTGAATTTCACAAGTATAATTTTAATTATACAAATTTTGCGTTTTTCACTAGGGAGCCAGGTTCAGAACTTGTTTTCCTGTGCTAATAGGGGTAGTAAAGCTGATTATGGCAGAATGCCTTACTTAAATCGCTTTGAAAATAAAAATCCAGGGATTTGATCATTGTTTTTCCCCGCAGTACGCGATGTTCAGGTTAAGGTCTGTACACGTCCCATATCCTTGTTAGAAATGATCTTTCACTGGATCCACACAATGGTAGAACCTGACTGCCATAGTGGGGAGGGGGGCCCTCATTATGAATTTTCCTGCTGCACTTGCTGAAAGAATTCAATTACAGTTCTTTTGAGCAGAGTCCTGCCTGGGCGGCTCGCGTTTGGCTCGCTGCCACGTTAGCATGTTGCGATTGCCTGTATCGCCGCATCGTCCTGTTTGCTCAGAGCCTGTGCATTCACAGCGTTGGCTCTCTGAGCGGCCCCTCTTCAGCACGACCCCATGGGTTAAGCCAAAGGAACCGTGGAAACGGTCACCTGAGCTCTTCCCCAGGCTGTGGCGAGATGATGGAGTGAGGATGATCAGCCCCCCTGGGGACCCCAGGAGCAGGACTGATTGTGTTCGCGGAAAGGGACCCTTTTTCAGACAAAGCCCCCAAGGGTCCAGAAGTGCTTTGTGAGTTTGAACTCTAGCATCCTCACCTGTCTCCTCCTTTGCAGGGGCTTTAAAAGCCACCTAGAGACCAGCCCCTAGGCCCTCGAGGCTCTTGTCTCACATGCTGATAGGAGAGCTTGAATAGAACAATTATTCGAGTTAGAGCAATCATGAGACCAGCTTGGGGATGAGTTGGGGTCATTTCAGGTTTGGGGCTGAAAGGACGGGGAAGAAAGCTCCAAATATAAGCCGACCCGCTCTCAGAGGCTGACTCTGAGTCCTTGTTCTGCCATTTACCAGCTATGTGACCTTGAGCAGGTTCATCTAAATGTTCTATGCCTTAGCTTTGTCATCTGTAAGGTGGAGGTAGTGTTGCCTTCATGGGATTGTTGTGAGGATTACAGGAGCTGAAATGTGAAGTGCTCAGGATGGTGCCTGGCACGCAGCATGTTGATATGTGAGTTACTGTGTTGTCAGAAAGGGTGATGTCCTGTATGGCAGGCTTGGCAAAGTGAATGCCTTGGTAGTTGGAGAGTTGTTTTAAGGGCAGCAGTCTTCCTCCTTACTATTATTTTTAAACACAGCATTTGAGAGCTGTGAAAGAGTATGTGTGTGCACACACACACACGTGCATTATGTTTGCCTATGAATATATGTGACTTGAGTGGAATTGCTGTCCTTTGGATGCAGACAGGTGTGGACGCTACGGTCCACGTGCCTCGATGGGGCGCAGCCTTCGGGCCCACAGGGACGTGATTGGAATCTTGCTGCCACTAACCCTGTGGCCTTAGGAAGGTGTCTGTGCTTTTCTGAGCCTCAGTTCTTTATCTAAAAAACTGGGTGATAGAGTTGTGGGTCCGAAATGAGACATGAGAGGCTGTAGATAAGGCAGCTGTTGGACGGTTGACACTTAGAACATGTTAATTCCTCCCCTGGACGGCACCCCCCACCCTCAACCCCGTGACCAGGGAGTTTTTTAAAATTTTATTTTGTATCATGAAACTGAGAAAGATGCAAAGGTTTCTGCTCTTGCTGGAGATGAAAACACCTGAAGTCAGCTGCTTATCAGTGCTAAGTAGAATCGTAAGAGGGGGTTGTTGGTATCCTTAATCTACCTGATTTTCAAGAGTAAGGCGGTGCTTTTATTTTGTCAGGAACCTTAGACGGTGTCGGCAAGTGTTTGGGCGGGCTTGTTCCTTTGACCTCCAGTGGTCTCTGGACTCACTGGCTGGATGGTTGAAGAGGTTTGGGGAATGTTTAGAAGGAAGGAATAACTTCAGGGAAAGACAGGCTCCCAACTGTGACGAAGGACGGTTGAGAGGGAGGGAAAACATTAGTATTGGGTGGTGTTGCTGTCTCACAGAGCCTTTTAGCTGAGGACTTGGAGTAAGAGGTTTTGGTCCATAAACCCATGGGTCCTGTCGTGTGTATATGTGATGGGAAAGTCGCTCAGTCATATCCGACACTTTGTGAGCCCATGGATCATGGAATTCTCCAGGCCAGAATACTGGAGTGGGCAGCCTTTCCCTTCTCCAGGGGATCTTCCCAACCCAGGGATCGAACCCAGGTCTCCTGCCTTGCAGGCGGATTCTCCCCCAGCTGAGCCACAGGGAAGCCCGTCATGTGAGTGGGCGTCTGTGAGCAGAGCTCCAGGACACATTCCCAGCCGTCACCTGGTGGGTCCCTGCCTTTGGATCATCTGCTGCAGGAGCCCCCAGCATCTTAGGGCATCTACTGTCTGCCCGTCTTGATCTCTTTGCTCATTTCCAGATTTGTCCCCTCAGCTTCGTATCTGTTGAGTGGAGTCAACTGGCTGGGTGTTGTCGGAGACAGGGGGTGAGATTCTGACTCTTAAGTGGATCGTGGTGGAGGCGGGGAGACACGGGGTGTGTGTGAGTGTTAGTGTGCAGAGGATGGGAAGGGGTGGCCCGGAGGGGCGAACTCGTCGTAGATTACATTGACTAATTATAGGGAAAAAGCCATATTTGCAGCTCCATTAAGTGATCACTAGGCTATGAAGCAGTTTATTGTAATTAATGCAGAAACAGCAAATAATGCTGGGTCTGGAGTGGAGGGTCTCCAGACACCCCTCCCCCTTCGGTGCTCTGCGTTCGCTGCCCCCATGGTTTTCCTTCAGGTAAGGGTCCCGGGCGACGCCTGCACCCAAAGGACTGGGGTGTGCAGCCTTTGACCGGGTTTCTGCCGCTTTATTGTGGCAGCTGAGGACGATCTCTTGCCTGTTCTCGCCTTCAGACTCTCCTCTAGGGGTTTTCGTGTCTGCTAAGGATGGAGGAGGAGAGACAGACCCAGGCCATCATTGCTATTCTTGCCACAATCATTTTAATTTCAGGGCATGCGAGTGGCAGGCTACACATCCAAGTCCATCACACTACGGGCCTTGTGGAGTTGTGATTGGTTTCCTTGATGATTTCTTGTTCAAATCAGCGGTGCTCTTAATTTTCCAGATGAAGTAAGAAGAAAATTGGAGACTCCCCTCCCGCCCTGTGTCTCTTCATCCAAGGTTTTCTGAGCATGACTCTGATTTGGAGGGTTAATATTAATTAGGAGCCGGTTTAGACCTCGGTGGCTTGATGAGGGAGCTTCCCGTCGTGACAGACGTGGCTCCTTTTTGCATGTGCCTGCTTTTGGTAAAAGTTTCTGGGTTTAAAAGCCAAGGGAATAAAGACAGCCAGCGAGAAGGGGTGAGCGCCTGTGCTCTGAAGGATGGCACCAGATTCTCCTGGATCTTCAGGGAGGAGCAGGACCACAGTGGGGTGTCTGCGTCCAGAAGTAGTCCCACCTCCATCGGCCTGTCCCCTGACCCCAGCAGCGTGGGGTACAGCCGGCCTGTCTCGCCACTGCTTTCTGCCTCAGTTTCCTTCTCTGTGAGGGAAGGGCACTTCTCTGGCGTCCTAACAGAGGCATGACTCATTTCCTGAGTTTCCAAATTGGGTGAGGCTAGAATTTCTCTGAGGCAAGTGACCTGTTCCTGCCAGGTCACAAGCAGATGCTTCATTTTGTGCTGAGGCTCCAGGTCTTTGCTTCCAGGCCTCACCAGTGCTGACTCGGGCTTTCTGGGCCGGGTGGCAGAAAGGACAAGGACAGGGAGCCAGCGGGCTCCACGCTCCAGTTAGGGGACAGGAGCCCTAGGGAGCATGTGGCCGTGTGCTTCAGGTTGGACCACGTCAGGGATCGTTCTTCTTTGGCCTGCAAGTTTGAGTGGGTTTTCTCTTGGCCGCGGTGTTGGGAGTGGGAGGAAGGGCTGCCGAATGCTCCAGGCTCAGCGAGAGAGGCTTGGCTTCTCCTCAGCTGAACTTGACCTCGGGCCAGTTGTCTTGCAGCCCCAAGCCTCTGTTTCCTCATTTGTAGACTGAGGAAGGCTGAGGGGAGTGCGTTCTTTGGGTTTGAGACAACAGGCTTAGCAGGAGAGCAGTGTCATAGTGTTTTCTTTCTGGCCTAGGAGGTTGCTAGCTCTGGGGCCTGGGGAAGCTCACTTCACGTGGCTAGCCCTTGATTTCCCCATCTGTAAAGTGGGCTGATGCGAGACTGGCATTTGTCTTCCAGGATTGTTGCTTGGATTGCGTGCGAGTGTTCATGAAGAGCTGAACGCGGTTGGCTGGGAGGGAGGTGGTTGGGTCTGCAGAGGTCTTCCTGAAGGAGCCTGGGACATTCACCTGCAAGAGACACCTGCGCTTGGCAGATGGACTCTTGGCTTTGGACAGAAGCTCCCACACAGGGAAATTTGGGGTTAAGGAGGCGAGGCCTGCCTGAGATCCTGGTCTGCAGCTTCAGGGTGACGTGCCCTGGCAGTGATCTCGCATGGCCCAGGTGTGGGTCCTGGCTGCCCTGGGGGCCTTGCAGGCTGGAGGGGGCTGTGGGGGGGCCCACCTGCGTCCCCGTGGTGCCAGACAGCTCCACGGGCATGGGGACCATGGCCTCCCTCTGTGACGGCCCGGCTGTAGCGGAAGGGGGAGGGGAGAAGAGGAGGGCCAGGTGCCAAGCAATGTGGAGACTCTTAGTAGTTTTTGGAAACCTGTGTCTGGTACTCTCTGAAATTTGGAGGCCTTGCTTGACTGAGGCAGGCCTGATCAAAGGCCGTTTGCAATTTCAGGATGTTCTTAAGTGTGTGGGGCGGACAAAAGATCTATCGCTTTTGATTTCTTCCTCTCCCACAGTCCTCCCCTCTGGTGAGGTTTTAAGTTGGCACCAGCGCCTGTTTGTCATGCCTGGTGTGTGCCCGAGGAATGTCTGGGGTGGTGGTGGGTCCAGCCCTCTGTGGCCACTGCCCTGAGGAGCTGTGGACCCAGTGTTGTGCGACCAGCCAGCTCCCACCCACTGCTGCCTCGCTTCCTTTTCACGGGCAGGCCTCATTCGGTGTTGGAGATGGAAAAGCCTTCGGATGTTGTTATACTGATAGTGTTATTCCCTTGAAGGGAGGGTGGGAAAAGGGAGCTGTGGCAGAAAGCATCTTGTAGGAAAAGAGAAAGGGGAATCTGTGCAAAATGAGCTTCCCTGGTGGCTCAGATGGTAAAGAATCCGCCTGCAATGCAGGAGACCTGGGTTGGATCTCTGGGTTGGGAAGATCCCCTGGAGGAGGAAATGACTACCCACTCCAGTGTTCTTGCCTGGAGAATCCCATGGGCAGAGGAGCCTGGTAGGCTACAGGCCGTGGGGTTGCAAAGAGTCAGACACAACTGAACGACAAACACACGCCCACCAGGCCTTGTGTTGAACAAAGAAAGTCTCCTGGGGCCTGTGAAGACTCCAACTAGGCCCTGGTCCTGCTTCCGAGCCCCCAGGCTAGAGGGAGGCAGGTGTATAAACACGGCAGGTGCTGCTGTGAAGCCAGTGGCTGTGCCTGTCGGTACTGTGTCCCGGAGGGACGCCGAGGAGGAGTGGGCAGGGCAGGCCTCTCGGAGGAGGACTCGTGAGCTGCGTCTTGAGAGGGGAGGTCCTCCAAGACGAGGGAACTGTGGGAGCAGTTGGACAGTTCAGCTTTTGGGGGGCGGGGCAGGTTGTTCCTTATGGGTGGGAGTGTAGGGTCCAGGGGAGGGTGTGGTGGAAGATGGATTGGCTCACGACACAGGGGGTCTGGAGCTCTGACCCTGAGCATGGCCAAAGCTGCGAAGTGGGCTCTAGTCACTGCGTTTCCATCTGGAAGGAGATGTATCCATTGAACAACTCGTGAGAGCATCCTTCGTTGGAGACGATTATCATGAATGCTAAAAGCACATAGGCAGTTTCAGGGAGCGAGTCGGGGTTTGGGGAAGGCTTCCTGGAGAAGGACTTGGAGGCTGAATTTGAAGGGGAACATGAGGGAACGTGGGCGGGAGGATAGGAGTGTACCCGTGTGCTGGAGTCTGGAGGTGGGGGGAGAGATGATCCAGGAGCCAGGCTCTCAGTTCCGGGGCTGAGGTTTACTCTTATCCCAGAAGAGTCGAGGCATCC
>SJXQ01001256.1:24067-166217 GCA_006408695.1 Aepyceros melampus
GGGAAGGGCTGTGAAGGTGGGAAGGGCTGTGAAGGTGGGAAGGGCTGTGAAGGTGGGAAGGGCTGTGAAGGCGGGGCGCAGAGGTGTGAAGGCGGGGCGCAGAGGTGTGAAGGCGGGAAGGGCTGTGAAGGTGGGAAAGGCTGTGAAGGCGGGGAGGGGCGTGAAGGCGGGAAGGGCTGTGAAGGTGGGAAGGGCTGTGAAGGTGGGAAGGGCTGTGAAGGTGGGAAGGGCTGTGAAGGCGGGGCGCAGAGGTGTGAAGGCGGGGCGCAGAGGTGTGAAGGCGGGAAGGGCTGTGAAGGTGGGAAAGGCTGTGAAGGCGGGGAGGGGCGTGAAGGCGGGAAGGGCTGTGAAGGTGGGAAGGGCTGTGAAGGTGGGAAGGGCTGTGAAGGTGGGAAGGGCTGTGAAGGCGGGGCGCAGAGGTGTGAAGGCGGGGCGCAGAGGTGTGAAGGCGGGAAGGGCTGTGAAGGTGGGAAAGGCTGTGAAGGCGGGGAGGGGCGTGAAGGCGGGAAGGGCTGTGAAGGCAGGAAGGGCTGTGAAGGTGGGGAGGGCTGTGAAGGCGGGGCGCAGAGGTGTGAATGCGGGGAGGGCTGTTTTGGGGGACATGTTTTAGTGGTCTTACATGCGTCGCTGTCACAGCAGGTAGATACGCCCTGAGAATCCTTCCTGAGCTTTTATCATCGAGTCCCCCATCTCAGCTTCAAGACTGCTCACCTTCTCTAAAGCATGTGCTCTGTGCTCTACGGGTGGGGCTGGAGGGCAGAAAATACGTCGTGGAAGAAGCTTGCCCTCCAGGGTGGTTGGGTGGCCAGCTATTAGAGCTTTAATAATTGAGGAGGCATCTGGGTCCCCGCGTGGAAGGAAGCCCTTCTGGCAGGAATGGTTTTGCTTTTGAAAGAATGTACTCACCTTTAACTGCAAACGGCTGTGACGGGAGTCGTATTTAATTTTAAATTGCCCATGTCCAGCAAGCCTCTGTTACTCTTTAAACAATAAAGTGTTTTTCATCTTCCCGCAGCTGTGTTCTCCGTGTGGGGGCAGGCCTTTTTGTGGGGAGACGGGGCTCCTGGGCCTCTCTCCTCTCTCCTCCTTCCCTTTCAGGCTCGCCAGGGTTTCTAGAAAGCGCTGGGTGTGGAGTCCCCACCCATAAACTCTTCAGAAAGGACGACTGGGACGTTTATGGGCAGAGGGGTCAGTTGGTAATGTCAGCTCCTGGGGCTGAAGGCCTTCCTCTGTGGGCCGAGCCCAGAGGTCAGTTTGTGTCTGAGACCCTTTCAGGAGCCCCTGTCTTTTTCTCTCCGCCCCCAGCCCCTGGCTGGAAGGGGGCTTGATTTGTCTGTGATAATCAGAAACAGATTTTGCTTCTGATCCATTATAGATGTGTTTGAGATGGATGCCAAGCCTTCAGCCACTTAGAGAGCTCGTGAACGTGTATTTAGATACGAAAGAAGAAAGACAGAGAAAGGGGAAAGAAATAGCTTCTTCCCTAGCCGCCAGACCGAAAAAGTCTCCTAACGACCACAGACTGCACCAGCGACACAGCTCCGTCTAGACCCTGGAGAGGTAGTGGATGGGAAGAGGTGATGGGGCTCCAGAGGCGGCGAGTAGGTGGGGGATGTGGAAGTGTTGGACACGGTGGCTGCCCCAGTGGCGTGATCTTTGTGTGTGTGTGGGGGTGTGTTCCCCGAGCCCAGGGGCTCCCAGCCGAGGTGGCAGGTCACTGGGGTCGCATTCACAGTGTGCCCAGCGGGGCCCTGTCCTATTCAGGAGACCCTCGAGTTAGGAAATATCGATCGCTCTCTATTTGTAAACAGTCTTTAAAGGGACGTGGTGCCAACAGCAGCAGGCAGCTTCAGGCGATCCACGGGTGTTCGGGGTGGCTCTCACCGGGGGGAAGCCTGTGGCTCTGATGTTCTGGGTCAGCACGGCCTGACGTTTATTTTGCCTTTTGGTTCAGAGAGAAGGGGCCTGCGGGTTGAGTGGTGGTGTGGGTGCTGGTTTCTTTTGCTCCTTGGCTGCTTGCCTCTCTTTAATGAAGGTGCTCTGACAGCCCCTCTGGCTCTCCACCCCGGGATTTGTCCTGGCTGGGAGATTTAGGGGGGGCCCTGGCTTCAGTTGTCCTTAAGGCTCAGCCCTGAGCTGGTCTCCCCCCTCCCCCCAGGGTGTTGCAGTTCAGCTGCTGGCCCAGAGCTCACACTCATGTGTCTCTCACTCCAAACAAAAAATAAACCTGTGTGCTCTAGGCATGTATTTTAGAGGTGTGTATGTGTGTTTTTTCCTCTTGACAGGTTTGTTGCCTACAGCTGTGCAGCCGCAGCTGGTTTTGAGATTTGAAAAATATACATATTTGTAAATGACTGGGGGTAAAGCTGGTTGAAGGAGGGATGGGGTGGTGTGGTTTGACTGTAATCATACATAAAAACTCTGACCCCAATTTTTTTTTTTTGGCTGCTCAACATGGCCTGTGGGATCTTAGTTCCCAGACCAGGGATTGAACCCGTGTCTGGTGTAGTGGAAGCACGGAGTCTTAACCACGGGACTGCCATGGATGCCCCCTGACCCCAGTTTTTAAAGAAAGCATTAAATTAAAATATGGTCGAAGATAGTTATTGGGAATAAGAAAGTTTTAGTTTGGGATTCTTGTTTATCTGGGTGAAGGAGTTTTTTGGTCACCATGGAGATGAGAAGAATGGAGGGGAAGTGCTAAAGGATGGATGACATCTCCTGCCCCCACTGTGGGGAGGCAACTTGGTGGAAATGAGAGCGGAGAGGTGGAGAATTAAAACTGCCTCTATTTTTTGCCTTGGGGGGAGGCAACTTGGTAACAACTTTTTGAAGCTGTGAGCTGCGCAGGGATTAGGTTTTGGATTTGTTTCTGCCATAACTCCTCCCCTTTCTCGGAGCTTCGGTAGGAGGAAAGGAGAGTAGGTTTAGTGCATAGATGAGCTTTGGTTTCTCAGAAGTTTTTTCTTTCCAGCTTTTAAAAGATGATTTGTTTCCCTCTGCTAGGACTCACCTTTTCAGAGAGGGTTCCTCCATGCACTTGTCCAGCCCAGCTCAGAGGGTTGCCGGAGGGATCAGAACACACT
Source organism: Aepyceros melampus (assembly GCA_006408695.1). Taxonomy (NCBI): domain Eukaryota; kingdom Metazoa; phylum Chordata; class Mammalia; order Artiodactyla; family Bovidae; genus Aepyceros; species Aepyceros melampus. The sequence goes on from SJXQ01001256.1 coordinate 27,154, forward strand.
CTCATTTTTAAGGTTAGGGAGTAGCAGGCTTTCAGAGGGGTGAGGATGGGTGGGGAGGGGAGCTCTCTGAGTTCAAGGGTGCCCCTTTCCTTCTATCCTAGGAAGAAGGCCTTTGTTTTTGTTTTCTTTTGCTGTCTTCTTCCAGCTGCTTGGAGTAAATGCATTGACAAAGCGGCAGGAACCAAACAAATGAACCAGTAAAGAAGTTTGCAGTAGACAGATGAAGCTTTATTTAGGAGGCTGGGTGGCATTTCTGCATTTTCACATTGAACCGCTGTTCCTCAGTGGTTCTGGTGCTTGCAAATCAGGGAAAAAAACACAAAAAACCCACACACAACAAGTGAGAGGGGTGACCTGGCACTTTTCAGGACTGGGGCCGGACGGAGAGCACGCAGGGTGCTGTGAGCAACCTTCAAATACAACCATTCGGGAAACAGCCCTACAGTACCTGGGAAAGCCGGCTGTGTTCTGAGCAGTTGTTCTGAGCTCTGCGGTATAGAACTGCATGTCTAAAAACAGTCACAGGGACATCTTCCCGAAGAGGTATTCCTGGAGATTTCTGCGTAAACAGAACCCTGTTTTCCCAGCAAGCGTTGTTATATTTTTTGAAACATTTTCTTTCCTGATTGCCTGTCAGTTAGCAAGGCTGCTAGCATTTTGTGTCGGTCTGCTTTCCGGGACAGGTGCTTGGAAGGGTCAGCGGTTTCCGAGGAGGAGTGAGTCCCTGCATGGACGCAGTGGGAGGGGACTCCCAATCTGTCCCCTCTCCCCACCTTGTGATGAGGACAGGGGAAGGTCCTCTGGTTCGAATCAGCCGGGAGCTTTCTCCCTCCAGCTCCCTTACCCCCTTCCTTCTGCTCTTCTTTTTCTTTATTTTCTCTCTTTTGACTGATACTGAACTCCTTGTTCCGGCTGATAGCGAACTCCTTGTCCTGTTGGGGAGAGTAATTTCATGGCGGCCAACAGAACTGGTGACTGTAGCTTCACTTTTTTTTTTTTGGCATTTAAGGAAACAACTCACAAATAGTTCTTTCTTTAAAGATCGAGCACAGATTTTAAGTGTTCGGAGGGGGAAAACTCTCAAGGTGACTTGTGGTGATCCTCCCCCCCACCCCAAAGCTGTGTCCTCGCATTTTCCTTGAGTGTCGCTAATAAGAACATAAAAACTGCTGGCCTAAATCAGCGTCTTTGAGAATCATTGATTCACTAATTGCTCATAATCACGTCCTGGCTTCCCCCTCCTGCTGGGAGCACTTTTGTTTTTCGCTGTTCTGCAAGGAATTGGACGTATTTCTGGAGTGTTTAAGAGCCATCCCATAAAAGCGTTTGGTGTGCCACGTTGCTCACCACGCTTCTCAGAGGTGCCCGTGCCTGGGTGTCCGGGCCCGTAAACCAGGGGCTGCCAGTGACCTTTCCCAAGGTCTCTCATCTGATGGAGAGTGGATTCCTCAGCCCACTGTGGGCCTCAACTTAATTTGTTCCTTTCCTAAGGCAAAATGACCTCCCCGTAAACCTGCCCCCCTTCCTTAGAGTGAACAAGCAGAGTTAGGAAGGTGTGTTCTGGGGGTGGGCGGGCAGCGGGCCGCGTTGGGAAGAGACTCAGGGCTGCTCATTAAAATGCTGAAGTGGGGTGAAGTTCGCCATGGAGTGAGGAGTCCTGCAGGGCAGAATGCAGCCACAGCGGAGCCAAGAGAGGGGCTGGCCTGGAGAGACTGCAGAGGCCACTGAAGCAACGTTTCTCTCGGCATCGGGAATTTAAAGAGGAAAAAAGAAGGCAGCCCCGTCCACTCCACATGCATGGGCTCTGATCGTGTTCTGCAAATACGTGGTCTCAGAGCCTCTCCTTCTGTCCCTTCCTGCCTCCCTCCCTCCCTTCAGGGCTCCTGAGCTTGAAGCCCTGTCGTCCCCGAGTGTGGGTGCTGGATGGTGGCCGGCCCGTCATCTCTTCCGTAAACCCTCTGAGGCCAGCCTGGGGAGGACATTTAAGGACAGGTTTCAGAGAGAGGACCACCGGTGGGTGTCCACGATCCAGTCCTGAGACTTGCCTGGCAGTTGTGGGCAGTGACACATGTTCCCCGGGGCACCTAGCACGATGCCTGGCATTCAGTAGCCAGGCTGGACCCAGCTGTTGTTGTTGGGAAAGACCAGAGCTTTGTACACGGGTTAGAGCTTGCATCAATCGGTTAACTTTGCTGCTTTGGATGGACTTGCTGCAGCGTGCTCTCTGGGCTTCTGGGCCCCAGAAGTTTCGCCGTGCGCTCCTCTCTTCTCTGCACAGTCCACCCCTCCATCCGGGGGCCTGTCAAATTAGGGCTGACCTCCCAGGCTGCTTGAGAAGGTCGGTCGGAGCCCCGGCTTCTCTGGGTCACGCCTCTTTTCTCTGACCCCTATCTGAGAGGGGCTTTCGCCGGACGCTGAGGGGAGTTCTAACCATGCAGACCCTCTGTGTCCAGATGACGGATGGCTCGGCTGGGTTTCTGATTCTTCCTTGATTTAGCGGGATGGTGGGAGAGGGTGGCGGTACAAGAGGGGCGTGTAGGCGTGCCTGCTCAGTCGCTTCAGTCGTGGTGGACTCTGCGACCCCATGGACTGTAGCCCGCCGGGCTTCTCTGTCCATGAGATTTTCCTGGCAAGGTCACTGGAGTGGGTTGCCACGCCCTCATCCAGGGGATCTTCCTGACCCGGGGATCAAACCCGGGTCTCCACTGGGGAAGCCCCAGGAGGAGCAGGGGCCGTGAGAAGATGGTCTGAGCGTGGATGTGTGGTTACTCTCAGCGCTCCAGGCCAGCGTTTCTCAGCCTGGGCTGGATAGTGCTTTGGGTGTGGCGGGCTGTGGTGCGCATGTCGTAAGATGCTTCACAGCATCTTTGTCTGCTGCCCACTGGACGCCAGGGGCACCCTTCCCCCAGTCGTGACACCTAAGAATGTCTCCTGGGGGACACACCTCTGGTTGAGAATCAGGGGTCGGTAGGGGAAGGACCCGAGAGGTTTTTATGTGTTTTGAGGGTCTGTGGACCTGCACTGTGAAATATTCATGGAATTCAAGAGCGGGAAGGCACTCAGGGAAATCCCTTGGGCCGGGCCGTGACCCAGGCAGCCCTTTCTGTGGTCAAGTGAAAGGGCAGAGAGAAGGCTGCTTCCCCAGGCTGGCCTCTCTGTGGAACTTTTATGGAGAACTTTTGCAAAGGGACTTTGTACTCGGTTCTCCATTCTCCTGTGTTTCAGGAGTTTGGTTACAAGCTCGAAGTTTGATCTGCCCTCTCGTCCTCTGTACACACGCATTCCTCACTCAGGAGCGGGCCCCTCTGCGTGCACAGAATGGGACTTTTACTTGAAATGAATTCATTAAAAAAAAAAAAAGTTTCGCCTGCCAGGACTCTGCGTCCTCTCTTCTCCCCTTTTATTCTTCTCTGTCTCCTGTAAGACGAGCCCTGAAGCCAGTGTCTGGTGAGATGGGTTAGCCTGGGATTTTCCTAGGCCCAGATTAAAGGCAAATTATCAAATGGAAGTTGAAAGTTGCTGCTGTGCTTGTAAAAAAGTCAGTTGTGTGCCATAAAATCCATCACAGCTCCCTTGGTGAGAAGGAGGCGGCTGCGAAATATTTAGTGATGTTAGTTTAGTTTCCAAGGGCTTGGCTGCCATGCTGGAGGAAGGAGCCTGTCGGCACCGGGTACCGCGGTAGTTTCTAGTGTTTGGTCAGCGAGTGAGAGAGAAGCTTGCTGCGTCTGAGCCATGAGAAGCTCAGAGACGAGACCTGGGTGTTGCCAGCAGGTTGCCAAGCAGTGGCTTTAGGTCCTGGATTTGGGGGAACCAGACGGCTTTATGGCCTGCCTGTGGTGCTCGTGATGTCGCAGTGACTTGCCTCCTTTTTATTTAGAATGGAAGGGGCCTGTCCAGTGGACGGGGGTTTGGGGATCTGGGCTGGGAGAGGTAGTGTAGCCTGGTGGGTGAAAGCGCAGGTGCAGGGACCAGACTAGTTGTCCAGGGATAAAGATGGGACTCTGGTTCAGTTAATTAACTGCTCCCTGCCTCAGTTTTCTCATCTGTAAAATGTGTGCGAAGCAGGGCCTTCTGGGGGGTGGTTGGGAGAAATTAATGGAAGGGAAGGGCTGGGCCTGGACCCTGGCAAGGAGTAAGGAACCTCCTCTTGGTTAAGTTATGAGAGTAGGCATGTTATTCTGGACTGGATGGTCAGCCTTACTCCCGAGGCTTTGTGACAGCGGTTCTCACACTTCACAGTGCAGGACGCTCATGTGGGCCCTGCCCTGACTGGGTTGAAATCAAGACTGTGGCTGAGGGCCTGGGTGGTGCTGATGTGGTGAGGGTGGGGTGGGGGTCTGCAGAGAACTTTGTGATTTTTTTTTTTTTAAAGATTTGTTTGTTTTCTTTTTGCTTGCCCTAGGTTCCATGGCTGCTCATGGGCGCTCTCTAGTTGCGGTGGCTGGGGGCTTCTCCTGGTGGTGGCCCCCCTTGCACAGAGTATGGGCCTGAGGGGCTTGGTGGTTGCAGCTCGCTGGCCTGGCTGCCCTGAGGCGTGTGGGCTGCTCCTGGCACAGGGGTTAAATCTGTGTCTCCTGCCTGGGCAGGTGGAGTCCTAGCTGCTGGACCACCAGGGGAGCCTGTTGCTCTTTCTTAACAGCAGAGTTTTTGAAGGCACGAGGATCCCCAAGGCTGCCACCAGCACCTGTCTTCAGCTCGGCTTGCCTGGAAGCAGTTCTGCCCACCCCAGGTTGCCTAAATTTCGGTGCTGGGTGGGCATGGTGGGTGTGGATGGCTACAAGCCTGTTCTCTCTGCCCCTGGATCTGTTGAGTCCTCCTGCCTGCACTGTGAGCTTCCCAGGTGGCTCAGTGGTAAAGAATCCGCCTGCCAAGGCAGGAGACACAGGTTTGATCCCTGGGTCGGGAAGGATCCCCTGGAGGAGGAAGTGGTAACCCACTCCAGTATTCTTGCCTGGAGAATCCGATGGCAGAGGAGCGTGGTGGGCTACAGTGCATGGGGTCCCAAAGAGTCAGACATGACTGAGCAACTGAGTGTGCATGCCTGCATTGTCCGAAGGCTGGGCCAGCACTGGTGGCGGTGAGGTGGCAGGGAACTCGTCTGCTCTGGTCTTCAACATGTATCCCTGTTTCTGGCTAAGCCGGCACCCCATGCCCAGTTCTTAGTTTGCCTGCAAGAACTGTGGGCCTGTTTCAGTGGGTAACTGGTATATGTGTGTGCACACGTGCAACAGAAAACATCAAAATGTTTGGGGAGTGTTTAGGGAAAATAGCAAGCAGCAGATTGCCAAGATTCTCTTGTATGTTTCTTTTCCTTGCCTCTTTGCTGTGTACATGTGTGATTGGGATCTTGGAGCATTCTGCAGTACAGCTCTGCCTTTTCTTATCCCAACTGTTCTTTCTTATAGTGGAGAGGATACAATTCAGCACAATAATACTGAGCAATAAATAACCTGGAGAAGATGAATAGCCTTGTGCAGTGGTAAATTAAAGTTGATTTATTGCACATAATATATACAGGTGCTCCTAATGTAATTAAGCAGCAAGGCTTTTAATGCCGCAGAACCTGAAAGAAGACCCAAGAAAATTGGGTCTTAATAAGGCTTATTGAAATAATAGCTAAACACGCTGCTTAGTACCATTAGAGGATGCTGAAAGATGGATTGACTGCTGCTTTTTCTTACGTGCGGAGCTGACGCACCTGACCTGTCGTCAGCAGGGCACATGCTGGCGTGGTTCTCGCTGCCCTGGGCCTGGGTCCTGTCGCGCTGCCTGTATGCTCTGGCCTCACCCCTCTTATGACCGCTGATCGGGGGGCTGGCCCTTGGACTGGCTTCTCCCAAATGGAGGGCAAGGTTGCCCATGGTGGTGGAACCCAGGACCCAGCCTCGCTAGCACCCGATTCTCAGAACTGAGGCAGGCGGGACAGGGCTGGTAACTGCACAGACTGAGGCCTCTTCCCCACCACCGGCCAAGCACTGTGCTGGAGATAGACAGGGCTGAAGACGAAGTGCAAGAGCCCCCACACTCCACGGGGCTGGGAAAATGCTGTGGTGGGGGCGGAGGCAGGAGAACAGAGGAGGAGATGGATCCCTGTTGGGGGGTGCACTTATGGGGGCCAGATTGGGGCACCTGAGAGGGCTTCCCTGGTGGCTCAGCTGGCAAAGAATCCGCCTGCCAGGCGGGAGACCTGGGTTCGACCCCTGGGTTGGGAAGATCCCCTGGAGAAGGGAACGGCTACCCACTCCAGTATTCTGGCCTGGAGAATTCCATGGACTGTACAGTTCATGGGGTGGCAAAGAGTCAGACAGGACAGAGCGGCTTTCCTTTCACTTCACTTTCAGAGCCTGAGAGAGAGCAGTCAGGCCGCGGCCTCTGGGGAAGGGGGCTGGAGAGAGGGGTCAGGGTTTGGGTGGGAGCGGAGGCTGGACAGGTGGTCTGGGGCAAGAGCGAATGTTGCACTCCATCCAACATGCGGAATCTGTATCCGAAGCTAGGCTGGAAACCCAAAGGCTTGTGAACAACGGGAGGACAAGAGTTGTCGTTTAGAAGGGTTTGAGGGAGACTCCTTACTTAAGAGACCAGGGCCTGGACATGAGCAGAGGCCAGTTGAGTATGAAAAGGTGAGGGGTGGGAATTTGAAGCTCCCGCTGCCTTGGGTCTGGTGATCCCGAGGGAGTGGGAGAGGGTTGGGTGTCTGGAGATAGGGTGAGTCAGGGCTGAGGCAGTGCGGGTGTGAGAACTCCCCTGGGGTGCTCGTCAGGAACAGAGCTGGGGAGTGCCTCACCCTGGGGTCTGCAGCTGCTGGGGACCCCTGTGTCTGGGACTGTCACCAGATGCTCCAGGGGTGTCCTTGGCGAGGTGACCCAAGTTGCCTTTGGGAGCATTTGGGGCCAGCAGTGATTAAAGAGTTAGCCTTTCCTGTAGCCTTTCGGTCAGTTCCCTGTCGGGGCTTAAGATTTTAGGGAAGTGAAGGAGATGCCAACGTACCCTTGTGCTCTGAGAAAGGACCCCTTTCTCGTAGGTGTGCTCCTCTTTATGAAAGCCCATCAGCCTACAAAAGCTGTGTTGGGGAGAGAGATCATTCCCAGTACCAAAAGTTTCAGAGTAAGAGCCTTTTAGGTAAAGAGCTTGTCTTTTGAACCAAAACGTAGGATGTTTTTTTCTTCATGGAGGATAGCGCTTGAGAAACATTCCGACAATTTACTGCTTATCCTCAACGAGATTTAAAAAAAAAAAAATCCAGCTTCTGGGTCAGCAATATTGAGCACCTGTGGTTTTCAGAGCTGCTCCTGGTGAATCAGGGTGGGGTTGCTGCAGAGCCCGAGGTGGCAGGTCAGCCTGGGAAGAAGGCAACCCAGTGCCCTAAGCTTTGGAAGAAGCTTCACGTGGCCTGTCCTGCTTCCAGCTTGGAGTATGGAGCATCTGAGGGGTGTGTGCAGAGCTTGGGGGGCTCCTGGCCCCAGGTAGAGAGAGGGGGTGGTGTGGGGCAAGGCTGCTGTGCCTCCTGGGCAGTGAGAGCCCGCCTCTGCCTTCCGCTCCCTCCCCGCCCCCAAGCAAGGATATGGCAGTACTCATGGTACCTTGCCGTGTTTGATTATCTGCAGAATTAGAAAGGCCTCACGTATCTGCTTGCAGGTTTTTTTCTTAGATGTATATAACGCATTCTCTGACTGCATAGTCAGTGCTTTTTTTTAAAGGAGTGTTTGATATTAGATGTAGATGAAGGGTGAAGCGTGTTTCCTTTCCTAAGGGTTATTCAGAGGAGCTGAAAACATTTCCTGCGTCTTCTCAAGCGTGTGTGTCCGTGTCTGGGTCTGTGCCTCCCCAGGGGTGTGGGTAAGGGGGTGGACGGGCCCTGCAGACGGCCCTCATGAAGGCTTCCTGAGGCAGACTTGCCGCTTTTTATTTACTGTGTTTATCTGGCCACACCAGGTCTTAAGCGGTGTGTGGCAATGTGGGATCTGGTTCCCTGACCAGAGATGGAACCTGGGACCCCTGCTTTGGGGGCGTGGAGTCTTAGCCACTGGACCACCAGGGAAGTTCCCTTTTTTAAAAAATTGATTTGTAGTTGAATTATAGTGTTGTATTAATTTCTGCTGTATAGCAAAGTGATTCCGTTTTACATATGTGTGCGCGTGCGTGCGCGCGCCTGTGTATATACACACATATTCTTTTCACTTTTTTCCATTTTGTTTATGCCCACACACTGAATACAGCTCCGGTGCGGTCGAGTAGGGCCGTCCTGCCCACCCATTCTAGGTGTCAACAGTTCCCACCCACTGACCCCAGGCTCCTAGGCCCTCACCACACCTTCCCCCTTGGCAGCCACAAGTCTGTTGGCTGTGTTTGCGAGTGTTTCCGCTTCGTGGGCACGTTCATCTGTGTCATATTTTAGATTCCACATATAATGATATCTGTGGAAGGGGGTAAATACCGTAAATATGTGGTGTTCGTCTTTTTCTGACTGACGTCACTGAGTATGGTAATCCCTAGTCCATCCGTATCGCTGCGTGTGGAATCGTCTTGTTATTTTTTTATGGCTGAGCAGCGCTCTGTATGCACCACGCCCTCTTTACCCACTCGCCTGTGGCTGGACACTTGGGTGTCTCCGTGGCTCGGCTGTTGTGAGAGGCACTGCTGTGGGCTCACCTGTGGGTGGACACTTGGGTGTCTCCGTGTCTCAGCTGTTGTGAGCAGCGCCACTGTGGACTCACCTGTTGGTGGACACTTGGGTGTCTCCGTGGCTTGGCTGTTGTGAGTGGCGTTGCTGTGGGCTCACCTGTGGGTGGACACTTGAGTGTCTCCGTGTCTCAGCTGTTGTGAGCAGCGCCGCTGTGGATTCACCTGTGGGTGGACACTTGGGTGTCTCCGTGGCTTGGCTGTTGTGAGCGGCGTTGCTGTGGATTCACCTGTGGGTGGACACTTGGGTGTCTCCGTGTCTCAGCTGTTGTGAGAGGCACTGCTGTGGGCTCACCTGTGGGTGGGCATTTGGGTGTCTCCGTGTCTCGGCTGTTGTGACCAGCGCTGCTGTGGACTCACCTGTGGGTAGACACTTGGGTGTCTCCGTGTCTCAGCTGTTGTGAGCAGCGCCGCTGTGGACTCACCTGTTGGTGGACACTTGGGTGTCTCCGTGGCTCGGCTGTTGTGAGAGGCACTGCTGTGGGCTCGCCTGTGGGTGGGCACTTGGGTGTCTCCCTGTCTCGGCTGTTGTGAGCGGCGCTGCTGTGAACTCGCCTGTGGGTGGACACTTGGGTGTCTCCGTGTCTCGGCTGTTGTGAGTGGCGCTGCTGTGGACTCACCTGTGGGTGGACACTTGGGTGTCTCCGTGTCTCGGCTGTTGTGAGCAGCGCCGCTGTGGGCTCACCTGTGGGTGGACACTTGGGTGTCTCCGTGTCTCGGCTGTTGTGAGCAGCGCCGCTGTGGGCTCACCTGTGGGTGGACACTTGGGTGTCTCCGTGTCTCGGCTGTTGTGAGCAGCGCCGCTGTGGGCTCACCTGTGGGTGGACACTTGGGTTCTCCGTGTCTCGGCTGTTGTGAGCAGCGCCGCTGTGGGCTCACCTGTGGGTGGACACTTGGGTGTCTCCGTGTCTCGGCTGTTGTGAGCAGCGCCGCTGTGGGCTCACCTGTGGGTGGACACTTGGGTGTCTCCGTGTCTCGGCTGTTGTGAGCAGCGCCGCTGTGGGCTCACCTGTGGGTGGACACTTGGGTGTCTCCGTGTCTCGGCTGTTGTGAGCAGCGCCGCTGTGGGCTCACCTGTGGGTGGACACTTGGGTGTCTCCGTGTCTCGGCTGTTGTGAGCAGCGCCGCTGTGGGCTCCCCTGTGGGTAGACACCTGGGTGTTTCCGTGTCTCGGCTGTTGTGAGCAGCGCCGCTGTGCGCTCACCTGTTCATGGACACCTGGGTGTCTCCGTGTCTTGGCTGTTGTGAGCGGCACTGCTGTGCGCTCACCTGTTGGTGGACACTTGGGTGTCTCTGTGTCTCGGCTGTTGTGAGCAGCGCCGCTGTGGGCTCGCCTGTGGGTGGACACTTGGGTGTCTCTGTGTCTCGGCTGTTGTGAGCAGCGCCGCTGTGGGCTCCCCTGTGGGTGGACACATGGGTGTCTCCGTGTCTCGGCTGTTGTGAGCGGCACTGCTTTGGACACTGGAGCCCTTGTATCTCTTTGAGTTATGGTTTTCTCTGGTTCTTTGCCTAGGAGTGGGGTTGCTGGGTCACATAGTAACTCTGTTTTTAGTTTTTTGTGGAACTTCCATACTGTCTTCTGTAGTGGCTGTACCAACTTATATTCCCACCAATGGTGTAGGGGGGTTCTCCTTTCCCCACACCCTCTCCAACATAAATCGTACCAATGTCTTCTTAGCTTAGTCTCCAAAGGTGTTAGAAATAAAAGCAAAAATAAATAAATGGGGCCTAATCAAACTTGAAAGCTTTTGCACAGCAAAGGAACCAGAAACAAAACAAAAAGGCAACCTGTGGAATGAGAGAAAATACTTGCAAACGATGTGACTGACAAGGGCTTAATTTCCAAAATATATAAACGCTCATACAACCCAACTGAAGACTGGGCGTTTCTCCAGAGCACGCACACAGGTGGCCGGTAGGCCTGTGGAGAGATGGTCGACATTTCTAGTTATTGGAGAAACACAGATGAAGACTGCATCTGCACCGCCTCACACCCGTCGGAACGGCCACCATGCGAAAGTTTACAGGCAGGACATGCTGCAGACGGGCTTGCTTCTGTTTGATGAATAGAGTGAATCCTAGACTTGGGAGCATCCAGGCCTAACCAGCATGAGATCGAATGAATATGACCTTTTTACTCCAACAAGTGGGGAAGAACTTGGGGCCTCCCCTCTCATAAATCCAGCCTGGGTTGTTTGCTCAGTAGAGCACTCCAGTTGGGTGCTGTTTGAGCATCTGGCTTTGAGTTTTAAGTACTGGCAGGTGCAGGGGGCTCTGCCAGATGAGTGTTGGGGTGCGTTGTGGGCGAAGGCACGGCTGAGTCCTTTCTCAGACGGCTGGGCTCTCTCGCTGACATCCCCAGGTCTGCCACACTGAGACCAGCTCTGGGGGATTGTGGTCCTAGGAAAGTGAGCTGGACTGGTAACACCTCAGGGTGCTGCCAGGTGTGGGATGGGCATGGCCCCCCTTCCCTGCAGCTCGCGGCCCCCTTCAAGGCAAGCTGTTTCGTCTTTGGACCGGCGGATGTCGGCCACAAGTCAGTTGACCCCTTCTCTGTGCTCCCGAAGGACTTGGCAACTTGGCTAACAAGGAGACGGTTGTTAGTTCATTTCTTCACTCATCATTCATGCAGCGAGCGGCGATCAGCATTTAGGAATGTGGTTTCTGGGGGTTCGCTGGGTTGTGTTCATTCACTGAACAAACATTTGTTGATCCTGGCTTCTGGGCTGGGTGCAGGGCATGGCGCTGGGGTTACAGTGTTGAGGAAGGGGGTCTCCTTGGCCCTTGAGTTGCAGTGTCCAAGAAGGCAGGTTATCAGCAGGTATAGGTGCTGCAGCCCACAGGTGAAGGATGCTGAAAGAGGTACAAGACCTGCGAGGGGGTGCAGGGGGAGAGCTGGGAAGGCTTCACAGGGGGAGAGACATTGGACTTGAGTCTTGCAGAGTCAGCGGGAAAGACTTGGGCTGTGGGAAGGTGCTCACCTTTCGGGGCAAATGGGATTCTTGGCGTTTTGTTTCCTATGAGGGATGGCCACGTGCCTTCCTGTCCTTCCAGGTCTTCCTGTGTCACTCAGGAATTAACACGGGTCCTGCCACCGTGGGGCTTGGTGTGGAGGCTCGTGGAGATGGAGAGAGGGTGTGGTGAGTCGTGCAGGTGCCTGTGGCTACAAAGAAAGCTGACTTCAGGGCCTCGGGCGTGGAGCGCTTTCCACAAACAAGAACCCAGATTCTGGCTCTGCACCCAAAAGCTTTGGGGGCATCTTGTTTCTTTGACAAACAGGGTAGGTTGAGATGCGTCATTCAGAGCAGTGGGCTGGACTGGTATGAAGGTGGTGGGGTGTGCTGTTGCTGCCTATTTCTGTTGTTCAAACTCTGTTTTTCTTTGTTCTAGCCAGTGTTTTATTACCGATATGAATCACTGAGGGGCTTGGAGGGAGAGAGGAAAAGGTTTCTGTATAAACAGCTGTCTCGCTGATTCAATCTACAAAGTGGATTTTATAGCGAAAGTATTTGTTCTTGCTTTAAAATGCCAAAACAGCACCGTCATTTCCTCAGCTCAAAGAAGGGTCTTTGAGAATACGGGACCTTCTCCTGTCACAGACTTCTGTTAGTGGGAGGGAATTCCAGAGCACTTTCTTTGAACCAGTCGTTACTGATAATCTCATGGTCAAGGAGAAAATTTTTCTTTGCAAAGTTTGAGTTAATTGTTTGTGTACCTTCCTCTTTTTGCCCTACCACAAATTGTGGTTCAAAAAAATTATAATTCACTGTGGTCATCACAGCTGACTACCTGCTTAATGTTTGTGTGTAGATACTTCATTTTCTTTTTTATGCAAGATTTCATCTTTGCATGATCCGAGATAGTTGGTTGCCCTGAGATTATTAATAAATTGAGACGGTTATGGGGTGTGACTCAGAACATATATTTAAAAACAAGTTGGAATAAGAAATAGGTCTTTTACAAAATTAATTTTTTGTTACGCTCCTCTCTTGAGCCTTTTTGTTTGAAGCCAGCTTGCTTTGTAATGTCCATATATGCCCGATTGCAATGAACATAAATTACTTTTAAATACCAGTTAGTTGCTGTGGAGAGAGGACAGGGCTGTGGCAGCTTGTGGAGGGTTAAGAGGTTTGGTCATTGTCTGGGTTTTTATCTCACTGTAGATCAAATTCTGTTCCTTTGGAGGCTGGCGGATCTGTCAAAGATTGCTTTCTTTGATGATGAGGAGAAGGACAAAGTCTTCGCCCTGAGTGTCAGCACGTTTTCTTAGCAAGAGAGAGTAAATAATCATAAAATGTTTGCTTGTTTAAAAACAAGTTAGCCTAAATGCAGTGTGGTTTCCTGGATTGGATCCTAGAAGAAAAATAGGGTGTAAGTGGAAAAACTAGTGCAATCCAAAAAAAGTCTGTAGTTAATAGTATTGAACAAATGTTAATTTCTTGGTATGGTAATTGTATTGTGTTTCATGTAAGTTATTAACATTAGAAGAAGCTGGGTAGAGGGTATATGGGAACTCTAGATTTTTTTTGCATTCCTTAGAGTCATTCTAATGTTATTTCAGAGTAAGTTTTTTTTAAAAGGTGCATTTGGGATATTCCTTTTGGTTCGGTCGAGATTATACTTGGCTTGTGCATTCAGAATCGGCCGCTTATCGGGAGGGCAGATTATTTCTTACTGCTTTGGAAACTGGGAGAGTTCAGGGAGGCTGTCACTCCTGAGCTGGCCCCCATTTATGGCGCCCCTCTGCTTCTCCATCCATTGTAGTAGCAAATCCCTCTCTGCTTGCCCACCCTTCTAAAAACTTACGGCCAGCTGATCTTTGCTTCTGATTCCTGTGGCGTTTGTTACCTAGAATAGACAGCTGGCATCTTGTGATATTCCATCCTTCTCCTGGAGTGTGTGCGCACACTCAGTCACGTTAGACCTTTGTGACCCCACGGACTGTAGCCCGCCAGGCTCCTCTGCCCATGGAATTTTCCAGGCAAGAATACCAGAGTGGGTTGCCATTTCCTACTCCATGGGCTCTTCCTGACCCAGGGATTGAACCCCTGTCTCCCGTGTCTGCTGCACTGGTAGGCGGCAGCTTTACCGCTGAGCCACCTGGGGGCCCCCCCTTCTCCTGGAAGGTGCTGATAACTGGATTTTTTATGCGATCTTGTTCACTTTTACTTTTACTTTAGCAACCAGACTGGACGCTTCCTGAGAACCGGAGATTTGTCTGGCTCTGTTTCTTTTAAAATTTATTTTAAAAGTCTCCCTATTACATAAATAACGAATGTTCGTAATAAAAAATGAAGCATTAGAGAGTTTGTAGCATCCAGGGTAAAGGTACCTAAGAGCTGCCTGTCCTCCAGCTGTTGATGAATTAGAATATATTCTTCCATATCTTTTCTGTGTGTACTAAAAATATATATTATGATTTACATGTAAGAGATCCTTTTATACGTATCCCTTTGCAGTCTGTTCTTCAGTTAGTAGAATCCCATTTCGTGGCAATGCAGATGGGTGCCTGTGTCTCTCTCTCTTGTTTGTATACTCTTATATTGACCAGCACGTTGCTAGGTGCATTGAGGAACATGCTGCTGCTGTTGTTTAATCACTAAGTCGTGTCTGACTCTTTTGCAACCTCATGGACTGTAGCCGGCCAGGCTCCTCTGTCCATGGAATTTCCCAAGCAAGAATACTGGAGTGGATTGCCATTTCCTTCTCCAGGGAACCTTCCTGACCCAGGGATCGAACCCTCATCTCCTGCACTGGCAGGCGGATTCTTTACCACTGAGCCACCAGGATCCTAGACATGCGGTAGGTATGCGTTATTATTATTGTTTCTGTTATTATATTAGATCAGGAAGTTGATTCACAATCAGAACGTAGTAAATGTGTGCTCAGAGGAAGAGAGAAGGTGGAGGTGGAGGCAGGGGAGTGGTTTACCATTCAGCTTTGGTTTGCTGGGAGAAAGGCATTTTTATCCACCTAATACCGAGTTCCGTTTCCTTGCACAGCAGTAGGATTTCAGGAGCTGGAACTGTGACGAGATTGGAGACTGGATTGAGACGGGGAGGACTAGAGACTGAACCCCAGAGGACTCTTCTCGGGTGAAAGCGGGGATGGCGGCCTAGGGGTGGATTCCTGGGCGTTTAGGGAGGACTTGAGGTGCGGGCAGTGTTCGAGGTGGTGTGTCAATCAGGTGAACCATGTGGGTAGAGAGTAGGGGTGGGGCTGGGGTTGGGGAGGCAGCGGTCGGTCCACCGGCAGGACGACATCTGGCCACCAGCACCTTGGGGACAATAGTGATATAGAGAAATGCAGGCAATAGTGATACAGAGAAAATTTTGCTGAATTGAAGGGTGAATTGAGCAGGAAAAGAACGGGCATTTGTATGTCATAAGAGGATGAGCCCTTTGAAGAACTTCTTGAGGAAGGAACTCATTCCAATGGTGATGCCCCAGAAGGAAGCTCTGCGTACCTCGGACCTGGGCCCTAGGAAGTCTCAGGATGCTCTGTTCTTTTTTCTCTGGAAGAGGGATGTCAGTGCTGAATGCCCACCACCGGGATCTTCCTTCTTAGGGAAAACATCCCGGAAGCGCTCTCTGTGCTGTTACAAGCGCAGTTAGCAAGTCTTGTGGTTGCAGAGATTTTTCTAGCATAGGTCTTGCTTTGCAGTCTGAATAGAGTTAGGGTGTTTGGTTTTGTGTCCCCTAGATAGAATTTTGACTTGGCTCAAGGGAAAAGGGTGGTAGTCAGTACTGAGAGCCCTTAACAGGTATAGCTTCCTTTAGAGAGAACAAGGGGTTCCAGAGAAAAACCAGTTGTTTGGACAGGAGAGGCCTTGCGTTTACCCTCAGCCCTGCCCCCGCCCCAGACCCCATATAGAGTGTTGCATAGACCCACCACCGGGATCTTCCTTCTTAGGGAAAACATCCCGGAAGCGCTCTCTGTGCTGTTACAAGCGCAGTTAGCAAGTCTTGTGGTTGCAGAGATTTTTCTAGCATAGGTCTTGCTTTGCAGTCTGAATAGAGTTAGGGTGTTTGGTTTTGTGTCCCCTAGATAGAATTTTGACTTGGCTCAAGGGAAAAGGGTGGTAGTCAGTACTGAGAGCCCTTAACAGGTATAGCTTCCTTTAGAGAGAACAAGGGGTTCCAGAGAAAAACCAGTTGTTTGGACAGGAGAGGCCTTGCGTTTACCCTCAGCCCTGCCCCCGCCCCAGACCCCATATAGAGTGTTGCATAGATGGAAAGCATGTGGCGTGCACGAGTCAGGTATGAACACCAATGAAATAAGTAACCTACGCAGTCACCATGTGGCTGCGAACTGCAGTATTATTCCCAGCCCCCTTTACTCCCTGTGTGTTTCTCCCCAGTCCGAAGCCCCATGCACCCACCCTATGAGGCTGCCTTCTTTCCAGCCTTGGCGAATACTTTCTGGTGTTTGTGGTGTCCAGCTTGCTGTCTGCACGGGCTGTCCTGTTGATGCCTTGTGGCTGTGGTTCACTGGGGCCACACTTTGTCTTTTCTCCTTTTAATGGACATTCAAGTTTTTGATTTGTTTTGTGTGCTCACACTGTGCGTATGAATATCCTTGTGCATATTTCCTGATGTATGAATGCGAGAGTTTATCAGAATAGATTCAAATGGCTGAGTCATACAGTCTGAACAGCTTAAGTTCGCTAGAAACTGTGTTTGAAGATCTCCTTCTTGGGACTTCCTTGGTGGTCCAGTGGCTAAAACTTCTGTGCTCCCAGTGCAGAGGACCTAGATTTGATCCCTGGTCAGGGAACTAGATCTCACATGCCTCAGCTAAAAGATCCTGCATGCTGCAACTAGGACCTGTGCAGTCAAGTAAATAAGTATTAAAAAAAGACCTCCTCCTTGCCGTATTTGTACTCTAGGAGGAGTTGGGGTGGTAGGAGTTTTCATTGCCCTGGATTCTCACCAACAGTTGTTATTGTCGGACTTTTAAATTGTTGCTGGTTCTGTGGTGTCTCATTGTGATTGTGTGTGTGTGTGTGTGTGTGTGTGTGTGTGTGATTTATCTTTGGCTGTGTTGGATCATTGTAGCCATGCGGGCTCATCTCTGGTTGTGGTGAGCGGGGGCTCCACTCCAGCTGCGCTGCTCAGGCTTATGGTGGTGGCTTCTCTTGTAGGCACGGGCTCTCGGGTGTCTGGGCTCAGGAGTTGTGGTCCCTGGGCTCCAGAGTACAGGCTCAGTGATGGTGGCACGTGGGCTTAGTCGCTCCGTGGCATGTGGGATCTTCCTGGACCAGGGATCGAACCTGTGTTTCCTGCACTGGCAAGCGGATCCTTATTCACTGACCCACTAGGGAAGCCCTTGTTGTGGTTTTTATTTGCATTTCCCCAGTCAGTAAGGGGTTGAGTGTCACGCTTTTGTTTCAGGGAAAGGACTTTGGACTCTAGAACGAACTTCTCATTCAGGGACACAAAACCCGTTGCTTTGGAAGGAGGCATCTTCCCTAGTGCTGTTTTCCTGCCTTGGGATGGAGCCAGAGGTGTTTTTCTTTGGTGCTGGGAGAATTTGGGGAGCATCTGTTTAACTTGCCACACTTTTCTGGGGGTTTATATATTGTGTTTGGAGAGTCTAGATGATGCCTGGTCCTGTTGACCCTTTGTTTTCTGAAAGGCCCCGAGATTCGGACAGCAAGCCTGCCTTTTCCTCCTGTGATGGGAGCATCCTGTTCCTTTTAATGTAAACAGGCAGATAAACGAGAGTCCAGGCAGGGTCCCCAGGGTGTGTGGTGATGGCTGTGGGGAGGCGCTGGGGACAGCCGCAGATGAGCATCGGGGATGGGATGGGGCCTGGCCAGCGAGCTGGTGAGGAAGAGAGGGAGAAAGCAGTACTCGTCGTGTGGCGAGCAGAGGGAAAAGGGCCAGGTTCCCGGTGGAAGTGGGGGTTCGGGGAGGGTCAGAGGTCCAGGAGCTGGGTATTCGCGCAGTAGTTCCCAGATCTGTGCTGGGGACTGTTGGCCAGCGAGGATCCTGCATGTGTGAGGCTAGTCCATTTTACTACGTGTTCAGCTGAGAGCTTTTATGTGAAAATAGACCTTTGATGTTCTGGAGAATGAGAAAGAAAATCTGCTTTCGCACCTGGGGAAGAGAAACTGCCTATGGAAAAAAAAACGGTCTGTTACGAAAGAGTGGAATTGCAAGGCTCCGCATCTGCTGGATTGGTTGTTCTAGAAACCCCATGAGGAGAAACGCAGGACAAAATACAGGCTTTCAGTCTCCAGTGAAAGCACGTTTAGAGATCCGTGTTAAGGGGGAAAGACGTTGGAGGCTAATGTTGTGTTTATATTTTGAACATTGCTATGTATCATAAATCTTACCTGTGCTTATGGACAGGGTCTGGGAGAGAACAGGGAAAAGTAGTGTTCGTTGAGTTTGTTTGTTTGGTGGAATAGTATTTTTTAACAAATTCTTGTAGTAGTGTATAAGGAAAAGTCTTGACTGAAAATGAGCCTGGACTCTGCAGTCTGTTATTTGGACACACCACTCTGAATGCCTCTAAATGTGCATTTAGTGATTGAGCTCCTGATGTGACGGGCACCTTGAGGAAGATGACCCTAGCTCCTGTCTTCAAGAAGTTCACAGACTGTAGTGGGATCCCGGGGTGTCAGTACCCCAGGGCTAAGCGACGGCTAACTCGAGGGGGAGGTGTCATGCAGGTGGTACCTGGTGGCTGTTGCGGATCCAGTGCGGTGAGTGTAGGCTCCCGCTGGGGGCTCCAGGGGGACCTCTCAGAGGAGGTGGGCTGCGGGGAGCTCCTGAAGGGACGGCAGGTCTGACTAAACGGAAGGAAGGAAGAGGGCAGGCAGAAGCAAGGGGGAGCGTCATCCAAAGCGGGAGAGGCCCCTTAGGAGAGTGTTAGGCTGCATCACAGCTCCCGCCTGGGAGCCCAGCGCTTGTCCCGCCTCGGAGGCTGTTGCTGGCAGACGAGGAAACCTTGGGGCCCTCTCCTGAGGAAGACGGTTCCACGCACAGGCATGGCCGCCACCAGAGGCCCCTACACAGAGGTCTTTGCCTTCAGTTTCTGAGAATTCACTGCAGCTCATGTTGGGGGTCCCGGTCCAGAGTAGCAAACATGTATTGAGCACCTACTGTGCGCTGGGTATTTTGTGGGATGTTGGGGATATGGCAGGAATCAGCCCACAGGGGCTTGGCCCTCAGGGAGCTTCAGGTCTGATGGGAAGGTCAGACTCTGGGGGCAGCGACAGCAAGGGTGTTCCTAGGGGGAGGACTGGGTGTTCCCCACAGCTCAAGGAAGGGCTTCCTCAGCTGGGACTCAGGCCTGTGATCTGGTGCAGAATTGCAGAGGGTGCCCCGGGCCCCGCGAGCGTGCAGAGGCCCTTCTCACTGTTCGCAGTGTCTTGCAGAAAGCCAGGGGTCTCTGGGGCCTCCGGCGTGGAGGAGAAGCTCAGGAGCAGTATTGTTTTCTGGGCCTTTGTCCTTAGCAACACGTGTTCACCTGGAGCTGGTGTGCATTCTTCTCCCAAACAAACAGCTTTCAGGAGGATTAATAAATTAACCTCCTGGGAAAAGAACCTGCTTCAGCGCCAGCGCCATCTTTAGCAGCCTGCCCGGCCAGGGACTTGGCTGATGGTGCCCCACACGCGTCGACGATGGTGCGTGGCTGCCGATGAGGTCTGGGCTTCAGACGCTGGGCCCTCCTCGTGGTTGGCACGTGGCTAGGTTCTGGAAGGGGGAGGGCGGCCAGTGTGGAGCGGGCCCCTAGCACGGCCCTGGAAGGAGGCAGTCCTGTTTTATGGAAGGGGAAGCTGGCGCACAGATTAAGACCGATGTGCTCGAATCAGAGCTACATTCCGTGGAGGCCAGGATTCTTCTGCCTCCCTGCCATTTGGTGGCCTTCTCTTGATCCCAGGTTTCATGAACAGGTATCATGAACCCGCATGGCACGTGAAAGGCTCTCTGTGAACCCATTTATGGAAGGGGAAGCTGGCGCACAGATTAAGACCGATGTGCTCGAATCAGAGCTACATTCCGTGGAGGCCAGGATTCTTCTGCCTCCCTGCCATTTGGTGGCCTTCTCTTGATCCCAGGTCTTCATGAACAGGTATCATGAACCCGCATGGCACGTGAAAGGCTCTCTGTGAACCCTCACTTGCACGGGGAAAGCATTGCCAAGCCTCTGCCGCCATCCGTATTGAGAGAGCATGTGGTGTTGCTGGTGTATTATTAGAAGATCTAGATGCATCTGTCCATTCAGCCGATAGTTACCGAATGTCTGCCGAGTGAGTAAAACCGACGGTCCTGACCCGGCTTTCCGTCCAGCTGTTCTCGTGGAGGAGCGAGCAGCCTGGCTTCTCTGGCTGCTCAGATGGTGAAGAATCTGCCTGCAGTGCAGGCGACCCGGGTTGAAGAGATTGCCTGGAGAAGGGAACGGCTCTGCACTCCGGTATTCTCGCCTGGAGAACTCCATGGACAGAGGAGCCTGGCGGGGCGACATGGGGTCACACAGAGTCGGACACGACGGAGTGACCAACACACACCCTTGATCCCAGGTCTTTATGGATAGGTAGCACAAACCTGCATGGCACGTGAAAGGCTCGCTGTGAACCCTCACTTCAGTGGGAAAGCATTTCCAAGCCTCTGCGCCATCTGTACTGAGCGAGGACGTGTTGTCGCTGGTCTATTAGTAGGAAGGTTCTGATGCACCTGTCCGTTCACCATGCATTTACTGAACGTCTGCTCACTGTGTGGAAATGATGGCCCTCACCGGCTTTCCGTCCAGCCGGCCATCCACGTGGAGGAGAGAGCAGCCTGCTCCTGCCTCCCCCAGGGTGGGGTGGGCGGTGCTGGGGAACCAGAGGCCCCTGGGGAGACTGGGTTAGGGCCACGTGTTCCCCTGCCTGATGAGGAAGAGTGATCGCCTGCCTCTTGCCCTTGACTCTGCCGGTCCCTGTCCACCCGCAGGCCTTCTGGGGCTTGAAGTTCACTGCCGCTGCAGAGGAGAGCCCTTCGTGCCTACTAATGAGACAGAGAGAGTGATTCCCACTGAGAGCTGCTCGTTAAAAAGTTAGCTTCTTCCGTGGTTTCACCAAATAGATGACCTTGTGGGGACTGAATAATAAAACGCAGCCCTTGCCACCTCCCTCCCCAGCCTGCTGTCTCACAGCACTCAGCTGTAGGTCCTGGAGCTCTGGTCCTTGGAGGAGGCTGGAAGATTTTAAGTGGGACTCGGCCATCTGTCCTCAGTGGATGGATTCTGTTGACCTCACGTGTGTCTGGGAATTGAGGGCACCTGGTCATCGCTAGATGCACGTGCCCCTCCTGCTTTTTTTTTTTCTCCTTGTTGTTCAAGGGCTCCGCTGCCAGCCTTAGGAGTCTTTGGTGTATACCACTGTGAGTCACTTTATGAAAATGTGGTAGGAGGATACCCCTCATAGCATCTTAGGGAGCAGACTGATGGACTGAGTTATTGTTTGAGCCTCCTTTAACTAGGGAGTCCGTGGTATGTTTTATATGAGGAATACGTCTCTGATAAGTAAATTTGCATAGTTTCTGAGGAACATTCTGAGCGTCTGATGCCTGCATATTTCTTAAATCTTCCAACATTTCCTAAATCCTATCGTCAGGTTTCTCCTCTGTGTTTCCTGAATGCTCCGTATACCGTGTACCCCCTGCCCCGTGATGGTTACTGTTATATTCTCTGTGTTTCCTGAATGCTCCATATACCATGTCCCCCCTACCCCAATGATGGTTACTGTTACATGTCAACTTGGCTAGGCTGTCTGTGGCGATCAGTCGTCTGGTCAAACACTAATCTAGACACCACGGTGAAGGAATCTGGAGATAGGTTAACACAGGAGGGCCTAGAGGAGCTATCCTACGTTGAAGGTCAGGAACGGTGGCAGTAAGGAGATACCCCTCATCCAAGGTAAGGTGCAGTGGCTGTGCTTTGNTATATATATATATATATATATACACACACAAAATAAAAAAATAAGGAGCAGAATAATAATGAAGAATAAAAAATAAGTTTAGAAAGCTTATAGAAATAGTAGGAAATATAAGCTTATGTATTTAGCAACCCCTGGAAGATAAAACTGAACTCCACTGGAAAATAGTGAAAAAAAAAAAAATCCCCCGAAAAAAACAAAGTAACAACAGCAATTAAAAAAAGGCAGGGAAAAAAAAAGAAAAAGAAAAACCTTGTATGCAAAGGGTGGGGCTTAGGTGAGAGGCGGGGCCTCAGAGGGTGGAGGGCTTGGCCTGGGGCCTCAGGAGGCTCCTCAGGGCAGTTCCCTGTTCCTTGAATCTGATGGGAGCCTCCCCAAGCTGGTCTGCCTTTTTCCTCCTCCTCCCTCCCTCTCACATCTACAGGACCCACCCTGGCTGAGTGGTCCCTGCTGGAGAGAGGGCCCTGGAGGACCAGGGGAACCTGGAGTGCAGAAAGCGTCCTGAAAGACAGAGGTGGTCCCAGAGGGTGGAGAGGGTCTTAAAGGATGCAGGGTTCTCAGTCAGGAGTCTTAGGGGGCTCCTTGGGGCTGAGTGGGTGGGGGAACCTCAGGTGGTTCTCCAACCCTTCAAACCCCAAAGGAGGCTTCCCCATTGGACTGGCTTTTTCTCCTTCCCCCACCTCCTCATGCCCAGAGGACCCACCCAGACAGAGGGTGCCCAAGAGGGCAGAGAGCTTGGCCAGAAGAACAGAGGGTCTCCCAAGGGTGGAGGGCCAGGTGTATGGGAAACCTCTAATAGATCCTCTGATGGCTGAGGATCCTTCCCCTCCCTGCCAAGCAGATATGTCTTTCCTGGCACCAGATCTGCCCCCCACCCCCCAGCAGCCCTTCAGTTGCAGTCTCCTGCCCATAACCTCCCCCAGCTCCTCCCTACCTGGTACCTAGGCACCCCTTCTGGCAGCCTGGCTATGGAAGGTCCCCCATCAGCATTTGGTGAGTATCTTAGCAAGGGGAGACATGGACTCTGAGTCTGCCTTTGCCACCATCTTGACTCTTCTCTACTCTCCCCCCAGAATTCATTATTTGTAGACTTTTTGGTGATGATCCTTCTGACCAGTGTGAGGTGATGTGTCACTGTAGGTTTTGTCAGCTTTAAAAAATTCACATGTGAGAGTTGCCAGTTAAGCTTTATTTGGGGCAAAATGACCATAGCTTGAGAGACAGCATTTCAGACAGCTCTGACAAACTGCTCCAAAGACATAGTAGGGGGAAGGTCAGTATATATGTGACTTTGGTAAAGGGAGAATACATGCAATCAAGCATATATTTTTGCAGAAGGTTACTACTAGTCATGAGGAGCAGATGTCACCATGAAGGATTTTAGTGGTTTTCTAGATATGAGGATATACAAGAATTTGGCTCATAAAATTTGCTCCTGAAAATATCTAACTCTCTGAAGACCTGTCCTGCAGTTTTCTCCAGAGCACAGAGTACCTCATTTCTGCTCTCTACTCTGCACTCCTTTCAGGGAGTGTTGAAAATCAGCAGCTACAGCAGCACGTGATTCAATCCTTTTAGAGGTAGATGGCAAGTGCTAATTTATAGTTGACATTTTGATTTGCATTTCTCTAATAATTAGTGATGTTGAGCATCTTTTTATGTGCCTGTTGGCCATCTGTGTGTCTTTTGTGGAGAAATGTCTACTTCTGCCCATTTTTTGAGTGGATTGCTTGGGATTTTTTATATGTGGAACTGTATGAGTTGTTCGTATATTAACAATTGTTAAGTTTTAAGTTGCTCGCTGATCTGAGCAGCATGGTGAAATTTCAAACCGTTTTTCCCAGTCCCACCCAGGACCTGAATCGTCTCTTTGTGCGGGATATCCCACCTGATAGTTATCAGATCTGCTGTCACAGTATGGTAGTGCTTGTGTTCATGTGACCCTTCTTCTACGTAAAAATGCCACCAAAGAGCAAGAGTAGGGATCCTGACAATTGGTAAATCCCAAAGAGAAGCCCTAAAGTGCTTCCTTTAAGTGAAAAGTTGAAAGCTCTCGACTTAATAAGGAAAGGAAAAAATTGTATGCCGAGGTTGCTAAGATCTATGTTGAGGATGCATCTTCTATTCATGAAATTGTGAAGGAGAAAGAAATCTGTGCTATTCCTGCTATCACAGCTCAAACTTCAAAAGTTATAGACACAGTGTATGGAAAGTGCTTAGTTAAAATGTAAAAGGCATTGGGTTTGTACAATATATTCTGAGAGAGAAACAACATTCACATAACTTACTATGTATATGTGCTAAGTTGCCTCAGTTGTGTCTGACTCTTTGTGACCCTTTGGACTGTCGCCCTCCAGGTTCCTCTGTCCATGGGAATTGTCCAGGCAAGAATAATGGAGTAGGTTGCTATGCTCTCCTCCAAGGAATCTTCAGGATCCAGGGATCAAATCCGCATCTCTTATGTCTCCAGTGTTGTCAGGCAGATTCTTTACACTAGCACCACCTGGGAAGTCCAACTTTTATTACAGTATATTATTATAATTGCCTTATTGTTCATTATTGTTAGTCTCTTACTATGTGTAATTTGCAAATTAAAATTTATCACACATATAGGGAAAACTATAGCATATACATCAGCTTGCCAATGCAGGAGACATAAGAGATGCAGGTTCGATCCCTGGGTTGGGAAGATCCCCTGGAGGAGGAAATGGCAACCCACTCCAGGATTCTTGCCTGGAGAATCCTGTGCACAGAGGAGCCTGGCAGGCTACACGTATGTGCGGTCACAAGGAGTCGGACACGACTGAGCCTGTACACACACACTATCCGCAATTTCAGACATCTACTGGAGGTATTAGAATGTACCCTGTGTAGATGTGGGAGGACTGCTGTATCCCTGAGACTCATGGGGAGCTGGTGCCTGGGTTGCTGTCTAAATGGACAGAGAAAGAGAGATCTACTTCTCCTTTCCTTCATCCTTCCATTTTTTTCTCTATCTGCCATTAGCAAAACCTTGCTGAAAACCAGCTGACTCAAGAACCTGGAAAAAATATCTTGCAAGGGGGAGTCCCTCTAATAGCTCAGAGCAAGTAGGAGAAGAGTGAGGAAGGAATCTGAAGGTCCGCAGGACTTTGCTCAGGTTGGGTGCAAACTCTTAATTCAGTCCAATGACTGATAAATCAGGAGAACTAACAAAGGGTGAAGTGGTATTAAAAAAGTGTATGTGGTATGAAGTGGTATGAAAAAAGTGGCCTGCCTGTCTTTTAGGACTTTAAGATTTGTATAGACATACCAAGCCTCATGCTTAAAAAAGCCCCATGTGGTTTATATTCTGCTGTTGCTATCCTAAAATTCTTGATAATTTTGAACAGAGAACCTCCATTTTTACTTGCATTGCACCCTACAAATTATGTAGCCAGCTGACTGACTGGAAACATTGTTTTTAAAACAGAATAATTAT
Organism: Aepyceros melampus; assembly: GCA_006408695.1. Lineage (NCBI taxonomy): Eukaryota > Metazoa > Chordata > Mammalia > Artiodactyla > Bovidae > Aepyceros > Aepyceros melampus. The sequence continues at coordinate 52,224 of SJXQ01001256.1, forward strand.
ATTCATAATACAGTATGGAGATACTACACCTATTTATAAAAACTCCCCATGATTAAAATTGAAGTATACTTAATTTACAATGTTAATTTCAAGTGTACAAGAAAGTCATTCAGTTATACATGCATCTGTTCTTTTTCAGACGAGATCGGGCGTGTTCAGGGTGGTATGGCCGTAGAATGTTCTTTTTCAGATTCTTTTCCATTATAGGTTTTTATAAGATATTAATATAGTTTCCTGTGCTATATAGTGGGTCCTTGTTGTTTATTTTATATATAGTAGTTTGTATTGATAATCCCAAACTGCTAATTTATCAACTCCCCTACTATACCTTTTCATAACCATGTTTGTTTTCTACATTTGTAATAGAACTAATTTATTCTCATCACTAGCACCAATCCATTTATGTTTCCATGTTTCAGTTATTTTCATAAAATTATAAGGACAAAATGCAATTAATACAAAGTCTTACTTCAGCCTACCAAATGATGACTCAGAAGAACTAACAAAGGGTGAAGTGGTATTTAAAGAGAGCAGCAGGCCTGTCTTTGAGGACTTTAAGATTTGTGCAGGCACACCAAGCCTCGTACAACAAAATAGTAACAATATTAAAAGAGGACTATTGATGGACCGACTGGTCCCACCACTGGGGAATAAATAACTCAGCGTTTGGGTCACCTCATGTAGGCAAGTCTGAATTCAGTACCTCAGAGCTGATAGAGAGGAATCAGTCATTTAAAAATTTATGTAAGTTCAACTTTTATGAAAATCAAATGTAAAAAGTCAAAGATTACCTTTAAGGCAAAAGCTGCTGAAAATGTAAAGAGAATGTGACATAAATATAATCATAGAAACTAAGACTTAAATATTTTCTTGGCGTTAACAGCTTATACAGGTAAAAATTATAGCTGAATAATACAATTAATAAATATATATTTGGTCCCTAATTTTGAGAATATATCTGCTTTAAGAAAGCTATAGGCATATCTTCTAATTGGATGCAAAGATTCAATATTGTAGAGCGATCACATCTTTTTAAATATATCAATGAATGTAGTTGCCAACTAAAAACTCTGTGTGTGATCAAAAATTTTAAAAGGTTATCAAAAGAATAGTAGTAGAATAGATGGGAGAAATTATAAAAATAAAAAATAATGAGATGAGTTTGACCTTTACACATAAAAATGTGTGACATTACAGCAGCTAAAATAGTAAAGGGAAAAGATCAGGAAATGAATGTATCACAGGAAATTGGTATATGATAAGGATCATCAGTAATTGGTGTGGATAAAAGGCGCTTACTCCTTGGAAGAAAAGTTATGACCAACCTAGATAGTATATTCAAAAGCAGAGACATTACTTTGCCGACTAAGGTCCGTCTAGTCAAGGCTATGGTTTTTCCTTTGGTCATGTATGGATGTGAGAGTTGGACTGTGAAGAAGGCTGAGCGCAGAAGAATGGATGCTTTTGAACTGTGGTGTTGGAGAAGACTCTTGAGAGTCCCTTGGACTGCAAGGAGATCCAACCAGTCCATTCTGAAGGAGATCAACCCTGGGATTTCTTTGGAAGGAATGATGCTAAAACTGAAGCTCCAGTACTTTGGGCACCTTATGCGAAGAGTTGACTCATTGGAAAAGACCCTGATGCTGGGAGGGATTGGGGGCAGGAGGAGAAAGGGACGACCGAGGATGAGATGGCTGGATGGCATCACAGACTCAATGGACGTGAGTCTGAGTGAACTCCGGGAGTTGGTGATGGACAGGGAGGCCTGGCACTGCGATTCATGGGGTCGCAAAGAGTCGGACACGACTGAGCGACTGAACTGAACTGAACTGAACTGATACAGTCAATGGCTAACTGCTTGGGGAAAGTAAAGTTTAGTTCCTAGCTCACTCCTTAAAGCACATAAAAATCCAAAAATGGATCAAAATTTATATTATAAAATATGAAATCATAATATATATAAACAATGACCTACATTATACTACTTTTAGGGGGTTTGTGTTTAAAGTCTTGTTTACATTTAAATCTTTAACCCTTTTTGCATCTAGTCTGTTCTAGTGATATAACTATCTATTCCTGTTATTATAGCTTTATTGTCATTTTAATATCTGCTAAGGACAATTCATCTTATTACTTTCTTTTTCAGATATTATCTAAATAGTCTCAAGATTTATTCTTCTATATTAAGTTTAGAATTCTTTTTAATAAAGATTTATCATCTTTTTTAAAGATTTCAGCTGGGATTGTTATAACAGATTGTTGTGGAAAGAACTGGTGTCATTTTTAACTTTTTATTTTACATTGGAGTATAGTTGATTTACAGTACTGTGTAAATTTCAGGTGAACAGCAAAGCGATTCAGTTATATATCCATATATATCAGTTCTTTTTCAGATTCATTTCCCATGTAGTTTATTATAAAATGTTGAGTAGAGTTCCCTGTGCTATACAGTTGTTTGTTGTTGTTTGGTCACAAAGCTGTGTCTGACACTTTTGCTACCCCCATGGACAGTAGCCCGTTAGGCTCCTCTGTCCATGGCATTTTCCAGGCAAGAGTACTGTAGTGGGTTGCCATTTCCTTCTTTAGGGGATCTTCCCAACCCAGGGATTGAACCCACATCTCCTGCATTGCACGCATATTCTTTACCACCAACCCCCCAGGGAAACCTGTGTTATAAAATAGATCCTTGTTGATTGTCTGTTTTATATATACTAGTGTATGTTAATCCCAACCCCCTCATTTATCCCTCCCCATCTCCTTTCACTTTTGGTAACCATAAATTTGTTTTCTAAGTCTGTGAGTATGTTTCTGTTCTGTATCATTTTTTTTAAGATTCCATATGTAAGTGATATCATATGGTATTTGTCTTTCTCTGACTTACTTCACTTAGTATGATAAATCTCTAGGTCCATTTCTGTTGCTGCAAATGGCATTTCATTCTTTTTTATGGCTGAGTAATATTCCATTGTATATGTGTAGCACATCTATATGGGAGAAGGCAATGGCACCCCACTCCAGTACTCTTGCCTGGCAAATCCCATGGACAGAGGAGCCTGGTAGGCTGCAGTCCATGGGGTCGCTAGGAGTTGGACACAACTGAGCAACTTCACTTTCACTTGCACTTTCATGCATTGGAGAAGGAAATGGCAACCCACTCCAGTGTTCTTGCCTGGAGAATCCCAGGGATGGGGGAGCCTGGTGGGCTGCCATCTCTGGGGTCGCACAGAGTTGGGCATGACTAAAGCGACTTAGCAGCAGCAGCAGCTCTTCTATATCCCTTCAACTGTCAACGGACATTTAGCTTGCATCCATGTCTTGGCTATTAATAAATAGAGCTGCAATAAACATTGAGGTACAAGTATATTCTTGAATTATGATTTTCTCTGGGTATGCCAAGGAATGAGGTTGCTGGATCATCTGGTAATTCTATTTAATTTTTTAGGGAACCTCCATAGTATTCTGCATAGTTGTTGTTCTAACTGACATTCCCACCAACAGTATAGGAGGGTTCCCTTTTCTCCAACATTGTTTGTAGACTTTTGATGATGACCATTTTTATTGGTGTGAGGTAGTACCTCATTGTAGTTTTGATTTGCAGTTCTCTAATAATTATTGATGCTGAGCATCTCTTCACGTGCTTTTGGTCATCTTTCTATCTTCTTTGGAGAAAGGTCTATTTAGAACTTCTCATTTTTGACTGGGTTTTTTTTTTTTTAATATAAAGCTGCATGAGCTGTTTGTATATTTTGGAGATTAGGCCCTTGTTGGTGACTTTACTTGCAAATATTTTCTCCCATTCTGGGGTTGTCTTTTCACTTTGTTCATGGTTTCCTTTGCTGTGCAAAAACTTTTGCATTTAATTAGGTACCATTTGTTTATTTTTGCTTTTATTTTTATCATCCTAGGAGCTGACTCCAAAAAGATATTGCTGCAATTTATGTCAAAAAGTGTTCTGCCTATGTTTTTTTATAGGGGTTTTATAGTGTATGATATTACGTATATGTCTTTAATCAGTTTTGAATTTGTTTTTCTATATAGTGTTACAGAATGATTTAATTTAATTCTTTTATATGTAGCTGTCCAGTTTTCTCAGTACCACTTATTGAAGAGACTGTCTTTTCCCTTGTATACTCTTGCCTCCTTGTCATAAATTGACCATAGGTGCATGGGTTTGTTTCTGGGATTTCTATCCAATTCAATCGACCTATATTTCTGTTTTTTGTCCAGTACTATACTGTTTTTATTACTGTAGCTTTGTTGTATAGTCTGATTTCAGGGAGTCTGATTCCTCCAGCTTTGTTCCCCACCACCCCCCATGATTGCTCTGGCTATTTGGGGTCTTTTGTGTTTCCATACAAATTAAAAAGTTTTTGTTCAAGTTCTGTGAAAATGCCATTGGTATTTTGATAGGGATTGCATTGAATCTGTAGATTGCCTTGGGTAGTATAGTCATTTTTACAAAATTGATTCTTCCAGTCCAAGAACGTGGCATATACTTCTGTTTGTGTCATCTTCAGTTTCTTTCATCAGTGACTTATAGTTTTCAGAGAACATGTCTTTTGCCTCCTTAGCTGGGCTTATTCATAGATACTTTATTATTTTTATGTGATGGTAAATGAGATTGCCCCCTTAATTTCTCTTTATACTAGTCCATTGTTAGTGTATAGGAATGCAAGAGACTTCTAGGTATTAATTTTGTATCCTGAAAATTTACTGAATTCATTGCTGAAGCTCTAGTTTTTTGGTGGCATCTTTAGGCTTTTCTATGTATAGTTTATAACATCTGCAAATATTGACAATTTTACTTCTTCATTTCCAATTTGGATTCTTTTCATTTCTTTTTCTTCTCTGATTGCCATGACTAGGATTTCCAAAGCTATGTTGAATAAAAGTGGAGAGAGTGGACATCCCAAAATTTTTTTTAATTTTTGTACTTTCTAGAGAAAATCTAAATTTATTTATTTTTTTTTTTTCAGTTACAACACTGATTTATTCAACTTTGTCCTGGTGAAAAGGAGAATAGCTTCTTAATCCGCAAAAATAACAATATAGCTATGAAAAATAAAGGTGCCTAATACAGAAATTTTTTATAATAATTAACTATTGTTTTGAAGAGTTTGTTAGACTAATAAGTATATGATATTATTTTCCAGAACATTATTTGTTTTTCTGATGATTTATTTACTTTCAGTTTACATAAAGATCTTTCCTAAAAAATTTTTTTTCTGAAATCTGAGGGATTTGATTTTAGTTTATACAAGTACGGAGCTTAAATTAAAAATTCTGTATTGGAAATTTTAAATTAAGATTAGAAAATATTTTTCAGAAATTCATTTAATAATTAAGTAGAATATTAATCATTATTGAATTACTTATTTTATGCTTTATTTTATTTTATATATATATATTTTTTTTACTTTATTTTACTTTATAATACTGTATTGGTTTTGCCATACATTGACATGAATCCATCTTGGGTGTACATGAGTTCCCAATCCTGAACCGCCCCCCCACCTCCCACCCCATATCAACTCTCTGGATCATCCCTGTGCACCAGTCCCAAGTATCCTGTATCCTGTATTGAACATAGATGTCCATCAGCAGATGAATGGATAAGAAAGCTGTGGTACATATACACAATGGAGTATTACTCAGCCATTAAAAAGAATACATTTGAATCAGTTCTAATGAGATGGATGAAACTGGAGCCGATTATACAGAGAGAAGTAAGCCAGAAAGAAAAACACCAATACAGTATACTAACACATATATATGGAATTTAGAAACATGGTAGTGATAACCCTGTATGTGAGACAGCAAAAAAGATACAGATGAATAGAACGGACTTTTGGACTCTGAGGGAGAGGGAGTGGGTGGGAGGATTTGGGAGAATGGCACTGAAACATGTATACTATCATGTAGGAAATGAATTGCCAGTCTATGTTTGATACAGGAAAATCTAAATTTATTTTAAACATACATGGGTGTGGATAACTTCTGTGACAAATGATAGAATATTCCACAATTGTTTTATGAATCCTCATGAGTTGTGGCATTTTATATAAATTATATTGCAGCCGAGACTCACAAATATTGCGGGGAGGAGGTGACCATTTACAAATGTCCATGGAAAATAGAAAGACCTTTATATTTGGCCTCAGATGCTGTCCCCTGTACAAAATGTCTTCTCCATGGAACACAGTTAAGGAACAACCAGCATGAGAACCAGTTGGCAAGAAGCCTGGGATCTTAAGATGGCACATGAACTGTATGAACTTTCTCAGGCTATTTGGAAAATCTGCTGGTTAGAAGCTAAAATGTCCCAGTGGTCCAATTTTAGAACTTTCCCTCTGAGTCTTTACAATGTACTAGAGCACTTAGGGTGGGAAGAGGGAGCTATAGGCAACTTTTTCTGACCCACAAGTAGAGAGGCACACAATCTGGCATTTGTCTGGTGCTCGTTAGCCCCATGGCTTTTCTGTCCTTGGTTGTGTGGCTATCAGTCTCTTTTCTAGCTTGTTTTCCTCCACTGTTAAAGAAAAGTTGGAGCTTCTTGGAGGTCCAGTGATTGAGACAGCCTACCAATGCAAGGGGTTTGGGTTCTTTCCCTGGTTGGGGAACTAAGATCCCATGTGCCTCATGATCAAAAAAGCAAAACATAAGGTAGAAGCGATATTATAAAAAATTCAATAAAGACTTTAAAAAATGGCCCACATAAAAAATCTTTTCTCTCTCTCTTTTTAAAATGTGACACAGATGTCTTTTTTTGCTCGGTTGTAGGGACTTTGAAGGGCCTCCGTGGTTGTAAAGAATCTGCCTATAAGGCACGAGATCCAGGTTTGATCCCTGGGCCAGGAAGTTATCCTGGAGAAGGAAATGGGAACTCACTCCAGTATTCTTGCCTGGAGAATTCCATGGACAGAGGAGCCTGGCGGGCTACAGTCCATGGGGTTGCAAGGAGTCGGACACAGCTGAGTGACTAACACTTTCACTTTCATGAACTTTTAATATACTAATTTGATTATCAAAATACCAAAGGGCTTGGGGGAGAGTTTGTAATATTTCTCAAACTTATTTTTACCACAAAGGCCCTGTTCTCTGAGCTTGATATTCCACGAAACACTTTTGGGAAATGGGGCTGCTGAGAGTTCTAAAGACTTCATTCTAATGTTCTCCATTTGTTCTGAAGGTGATAATGATCCTCTCTTTTTGTATTCAGAAACAGTCACCCTGTATTGCAAATGCTAGGTCAACTTAGGTAAGAAAAGTAGAACAGGAAGCAAAGGAAAAAGTTCACTCAGTTACTGAACAAGCAGGGAGTGTCCACTTAGAGCTACGTATTGTGCCCACTCTTGGTATTAGATCATAGAGACATGAGACACAGTACATGCTGCTGCAGTAGTTGTCTGCCATCTGCGATTTCCAAAGAGTCCTAAGTGCCCCGTGTTTGAGGCCTTGGATTCATTATACTAGGTTAAATAGGAGAGAGTGCTATGACAATAGTGTCACAATAAGACAGGACAGCCAGGGGCTCAAGAGGAAGGAGACATATGTATATGTATAGTTGATTCACATTGTTGTACAACAGAAACTAACACAACATTGTAAAGCAATAATACTCCAATTTAAAAGGAAAAGAACAGGGCAGCCAGAATCACTGAAAGTGAAAATCACTCAGTTGTGTCCGACTCTTTACGACCCCATGGACTATACAGTCCGTGGAATTCTCTACGCCAGAATACTGGAGTGGGTAGCTTTTCCCTTCTCCAGGGGACCTTCCTAACCCAGGGACTGAACCCAGGTCTCCTGCACTGCAGGCACCAGAATCACTAAATAAAGCTAATTGGAAAACCAATTACCTATTCAGGGAGAACTAGAAAAATTGACTCCAAGTTGTTAATAATGGTTACCACTAGGTCTTGTAATTATGGGCAGTTTTTGTGATTTTATTTTTTAAATAACAAACATGTATACATTTTGTAATAAGAGAATAATTCATGTGTGTTTAGTTGCTCAGTCATGTCCTACTCTTTGCAACTCTATGGACTACAGCCCACCAGGCTCTTCTGTTCATGGGCTTCTCCAGGGAAGAATACTGGAGTGGGTTGTCCTCCTCCAGGGGATCTTCCCAACCCAGGGATTGGACCTGCATTGCCTGTGTCTCTTGCATTGCAGGCATATTCTTTACCCACTGAGCCATCACAAAAACAGCTATATCTAATGTTTTAAAATTATGGCTAGGTCATTGATCTAAGTAACAAGTCCATTTCCGAACAATGAAGTTTCCAAAGAAAGTGCTGTTAACAGATGGATAAATGATTTGACATGTCGTTTTTAAGCAGTGAGAAAAGATCAGGGAAATAAACTATTTGGCACTCTCTCCTTAAATCCTGTAGAAATGTTTATTAATGGTGACTCCAAAATTAGGCTGCCATGATAGCAATTTAATATAGGCTTTCTTCCCTACACTGAGTAAATCCCATAAAGGGACATATGTGCTTACAAATATGCACAGACAAATATACACTAGACAATTTCTTACTACTTTTTTTTTTCTTTCAGTTTTTGATCTTTCTGTGTGGTTTACCTCATTTGATAGCTGAAAACATATTAAGTCAGTGAGTCACACTCATGAGCCACACCACTCACTGTTATGGGTTTTGTTTCTTTTTCTGCCTCTTTCTTTTACTTGGATAAACAATGCCTTCTTTTTTTTTTTCAGCCAAAAATGTTCTGATTTTTTGACTCTATATGCCTAGGAAATATGTTCTTCCTACTGACTTTCACCAATAGAACCATCTCTCTATGACACTCTTGTCATCTTAAGCATGCATACAAACACACCAACCTAAATATTTCAAAAGAAGGATGGGGGAGCCCTTTAACTTGCTTCCCACAGCCATCAACCTCATAGAAACCCAAACCTGCCTTGTTCTTCTCTCTCCTTAACCCTTCTTTTCTACCCTCCTGAATATTCCTTCTGTGCACTCTTTAACCACTCCAGTTCCCTGACAAATACACACCTCTACACCAAAGAATCAGCTCTTCCATGTTCCCTCCATATTCTGGTCCATCCTCTCCCCATCCATGTTCCTAGGGGTTCTCGCCAATGCAAATGGCTGCCTCAGCCAGCGCCCCATACCAGGAGGAAGATTCCATGAGTCTGTATCACACTCCCAGTGATGCCTACTCATCTTTCCTCAACATGGCTATAACAACACTCATACCCATCTCCAGTGACATCCTTTCAGTACATGCTGCCAAGGCCACACTGTAAACCATGCAGTTACTGGAATTACTCATCTCAGAAAACTGTGACTCAAGCACCCCACTCTCCAACCAAAATCTCCTGTCCTCCCAGCCCAGCACTCTTCTTTCTCTTCTCTTTGTCCTCATCACAGCATCCAAATGTTTGGTCTTCCCCATTGCTTCCCTGGTGGCTCAGATGGTAAAGCGTCTGCCTACAATGTGGGAGACCTGGGTTCAATCCCTGGGTTGGGAAGATCCTCTGGAGAAGGAAATGGCAACCCACTTCAGTACTCTTGCCTGGAAAATCCCATGGATGGAGGAGCCTGGTAGGCTACAATCTATGGGGCCGAAAAGAGTCAGACACGGCTGAGTGACTTCACCTCATTGTCAACTATGCTCCAGTCAAAACTATCTCATCCCTCACTTTGGCTCCAAGAGCCTATCAGTTCAGTTCAGTTGCTCAGTCCTGTCTGACCCTTGTGACCCCATGGACTGCAGCACGCCAGGCCTCCCTGTCCATCACCAACTCCTAGAGTTGACTCAGATTCATGTCCATTGAGTTGGTGATGCCATCCAATCATCTCATCCTTTCATCCCCTGTTCCTCCCACCTTCAATCTTTCCCAGTACTAGGGTCCTTTCCAACAAGTCAGCTCTTTGCATCAGGTGGCCAAAGTACTGGAGTTTCAGCTTCAACATCAGTCCTTCCAATGAACACTCAGGACTGATTTCCTTTAGGATGGACTGGTTGGATTTCCTTGCAGTCCAAGGGACTCCCAAGAGTCTTCTCCAACACCACAGTTCAAAAGCTTCAATTTTTCAGTGCTCAGCTTTCCCTATGGTCCAATTCTCACATCCATACATGACTATTGGAAAAACCATAGCCTTGATGAGATGGACCTTTCTGTTAATGACCCACCTCTCTATTTCACTGTCCTGATCTCCAGCCTGACTACAGAGAAAGTCACACAGCCTTGCAGACCAGTAGTAGAGACTTGTGTTCTCTGACCTCAAAGGGACTCTCACCAGCCTTGCCTGGTAGCTTGTCTTCCATTCTTTGGCAAGGATGTAAAATCTTCAGAGTTTGAATATAGCCCCAAGCTCTCCTTTCCCCTACTCTGTATTTAGCAAACAATGTCCTTTTTGTCTCCGCTCTCCCCCCAAAGAAACTAGTGGTCTCTGGGCAAACTCAGTCGCCTTCCTGCATCTCCCTATATTGGTTGATCTATATCCCCCCTCCTCACACACCCACCTCCTCTGCTTGTCCTCCAGACTGACTCATGCCTCCTCCTTCATCACATTGCATCTGTTTGTCTCTTATGTCTCTAGCCACTTCTTTTTTAAAATTTAATTTTGCTATTTTTTTTAATCCTTTGGCCATGTTGCACAGCATGTGGGTTCTTAGTTTCCCTACCAGGAATCAAATGCATATCCCCTGCATTGGAAAGTAGAATCTTAACCACTGGACCAGCAGGAAAATCCCTTTAGCCACTCATTCAATTTGACTCTTTTTTGGCAAGCATTAAAAAAGGTCTAGACTTTCCCATCTGAAACATGTTCTTTTTCCAGTCCATGACTCCTTCTGGTTATCACTGGTTTCTATCCTTGTTCAATTGTTTGTGTTTTATACATGGTAAGTTTGAAGTGATTGGGCAAAGTAGATCTATCTAGTGGCTATATAAATATGTGCATCTGAAGTTTCAGAGAGCTAGCTGCTGGAAGCATGCATTAAGCCATGGGATTTAGTTGTTGCTGTTTAGTCACTAAGTCGTGTCCTTCTCTTGTGCGACCCCATGGCCTGTAGCCCACCAGTCTCCTATGTTCATAGGATTTCCAGGCAAGAATACTGGGGTGGGTTGCCGTTCCCTTCTCAAGAGGATCTTCCCAACCCAGGGATTGAATCCATATCTCCTGCACTGCAGGCAGAGTCTTTACCACGGAGCCACCTGGGAAGCCCCATGGAATTTAGAGCAACTGGCAAACAAAAGATGATCATTGAAGCTACAAGAGTGGAAGTGATTGCTCAGAGATGGGGTTTAGAGACAGAAAGGCTCCAAGGTAGAGGAGCCACTCATATGGCACAACTTTTATGCAGCTTGAGAGCCACTCCTGCCAGGAGTAGTTTCTAAAAATGAGAAGAATTAACATATACTGAGCAGTAATTATATGCCAATGATCACTCTAAATGCTTCATAACCCTCATGACAACTCTGCTGCTGCTAAGTCACTTCAGTCATGTCCGACTCTGTGTGACCCCATAGACAGCAGCCCACCAGGCTCCCCCGTCCCTGGGATTCTCCAGGCAAGAACACTGGAGTGGATTGCCATTTCCTTCTCCAATGCTTGAAAGTAAAAAGTGAAAGGGAAGTCGCTCAGTCATATCTGACTCTTAGCGACCCCATGGACTGCAGCCTTCCAGGCTTCTCCGTCCATGGGATTTTCCAGGCAAGAGCATGACAACTCTAAGAGGCAGATATTATCAACACCTCTGTTTTACAGAGGAAGAAACTGGTTCATAGAGGTTATATAACTGGAAAAGTTGCAGCTAAACAAATAATAAGACCATGGCAGGACATTCTAAAATCTGATTGTATAACCATATCACTTCTTCTCAGTGGTGAGCAGAGAGATATGAAGGGTTGGGAGAGTTTGTATTTTGTGTGATGACAGTTTTTTGTGTATATATAGACAGAGTTAAGCAGAAGAAAACTTACCATATGATTGTTTATAAGGATTTATTTGCCTAACAACCTTGTCAATCTATAAACTACTAAAGGTCACAAAACTATTCTTTAAATTGCTTAGAAATGTATTCAAACTGTTGAGTTTTTTTTCTTGTATCGGGCCTAATATCTGATAACAGGGATGCAAATGTGTATGAAATATAGCCCCAGATTTCCAGAGGCTCACTGCTTTGTGCAGGATGCAGCTGGAAAAGTTTATAGCAACGGGGCATGCTTTAGTGAGTGGCATGCTCAGTCGTGTCCAACTCTTTGCAACTCCATGGATGGTAGCCTGCCAGGCTCCTCTGCCCATGGATTTCTCCAGGTAAGAATACTGGAGTGGGGTCCATGCCCTCTTCCAGGGGATCTTCCCAACACAAAGATTGAACCCAGGTCTCCTGCAGGTGGATTCTTTACTGTCTGAGCTACCTGGGATTCATTACCATCTGAGTACATTTTTGGTGGAATGTAAAAAGTTACCTTTTACATTTGTTGTGTATTCCTATTGTGTAAAAAGATTCTTTGCCAGCTGACCTACTGGGGAAGCCCATATTGGGCTGAGTTCAAAGCAATTTTATGCAGATATGGATATGTGAGCAAAAATGTTGTGGGAAGCTACTGAGGATTCTAAGCAGGAAATGGATGTCCATATCTCTGGATTTCTGATGGGCCTTTCTGATTATAGCAGGTGCACAGATAAAGTTGGCTCAGCAATAAAGAATTTGCATGCCAAGCAGGAGTCATGGTTCAGTCCGTGGGTGTGGAAGATCCCCTGGAGAAGGAAATAGCAACCTACTTCAGTAATTTTGCCTGGAAAATTCCATGAACAGAGGAGCCTGATGGGCTACTACTGTACACGGTGTCGCAGAGAGTCAGACAGGACTGAGTGACTAAAAAACCAGAGCAACAGATAAAACGCAGCAAAAATTAAGGCAAGACTAGTTAAGAGGGGTTGCTATAGTCCAAGTGGTGTTTTCAGATTCCCAACGGGTTAATCTTTGGCATTTGTGAACAAGAAGGTGGAATTCCTGGAAATTATCATGAATTTTCCAAATCATTAGTTATTCAGTATTTTCCAAAAAGCCCTATTTTTTTAATTTTTAAATTAATTTTTATTGGTGTATAGTTGTTTGGGGCTTCCCTTGTGGCTCACCTGGTAAAGAATCTGCCTGCAGTGCAGGAGACCTGGGTCCGATCCCTGGGTGGGGAAGATCCCTTGGAGAAGGAAAAGGCTACCCATCTGGCCTGGAGAATTCCATGGACTATACAGTCTGCAAAGAGTCAGACACAACAGCGACTTTCACTTTCATAGTTGTTTGACAATGTTCTCTTAGTTTCTACTGGACAACAAAGTGAATCAGCTGTACAATACATATATTCCCTCTTTTTTGGGTTTCCTTCCCATTTAGGTCACCACAGAATATTGAGTAGAGTTCCCTGTGCTATACAGTAGGTTCTTAACAGTTAATTTTATATGTAGTAATGTATACACGTCAGTCCCAGTCTCCCAATTCATCCCCTTACCCCTCCTTCTCTTCTTCGTATTCATATGTTTGTTCTTTATGTCTGTGTCTCTATTTTTGCTTTTCAAATAAGATTACTATATCATTTTTCTAGATTCCTCATATATGCATTAATATATAATTGTTTTTCTCTTTCTGACTCACTTCATTCTGTATGACAGTCTCTGAGTCCATCCAAATTCTATTCAAGTTTTAAAGTGATAATGAGTGTCCATGATAATAAATGATAACTCATTTTTCTGTCATGTGGTTATATATTTAAAGTTTCCCTTTTATGCTAAAAAGAAGATATGGTAGTAAATTAACTATTTTTTTCCACTGCCAACTAATCTATTATGACAAGAAGATATATTTCAGTAACATGTAAAAATGATCCCTACCTGATATAGACACCTGATAATAAAAACATTATAAGATGGAGCTATTAATATAAAATAAATACCAGCTGAAATCACTTTCACAACTTGAAACATCGTATTTAATTTCTAACAGTTATCCATTCTTAAAATGAAAAATTTAAACATATCAGTACAAAGTACCATTGCCTTATCCTATGGCTTTGATCTTTCTCTTATAACAGATACCCCGGACACAGAAAAAATTCTTTTTTTTCTCCTTGATACTGGGCTGAACTGGTATAAGTGCACCCAAAAGCATCCTCAGGTTGGGCATTAGGGTAGCTGCTGCTTCACATGAATTTATTCCCCTTTATCAATGAAACAATTTTGTCTACTTGTCTTGATTTTGGCTTTGCCATCAAAATTTATAATATGTGTTGCTTTGCTGATTCAGATATCTATATTTCTAATTTCCCATTGGCAACATTCATATCTTCTTCTTTTTGTGTTTTCTTCTGTTAAAGCATTTCAGAGAACTGTAACCTATATGTTCACTGGAAAACAGTGAATATGATTGGGTAGTATTCAAATAAATGTTTGGATCTCCTAGTGAGATTAACACACTAGACAGAATCATGTGTCAAAACTGCCGATTTAAGGACTCATTTTGCTTGTAAAATTTGTTATTTCTTGGAATCCGACTCATAGGATTTATATGGAATATACCATGTGTATAAATATTTGTTTGCAAGAATGATTCCTTAGCAGAAGACAAGACCACAAACACTTGTTTGTAAATATGGCAACAGCTACAAGTAAGACTGTCTCATCAGATGGTAAATTCTCTCCTCCAGTCTCCAATCCTGGTTCCTGAAAATACTGACCTTAACCTTTGATTCTCAGGTCAGGGCTTCCTGTCTTTGATGCCACTGGTGTTCCTTGAAACAATAACATCTTTGTGTTGACTATTAAGCTTTAACCATCACAGAATTATAATACTTTTTCCATTTTCCCAATTTATGCTTTATTTTTCTTAAGATTTGCAAAATCAGAAAGAAAATTTGCTGTCAATACTAAGGAGGAATTCCAGCATGGAAACACTAAATCCAACAGCCATAGTAGGTTGGAAAGTAGGCTGGATTCAAGCATTCTTTTGCAAATAGAGACAGAAACATTCAGCATCTGCTAAGCCGATGCAGGAAACACAGATTCGATCCCTGGGTTGGGAAGATCCTCTGGAGAAGGAAATGGCAACCCACTTCAGTATTCTTGCCTGGGAAATTCCTTGCACAGAGGAACCTGGCAATCTAGACTTATAGGTTGCGGTCATAGACTTATGAGGTTGCAAAAAAATCAGGCACAACTTAGCAACTAAACAACAACAGACATGT
Organism: Aepyceros melampus; assembly: GCA_006408695.1. NCBI lineage: Eukaryota > Metazoa > Chordata > Mammalia > Artiodactyla > Bovidae > Aepyceros > Aepyceros melampus. The sequence goes on from SJXQ01001256.1 coordinate 67,447, forward strand.
GAAGAATAAGTGAGAGACTATTCTAGAATGATTAGAATCATAATTTATTTCTATACAGGCAGGGCTATCTATCCTAGAGAGTGCTCAAGAGAAATGTGATTAATTAATATTCTGATTATATATTTCTGTGTAACTAATTATCCTAGAAGTTAGCAGCTCTATTAGGGAAATGCAAGTCAAAACCACAAAGAGATACCACTTCACATTCATGAGTGTGGCTTTTATGAAAACAAAAATATAAAACAACAACTGTTGTCAAGGATGTGGAGAAATTGGAACACTTGGGCATTGTTGGATAATATTATGACACTTCCTCAAAAAACTAAACATTGACTTCACCTATGGTCCAGAAATTCCACTTCTAGATATATACCTAAAAGGTTTAAAGTATGGACTTGAATAGATATTTGTATGCTGGTGCTGATGGCACCCCACTCCAGTACTCTTGCCTGGAAAATCCCATGGATGGAGGAGCATGGAAGGCTGCAGTCCATGGGGTTGCTGAGGGTCGGACACGACTGACTGACTTCACTTTTCCCTTTCATGCATTGGAGAAGGAAATGGCAACCCACTCCAGTGTTCTTGCCTGGAGAATCCCAGGGACGGGGGAGCCTGGTGGACTGCTGTCTGTGGGGTCACACAGAGTCGGACACGACTGAAGTGACTTAGCAGTAGCAAAGATATTTGTATGCTGGTGCTGATGGCACCCCACTCCAGTACTCTTGCCTGGAAAATCCCATGGATGGAGGAGCATGGAAGGCTGCAGTCCATGGGGTTGCTGAGGGTCGGACACGACTGACTGACTTCACTTTTCCCTTTCATGCATTGGAGAAGGAAATGGCAACCCACTCCAGTGTTCTTGCCTGGAGAATCCCAGGGACGGGGGAGCCTGGTGGACTGCTGTCTGTGGGGTCACACAGAGTCGGACACGACTGAAGTGACTTAGCAGTAGCAGTTCATAGCAGCATCACGCATAATAACCAAAGTATTAATTGCTCAGTGTGATCCCATGAGCAGTAACCTGCCAGACTGTCCATGGAATTCTCCAGGCAAGGAATACTGGAGTGAGTTGCCATGCCCTTTTCGAGGGGATCTTCCCAATCCAGGGATCAAACTTGGGTCTTCTGCATTGCAGGTAGATTCTTTACCATTTGAAGCACCTGGGAAGCCCATAATAGCCAAAAGGTAGAAACAGCACACATGTCCACTGACAGATGAATGGGTAAACAAAATGTGGTATATCACACAATGGAATGTTATCCATTCTTGAAAAGGCATAAAACTCTGGCAATATGGATGAACTTTGAGAACTTTATGCCAAGTGAAACAAGGTAGTCACAGAAGGACAAAAACTATTATTTTACTTATATGAGGTCCCTAGAATAGTCAAATAATTCAAAAAGACAGAAAGTAATATAGTGGTTGCCAGAGCCTAGGGGAAGGGGAACTAGCGAGTTAAGTTTAATGGGTACAGAGTTTCAAATGGGAAGATGAAAAAGTTCTGAGGAGGAGTGGTGGGTAATGGTTGTAGAACAATGAGAATATACTTAATGTCACAGAATAGCACACTTTATTTTTTTTAATTAAAAAAATTTTTTTCTGTTTATTTTACTTTATTATATTGTATTGGTTTTGCCATACATTGACTTGACTCCACCATGGGTGTACATGTGTTTCCCATCCTGAACCCCCCTCCCACCTCCCTCCCCATACCGTCCCTCTGGGTCATCCTAGTGCACCAGCCCTGAGCACCCTGTATCATCCATCAAACCTGACTGGTGATTCGTTTCACATATGATAATTTACATGTTTCAATGCCCTTCTCCCGTATCATCCCGCCCTCACCCTCTCCCACAGACTCCAAAAGACTGTTTAATACATCTTTTGTCTCTTTTCCTGTCTCGCCTACAGGGTTATCATTTCCATCTTTCTAAATCCATATATAGTGTTAATATACTGTATTGGTGTTTTTCTTTCTGGCTTACTTCTCTCTGTATAATCAGCTCCAGTTTCATCCACCTCATTAGAACTGATTCAAAGGTATTCTTTTTAATGGCCGAGTAATATTCCATTCTGTATATGTACCACAGCTTTCTTATCCATTCTTCTGCTGATGGACATCTAGGTTGCGTCCATGTCCTGGCTATTATAAACAGTGCTGCGATGAACACTGGGGTACATGTGTCTCTTTCACTTCTGGTTTCCTCAGTGTGTATGCCCAGCAGTGGGATTGCTGGGTCATACAGCAGTTCTATTTCCAGTTTTTTAAGAAATCTCCCCCCTGTTCTCCATAGTGGCTGTAGTAGTTTGCATTCCCACCAACAGTGTAAGAGTGTTCCCTTTTCTCCACCTCCTCTCCACAGGAAGGTGGGGGCAGGGGCAGGGGAGGGGCTGCCCCTCTCAGACCCGCCTGCTGTTGAAACAGTGATGTCACTTGGTCCATCAGAAGGCGGCCTCTAGAAAGGGAGCCCTTCACTGTGAGGCGTGAGGGCTGTCCCTGACACTACATTCCGTCCGCATCCATGTTCGAGGTCTGCATGCACCAGGCTGGCTACAGTGGCCTCCCTCTTTCTCCCCCTCCACTGCCTGAGTTGGCATCGGCAATGTTCATTCCCTGACCCTGGCACTGTCTCCCAGCTGGGCACCTCCTCCCTCTCCTCCTCTTCCTGTTCTTTCACCAGGCGGCCACCCAGGAGCATTTTCCGAAGATGCAAATCTGGCCATGACCGCTTGCTTCCAGCTCTCCTAGGGCGCTGTGGCCCGCAGGGCTTCGTGGGGCTCCCAGGACGTGACCCCGCCCACATGACTCGGCCCCTCCCCTTGCCGCTGTGCCTGCACGGCTCGGGTTGTATCTTCACGACCTGTTCTTCACCTGTTCTCTGCTGGTTCCACCTGCTCACCTTTGCAACTGCTGGTTCCTCTGCCAGAAGCGTTCACCTGCTTTGTCCTGAGGCTCCGAGCTCCTCTTTTTCCTTCAGGTTTCAGCCTGAACTGTGCCCTTTTGGTGACGTTTTTTCTGTCGCGCACGTTTATTTGTGGGCTGCTCTTTCCTTTGTGGGCCCCCAACACCTTGTTACTATGACACATGTCTGCAAAGTCTCCTTTGCGGTTCTGATATTCAGAACACTGGGAAAACCAGCAGTGTTTGTTTATTTGTTGTTATTTTTGGCTGCGCTGACTCTCTTGGTTGCACAGGCCTTCTTTAGTTGTGGCTCGCGGGGCCTCTCTAGCTGCTGTACCGGAGCTTCTCACTGCAGTGTCTTCTCCCGTTGCGGAGCGCAGGCTCTGAAATCATGGGCTTCTCTGTAGTTTCCGCAGGCGGGTTCAGTGGTTACAGTCGATGGGCTTAGTTGCTCTGAGGCATGTAGGACCTTCCAAGACCGGAATCAAACCTGTGTCCCCTGCACTGGCAGGCAGATTCTCAACCACTGGACCTCCAGGAAAGTCCCAGAAGTTTTTACGTAACTTATTTGGCTGCACAGTCTGACCTGAACTGTCCGGAGACTTGTGGTATTTCCTTGATCCCACTTAGCTTCGCAAGTGGTTGATCATAGGCGCTGCTCCAGGCCCCAGGGAGGGGGCGAGGAAGGAGGGGAGGTTCATGTTTTATTACATGTACCTGTTATCCCTCTGAAATCAGAAACATCTAAGTCCAAGCCTATCTGGTCCAGGGCCTTTGGAGAGGGAATCATGGGCTTGTATTTATTGGTTCAAGTTGGCCCCTTCCCATTAGACGGTAAGGGTCTTGGACTGTGTCCTAGTCAATATTTTTGTGTTTCCTTAGAGTCTTCAAAAGTAACTGGCACTGTTAGAGTAAATACCCAGTAAGAGTTTGTTGGATGAATGGATAATAATTGCTAGCATTTATTAACATTTATTAAGCACTCACTGTGTGCCAGGTTCCCTTCTATAAATGTTTTACTTATTTCTACTCATTTACCCTTCATAGCAGCCCTGTAAGAGTGAAACTGTACAACTCAGATTGAGGCTTGAAACCGCTGACTTTTAATTGATATCATATGCCACGCCTGATCTCAGGCCTTACTGAAGCTCAGGTTCTTGATGTGTCATTGCAGAATGAATTAGGTGAGAGACAAAGGGATAGGCACATTCCATAGACAGGGTGCAGACTAGCTCAAAAGGCGAGAGTGGCCTCAGGGCGTGGGATTGTCTGGGAAAGGGAGCAGGGCGCTGGGAGAGACACACTGCATGGGCAGAATGTGGCCCTCTCAGGAGGTGGTAGACCCTGAAACATGGTGTGGTTAGTGTTTATGGGTAATTTCATTAGGCTGAGGAGTGGGAGGATTATTCCAGCTGTTTTGGAGAGGGAGCAGAGATCTCCAGGAATTGGGCCACCACCCACCTTTTGATCTTTTATGGTTGACCTCAGAGCTGTCATGGCCCCATGGGTGTGTCATTTAGCTGATGCATTACGCTGACCGTATAAGGAGGCTCGAGGTCTACCGGGACTCAGGTCTTCTGCCATCTTGGGGGAACTGGTTGTTTCCGACCAGTTTATGTTGTGTTGATGGCTCTGTCAGTCTTTCAGCGGTTGTGCCCTGCCACTTTCTTTCCTGTTTCAAGAGGGCACTTATTTTAATATCTGTTTTATAGATGGGAAAATTGAGGCAGCTGCTGGTTGGGTAATTTGCCAAGATCCCATGGCCAGAAAGGAGAGAGGTGGGATTTGAATTCAAAGGCCTGAGTTTTAACCACTGGCCCTCTGCCTTCTTGGAGGTATGAGGGCATTGTGGTCAGCAGTTCAGGCAGAGGAGGATAAGGGGGGAACAGTTTCCAGGACTCTGCCTTCCCCACTGCAGTGTTCCTGCTTTCTTGCTGTCATGAAGTTGGAATAGTACCACTTACCCCAGAGCATTTTTGAGAGGATAATAAAATGATTGGATGAGGAAGTTTAAAAAGAACAAAATCTCGATGGTCGTTGAATTTTTATCAAGTGCCAGATGAATTCAGTGCTTCCAGAAACAGACAATCCAAAGTAATGTGTCTTTGCTAGCCTCTTGTCCAACATCTAGAAGGATGATGAACCGGAGACCCAGAGAGGATAGTTGACTTGTGTGAGGTCACAGAGCATTGCATTGCAGGGACCTACATCCAACCCCCCTTGGTCAGTGCCTTTTCTTTTGCTCCCAGGGAGGTACCTGAGATGAGGGCTGAGTCACTGTATGCATTGCAGGCCAGACCTTGGACACTCTACCCTTGGTTGGCTAGCTTGCTCGCTGACCACATGACTTGTGAATCAGTATCAGACAAACTTTTAGAACCAGAAGTGTTCCACTCAGCACAGCCTGCTCTGCAGCATCAAGGGGAGTGTGGTGTGTGCAGGGGAGCCCCGTCTACCCTCTGAGCTTCCTGCAGATGAAACTGAGGACTCACTGTCTATTTCAGCAGTGGAATGGTGGCTGCTTTTATAGTCATATCTCCCGAGGTCATGGGCTGATGGGGTTGTGCTGGGGAGGCCCTTAGTTTGTGAGTAAAGCCAGGTGTCAGAGAGGCCTGCAGTGCATGCTTGGCTTTATGTTCAGGACTGAGGATTTGCCCCTGACTGCTGTGTACCTGCAGGGGTGGGGGGTGGGGCACTGTCAGGCCTGTAAGTGGCTCTCATTCAATAGTTCTTTCCTTCTCCACCTAGAAGAGCACAGACCTCTCCTCTCCCCTGCTTAGAGTCCAGTATACAAACACCCTTCTGTCTGGGGATGGGTGTGTGTGTGTGTGTGTGTGTGTGTATGCATGTACACAGAGTTTAGTTTCTATACTACTTTTATTCACCTAATTAATTTTTTACTGCCTGTTTTCCTCAGCAAAGTTAATGTTTTGAGAGCAAAACACACTGAGTTCCAAAGTAGCATAACTGCTTCTTGATGATAAAATCTACCAGAATACCTGTGTCTCAGTTCCTGTCTGTCTGTATCTATTTGTCTGTCTATCTCTCTAGTTCATTTATCTGTCGTGCTTTCACCTGCATTTCTCTCCTTCTAGGCTTTCCAGTGTAAACACAGACACAGCTTTGTTGATATTTCTCTTTTTTTAGTGAACCAAAATTTTTTTATACTTCATGTTTTCAGACCAGTTTCGGGTTAACAGTACAGTTGAGAGGAAGAAGCAGAGATTCGTCTTTGTGTACCCTGCCTTCACAGGCACAGCCTTCCCCATCATCTCTGTCCACGCCCTGTGCCCGCCCCATGGGGGATTTGTTACAGTTTATGAACCTGCACTGACATCATGTCACCCAAAGTCCACTGTCCACATGAGAATCCAGCCTCAGTCTTGTCTGTTCTGTGTGTGAGGCACAGACGTGTAGTGACGCGTGTCCCTCGTTGTAGCCTCACGGAGCGTCTCCACTGCCCTAAAATCCTCCGTGCCAGCCCTGGCCTCTGCCGAGCTCTTCGCTGCTGCCATAGCTTTGCCTTTCCTGGAGTGTCCTGTAGTTGCGACACACAGCATGCAGCTGTTTCAGATGGGCTTCTTCTCCCACTAATAAGCACGTTTGTCCACGTTATGCCCTCGGTGTTCTCACTTGCTCTGCCTGCCGTTTCCGCCCCCAGCGCGCACCTCCATGGCAGTGTTCCATGGCAGCCGAGTGCTCGTCGCAGGCTCGAACCTCGTTTAACTAATCCTCTGTGGTTGGACAGCTGGGTGGCTCGGCTTTGCCTGTGTAAACAGTGTGACAGCGAGCATCCTTGAAGAGACTTTTTTTAAACCCACTTCTTTGATTATTGCCTGAGGAGACATTCCTCTGTGTGGAATTATTGGGTCAAAGTTTGTGTATTTTTGAAGGTGTGTTATGTATTTGTGTGTGTGTGTCTATGCAAGGGCTTGTGATACATTTTGCCAAAGTATATGACTGGATTTTAGTTACCTTCCTCATTCCTCACTCAGTTGGCTTCCAGGGTCTTCAGGTAGGAGCGTAAACTCATTTCAGTATTTGTGAATGATTAGGAAGGGAGCTCTCTTCTAGGCAGGGACTTGGGAGATAGCAGCTGGTGTGCCCAGAGGTTGTGCTCTGGGTGGTGGTGCCCCGTGATGAGATACTTGGAGGACGCGGGGAGCACAGGTTACTTCTCTCAGGGAGAAGAGCACATTCCAGGGGTTTATTAGAATTTCTCTCTGCAAAACAGCTCTATATTTTGTAGAAATGGGATTATTAGAAGAGGTTTTCAGCACCTCCAACTGCGTTTGGAAAAAGTTGTATTTCCTTTGGCTTGGTCGTAAAAGACAAGTAAATGCCTTTAAAAAAAATAAAAAAGGTAAATGGTAATATTTTGCATTCCCTAGAGCATGCTCTGTCCTTTAAACTGAGTGTTCAACAGTAAATTATTTGATTCCTTCTAACAATGGCCCTATGTAGGAGGCATGTATAAACTTCCATTAAGGGCGGATGGCGTGGTAAACCCAAACTCTGAGATGTGTCATTTCTTACCCAGTCTGGGTGGGCCAGAAACCCATAGTGGGGTTTTACTGGGGAGTAAGGGTGTGTGTGTGTGTGGGGGGCTACTGAGGGTGTAAAGAGGTTTCTCAAAGCCTTATTTACATGGGTTAGTGAAAAGGGTTTGTCCTGCTTCCCTGTCTCCCGCTCACCTTCTCCATGTAGGAGTCACTTGCAGAGGGCCAGTGTGCACCCTGAGTTCGGCTCAGCAAGCAGGCTGTTGAAAGCATCCTCAAATCAGAACGCTTGTTTCCTGAGTTACCTAGCTTCTCAGAAGGGACCTAGAGACTCCTGGGGAAAGAGCCTTGTCCTCCTGGTAATTTTAAGGTCCATTTATAAAACCAGAAGCTGTGTTGAACAGACGAATATGAGATGGAACTTGCCTATTTAAATTTCTTTCTTTCTTTCTTTTTTAAAATCAGATAGCCTTATTTAACCTTTCCGTGTCTCCGAGGTTGGTGGCCTTTGCCTATGACGCCTTCATGGAAAAAGTTTTAAAAATAGCTCCTGTTTGTTGTTGAATAATGACTCGAGAGGGTGGATGGTAGACTTTCCAGCTTCTTTCAGTCAGCAGACTGGGCCCAGGGCAGCCAGGCCAAAGGCAAAGCCTAGGCTTGAGGCTTCGGTTCGGTCTGCCTGCAGTCCGCTGGGTCTGGGGTTCATCAGTGCTAATCAGAGCGTGGCTCTGCCTCTCAGTTGCCCTTCTGCTCCTCACGTTTATTCTGAAAAGCCTCTCATTAATGCTGGGCTTGTAGACAGGTGAAGGCTGGGCAGGGCCCAGAAAGACTTTGGTCTCAGGTGTTCCTGACCCATAGGCGCAGGAGTCTTCAGTCTCTAACAGCGAGATGAAGGAGATGTCAGAGCTCACGTGGGTCCACTCTTCCTGTTTCCAGGGAGCAGCGCAGAGCGGCAGGAGGCGCCCCAGCCAGGCAGGGCAGGACCCCGGGGTTCAAGCTCCTGGTGCTTGTGACCTCTCTGTCCTTCGTAGAATGAGGGGTTGGCATATATTCCTCCTCTGACTCAAAGAGGCTTTGTTCCTTGGTGTCTCTGGCAGCTTAAAACCAAGTAATAAAGCTGTGTTGAAAGGACCAACCCAGGAGGCCCCGTCCAGTCTTGCCACAGAGGTTTCCATGAGGCTCCTTGGTGAGCCCTCAGCCAGATGCAGACATTCTTTCAGGCCCTGTGGGGGGGTGGGGTGGGAGGGGGCTCCTGGAGCTTGTTTGGAAGGAGGGTTGAGGTGTCTAGGAAGGCACCGTGTGAGCTGCCGTCACACTGGGCTGTGGCATTCCTTCTTCACCTCCAAACAAGGCAGAGGGCTGCTGGAGACTCGCCGTGCGGCAGCAGCGGGCACCCGGAAGTCCGGCGCTGCCCGAGGCTCAGTTCCCTGGGTGGGGTGGGTGCCGCCTGGAGCCCGCCTGTTCCATACTCACCCTGCTCGCTGTCCTGCCCCTCAGGGGCCGCCTTGGAGTGCCGAAGCACACGGAGGGGCTGCTCCTTTACAGAGAGAGGCTTATTATTATTTTTTTTTAATCCTCTCTGTTTTGTAACTTTTACACCAGGAAAGCCTCCTAGGGTAATAGTGTCCACTAGAAGGCTACACACTTGGCCAGAATTACTCCAGGTTCTTCGTAGGCTTGCCTTCTCTTGATTTCCTTTTAAGGTTTCACCCTTGGTTTTTTAAATTAGACTAAAAAATATGTCAGCAAAGACATTTGTCTAATACCTCACTGTTCTTTCTTACTACTCAATGCAAAGATTCTATGGAAATTTAGTGATAAGAAGGATTTGGTTCTATCTGAGGAACTGATGCTCTTTTGTCCTTTTGATAAGGAAAAGTCAGTAACTGGTCATGTTGCCCTTTTCACTTCAGCTGCCAGGAAGCTCACGAGGCAGGAGTTTGGCCTTGTTATTGGTGTACTACTAATATCCCCTTTCCATGGGCGTGGTTTTCCTTAATTTTAATAGTGTTGTTGGCTTTATGTCTCTTTGTTGATCACCTCAGAGGCTTGTAAATACAAAGAAATAGGTTATGAAAAATATATTTTTTTAGTTGTTAATTTTTAAAATGAGATGTGTATTTATTTATTAATGGCTGTTGGGTGAGCCTGGTCTCCTCTCTGGTTGTGGTGCATGGGCTTCTCCTTGTGGTGGCTTCTCTTGTGGAGTGTGGCCTCTAGGGCGTGTCAGCTTCAGTAACTGTGGCCCAGTAGCCCCGGCTCTGGAACTCGGGCTCAGTAGTTGCAGCACCTGGGCTTAGTTGCTCTGAGGCATGTGGAATGATCTCAGATCAGGGATTGAACATGTCTCCTGCATTGGCAAGTGGATTCTTTACCACTGAGCTACCAGGGGAGCCCCTGAAAAACACTTTATAAAGAAACACATATACAAATAAATGGTAAATTACAAGGATTTCATGCTGTTAGAAAAATGCAAAAACTCAGAGAGAGGGAGAGAAAGGAGATTAGTGAAACATTTAAGAACAGGGATGGATTCAGGAGCCAGACTGCCAGGGCTCAAATCCTGGCTCTATTACTTTATTGGCTGTGTGACTCTGGGCAAATTATTTAATCTCCCTGTGCCTCAGTTTCCTCATCTGTAAAATGGGGATGGTACTGTCTCTTTCTCATAGGGTTGCAGTATTAAATGGATTAATACCTAAAAGACCTCAAGGACTATGCCTAAAAAGAACTTTGCCTATATGCCTAGTACGTGTCAATCCCATATATATTTTATCTATTACTAAATTTCACAATAGCATTTGATGACTTTTCTTTCCTTCCTCCAACTCTGATTTTTATTTATTTTTTTTTTACAGATTTTTCTTGATCTACCAAGCCAACTTTTTCCTTGAGTGGTTTGTACCCTTAAAAAAAGTTTTTTGGTTTTGTTTTTTTAAGGAGAAAGGGGAAAAAAAAAGAGAGATGTGCCCTCTAAGTTTGGAGTACATTTCTAGAAGATAAAGAGATGAATGCTTCTTCATCTCAAGCTACTAAATGACCCGTCTGGACCAGATTGACCTGTTTGGCTCAGCAGTGAGGGCTTCAGCCTAGTCTGTCACTGTGGAAGGTCACTTTGCACCTCTGGGCTTCAGTGTCCTCTGACACCATGGGGTCTGTTCCATCTCATTGGTGCTTCCTGGGAGCAAGGACTGGATGCCTTGCAACGCCCCCAACATGCACACAGTGGCCACTGAGTAGGTACTTGCTGCACATGTGGAAGGAGGGAGGGTTACGCTTTGGCTCTCCTGCCTTGTGCATTTCTTCGGAGTTTGAAATAAGATAACTGAAGTTGAGAGTGGGTTTAGGAAGTTAGAAGAACCCTCAAATGGAAGGGCTTTTGATTCCTGTTTCTTCCCTGCTCTTTGAGAGTGGCAAACGCTGATAAAATCCAAGAGTTGGATGAAATGAAATAGCCCATCAGGGTCCTCTGCCATCTGGATAGGTGGTGATTAAAAACGGCAAGCCTCACAGGTTCCCCGGGAGTGCTGTCTGGGGTGATGCTGAAGGTGATTGTGCAGAGGGGCCTTGGCTGGCTTTTGGGCCAGCTGAGAACCAGCAGGGCAGCCAAGGAGTGCCTTTGAAAGCAGCACTCCCCAAGTTCTCATTAAAATGCTTCCTCCAATGGGAAGAGAAATGAGCTAAGGCTGATAGGAGACACTGAACTATGGAATTATTGGCAATTAAAGCAGAAAAACTTGAGTGTGTGAGTTTTTTTTTTTTTTAAACAGTGCCCTGTGGTTATCTACCTTTTCTCTTGGTGGTTAATTTCAAAGAAGCGTGATCTTTGTCTAATAGCCTGTCTGCCAGAGTTGCATATTTTTCTTTTCACGACTATTCTTCTGCATTGCATAGGATCCTATCAGTGCTGGGATATTTTTCTCTGGACATATTTTGGCTTTGTTGGTGTTCTCCTGCACTCCATCCCCTCATCCATCCCTGAGAAGTCAGCTAGCATGATTCTATAGATTTTCTTCTGAAGTGGATGGTGTAAGAACTGGTTGATGTTATTCCCGCAATGGAGCATCATGCTAAACTCTTAAGACCTGTACCTGCCTTGCAGCCCCTAGGAGATGTGAGTGAGGCAAGCTGGCCCACCATCTGTCTTTGGCTACCTCCTATCCCATGAGAACATCTGATCTGTGCTGGAAGACCCCAGAAAATGATGGGCCAGCCTGCTGTCCATTTGGGTTTTCATCAACCATTCTGCTGTGTGAGAAGTTCTTGCTGAATTCTGCCCAGAACCCTCAGAGATTCATTTCCAAACCATTCTCTCCTGTATTGTTTGGTTTGAAGATGGAAAACAGTCTTATATTTGAGAGGCTACTATATTTTTTAATGAATTAATCAAATAGGTCAGTGTTGGCAAACTATAAAGTGAAAGTGAAAGTCACTCAGTGGTGTCTGGCTCTTTGCAACCCCACGGACTATACAGTCCATGGGATTCTCCAGGCAAGAATACTGGAGTGGGTAGCCTTTCCCTTCTCCAGAGGATCTCCCCAACCCAGGGATCTAACCCAGGTCTCCTGCATTGTGGGTGGATTCTTCACCAGCTGAGCCACCAGGGAAGCCTGGGCCAAGGGTCAGATCCAGCCTACCACCTGTCTTCATAAATAAAGTTTTGTTGCAACCCAGCCACTCTTACTTGCTCTGTGTTATCTGCAGCTGATTTCATGCTGTAATAGCAGCATTGAGTATGGTCACACCTCAGTGTGGGATTTGGTTCCAGGAGCCCTGCAGTTACCAAATTCTACTGCTCAAGGCTCTGACAGTTGGCCTGTGGGGTTGGTTGAGTCCAGGAGTGCAAAACCTGTACATACAGAGGGCTGACAGTAGTTGTGGCAGAGATTGTAAGAAAGGCAAAGCCAAGTATTTACTATATCTACCTCTTTATAGAAAAATTTGCTGAACTCTTAACATGTGTTATAAGCACCCAGTGTGTCCCAGGAGCTGTTTTAGGTGCTGAGGATGCAACGGTGAACTTCACAAAATCCTGACAATGAAACGCGAGCAGACAGTTATAATATGTCTGTTAGTGATCAGTGCTATGAAAAAATAGAACAAAGGGCATAGGGACTGAAATGTGGAGGAAATTGTTATTTTAGATGGAATTTGTCAGGCACGACCTTTATTGGGAGATGCGTTTGTGTGGAAACCTTTACTCTCTGGGGACAGAGCTCCAGGTAGAGGGCACTGGGGTGGCAAAGACCTGGAGGCAGAAGCTTGCTTGTGTGAGGAGCAGCAGGAAGATCTGAATGGACTGAATTAGCAGAAGGAGACGAAGTGGGATAGGCCGATCACCTAAAACTCTGGTAAGGATGGGAATATTGATGCTGCATGAAAGGGGAAGCCTTGGTAGGGCTTGGGGCACAGGGTTGACAAGAGAAGATGTACGTCTTAGAAGGACCACCAGCTGCTGTTTGCCATGGAGATTGCCAAAGGGAGCCTAGTTAGGAAGCTGCTCTGGTTGTCCAAAGACCAGGTTGGTGGTGAGGAGGTGGTGAGAAGTGCTTTGATTCCAGATGGGTCTTGAAGGTAGAGCCTGTGGGATTTGCTGAAGATGGGGAGAGGGGAGTGTGGGAAGAAAAGAGTCAAGAGAAAGGCCCAGGTTTTGGCCCGAGTGTCTGGAAGCCTGTTCCCTCTGATGGGGAAGACAGTTAAGAACAGCTTTGCAGCTGGACGCTAACCTTTGGAAACCTTTCCACTTTGGATACAAAACAGTGGCCTTTCTTTTGTCTTAAAAAAGCTGTTGGTAATGAGTGTTGCATCTTATGGTTGTTTTGACATAGAGGGATTGAGGGAACATTGTAGAGACCATTTATTGAGCTCTTGTGTGCCAGGCACCAAAATCTGAATTAGTTATCTTTTGCTGTGTAACAAATTACCCTAGAATTAGCAGCTTAAAATAAGTGAACATTTATTGCCTCACAGAGCCTCTGAGAGTCAGGATTCTGGAGTGGGATTAGCTGGAGGGCTGTGGTTCAGGGTCATGCATGAGGTTCAGGTCAAGAAGTCAGTCTGGGATACAGTATCTGAAGGCTCAACTGGGGCTGGAGGGTGTGCTTCTGAGTTCACTGGCAGGGCTGTTGGCTGGAAGCCTCAGCGCCACTCCAGGGGTCTTCACAGTGTTGCAACTGGCTCCCTTGGAGCTTGACAACCCATTTTTTCAGCTCTTCCAAGTATCTTTTCTAAATGTGGCTCTTTTTTTGTTTGTTTGTGACCACACTTCATGGCTTGCGGGATCTTAGTTCCCCAACTAGTGATCCAAACATGGCCACAGTAGAAAAAGGACCAAGTCCTAACCACTGGACCTCCAAGGAATCCCCATAAGCTCAGCATTTTAACCTGGGCTTCCAGATGAGGAAACTGAGGCTCAGAAGGTTGGTTACATGGAGGCCAGCAATTAGACTGGGATGCCATCTCTGACAAGGTAGACCTCAACCTCATTTTCTTTTCCAAAACCCCCACAAGATTGCTTGTGTTTTTCTGATGCTGTGGTTTAGGATTGATGCCAGGAACCCCTTTGGGGTCATTGTCTTTCACTTCAGTTGTTTGATGATGCTGGTGTGGTCCGGTTTAAAAATCACCATGTTGTCTGTAAAGCTCACTTTGTCTTCAAGCCTGACTCCCAGCCCTGTTTTCTTGCCTCTGTCTCCAGCTCCCATGGCTGGGGCATCTCAGAGGCTGGGTCTGTCCTCTGGAAAGGCCCTTGCCTCTGTGTCTTCAGCTCGCTGAGGTGCTCCCTCAAGCCGAGAATCCCTGGTGGCTATTCCTGGGGTAACCACCCCTTAGCAACAAGAGTGGTGTTTTGTTGTTGATTGGGTACTAACTTGGGATGAGGTGGTGGGAGAGGTTCCCACTTTTTATCCCAAATTGGTCTGTCGACAAGACAAAACTGTGGCTTCCTCCTTTCCAGAATAATGGTGGTTAATATTTTTTTTTCCAAATTAGAGAATGAATGCCTCACAGAAGTTTTAAACATATATAAAAGTGTAAAAAAAGTTCATAATCCCACCACTTAAGACATACAACAATGTAATGTGTTGGTGTGTTAGCATTTTGTGTGTACCTGAATATTTAAAAACAGAATTGGAATCATTGAGGTGCTTGTATATATGTGTGTGTGCATGCGCACTTCTGTTTTCAGCTTTTTTTACTTAACTGTGCTTTATAATAATTTTCACATTCATTAGATGATTGTAAAAACTTGTTTTAATAGCCGCCTAAGTGTTAGTTGCTCAGTTGTGTCCAATTCTGTGACACCATGAACTGTAGCTTGCCAGGCTCCTCTGTCCCTGGAATTCTCCAGGCAAGAATACAGGAGTGGGTTGCCATTCCCTTCTCCAGGGGATCTTCCCCACCCAGGGATTGAACCCATCTCTCCCCCATTGCAGGCAGACTTTTTACCGTCTGATCCACCAGGGAACACATGTGATTTAAATGCACCTTACTGCCAAGAATGAGGTGTGTAAGGATTTAATTTCATAGCCTACAAGATAGCAAAAAGTAGAACAGAAAATGGGTACAGCTTGGAGTTAGACAGCCTGTATCTGAGACCTGATTTTACCAGGTTAACAAATTATTTAAATTCTAAGTCTCAGTTTCCTTATCTGTAACATGTTGATAACATTATGTGCCTTATAGCTGTGAGGACTATATGAGATAATGCCTGTATAAATCTTAGTAAACTGCAAGTTGTGTTATTTTTGTTCAAAACCCTGGTTCTGTTTCTTCCAGGACAGTCTTCCAGACTTCCCACACTCACTTCCGGATGTCCCACATTCCCGGATGTCCCACACTCACTTCCGGATGTCCCACACTCGTTCCTTGGCAGTCAGTTTTTCAATGTTTGCTCTGGGCATCATCCATAGAAGATCCATTGAAGGTGATCATGTTTACATTGGACATGTAAACATACAGGAAAGGGAGAAATTAGAGCCTGTTTCTGCAGTCTATTGTGATGGGGGTGCACCTGTCGGCACATGTGCACCACTTTGGTGTGCTTTGCTCCTCTTGTCCATGTTGATGTTGAAGGCAGGTTTCATGAGAGGAAGGCTTGCCTGTCTCGTTGGGTGGTCAGTCTTACTTAACTAGGTTATATGATGGTCCCTTTGGAGAACAAAGAGCAGAGCATGGTGAATGGTAGTCCTCGGAAGTTTTGACAATGGAGGGGCTGTTGGGAGCTTGGGGCAGGCCTAGGAGTCACTGGTGTGGCCGGTGCTGGAAGAGGTGCCCAAGGCAAACTTGACGCCACCCATGGTTTTTCGGGTGGTGTTAGCTACGGACATCAGTGGTTTCCAGTTAAGTGGGCAGGTGGTCTCCAGGGTAGGATACCCCTGGGAGTGGAAGGGGGCAGAGAGAGAACCTTTCCTGGGAGGGGTGTGGGGGCCACTGGTGAAGGAGGGCAGAGAGAGGTGCTTTCCTTGGCAAGGAGCGTCCTGTACCTGCTCCTCCCCTGCATTCTGGGTAGGGGCTTTTCTGCAAGGGTTAGGGCAGGGGTCTGCAGCTCTTGAGTTAAGAGCAGAGGGAGAAATTAGAGCCTGTTTCCACAGTCTGTTGTGATGGGGGTGCACCTCTCGGCACGTGTGCACCACTTTGGTGTACTTTGCTCCTCTTGTCTGGGTCGATGTTGAAGGCAGGTTTCACGAGAGGAAGGCTTGCCTGTCTTGTTGGCCCGGCACCCTCAGCGCCTGGAGTGCAGGTGCTCCGCCCCTGGGCATGGAGACGGGTGGTGCTGAGGTGCTCAGCTGGCCTCTGCCTGGGGAGCTGGCCTGGGTCTGTACTGGCCCAGGGATGCGTCTCGCCTGCAGGCCTCAGCCTGCTGCTGGAGCAGAGACCTCTCTTCCTTATTTTGGCAAGGAGGGCTTTCTGTTCATGGCTGCAGATTCAGGACGTGCTGCTGAGTCCTACCATGGGCAGATAATGTGTCCTTCCACGATTTCGCCCTCCACCCTTCCCCTGCCGCCCCTGGGGGGCCACCGGGTGGGTGAGGAGACCCACCCACACCTTGCCCCTTTGTCCTCCTCACTGCCTCTGCAAGGAGAGTCTTTTCTCTTTCCTTGTAATGCGGCAGGCCTCTGAAGAGCCTTTCCAGATCAATTTGGCTTGTTAGGGGTGCCAGGCTTAAGTTTTCAGGCTGCTCGAGAAGACGGGGGAACGGTGGGGGGATGATGAGGGGGCCTCAGATCAGACTTTTCTTCTCTTTTGTGGCTTTTTGTAGAAAATCCTGCTGTTAAAATAAGTGATGCAAATGTCTGTATTTTATGTATCAAAGAGACAAGTGGCATAGACGCAGATTGTAGGGTACCCCTTAGATCTGTCCGTCACATGCGCTCCTCGGAGCAGCAGGCGGGCATGGCACATGGAGGAGCCTGGCCTGGCTTTGGGGCAGGCCCCAGGGGGTCAGCATTTTTAGGTCATTGTCTCAGGGATCAATTCAGGACCCACTTCAAGGCCAGTTAGTTTTTCTAGGTGTTTCATCTTATAAGTACACTTAACAAAGGAAGAGCCATCTCCATCTCTTTGAGACTGATATGCACTGATCAGCCTTCGGCTTCTGCCCCTCTTGTGGGATTCTTTGTCTACAAGTTCAGGAACTGGCATGTCCGGTGCCCCATGCCTGCCTGCCTTTGGTGTTTGGTGCCCACGTGTCCTGGCTATGCTCCCATGAACTGGGGTCTGTGGTGGAGGAGGCCTGGCAGAGTTTCTCAGCCTTCCTGCTTTCTTACCCGCAGTCATGGCTACTATGGCCGTTCTTTTCCCTTCCTGGGAAAGATCCTTCAAGCACGTGCTTGGGGATATGAGAGTGGCCTTCCTGTGCATGGAGTGGTCGGTGGGGCTGCCTCGTGGAACTGTGGCTCCATCGCCAGCTGAGGACCACCAAGACTTCACAACTCCAGGCACCTCTTCCAGTTTTCCATGGTCTGTGTTCCATGTGATTTGGACCCTGGTCTCCTGGAGAGTAGGGTTCCCAGGTGGGTCTACTGGTAAAGAACCCCCTTGCCAATGCAAGAGACACAGGAGACACAGGTTCGATCCCTGGGTGGGGAAGATCCCCTGGAGAAAGAAATGGCAAGCCCCTCCAGTATTCTTGCCTGGAGAATCCCATGGACGGAGGAGCCTGGTGGGCTACAGTCCAAAGGGTCACAAAGAGTTGGACTCCACTGAAGGGACTTGACACACACGCAAGCATGTACACACGCATCCTGGAGAGGGCTGTAAAGGAGAGTGCATTCTTCTCTTTAAAGTTGTGGCCTACTTGAAACTGGGTCTTGGAACCCAGCCCTCTGCATCCAGGTGTGTGTATGTGTGTGTGTTTGTTTAAGGACATCATCATTTGTTTATTTTTAAAATGTTATTTATTTTTATTGGGATATAATTGCTTTACAATGTTGTGTGTGTTTCTGCTGTCGAGTGAAGTGTATCAGCTATGTGTATACATACATCCCCTCCCTCCTACCCCTCTAGGTCATTACAGAGCACCAAGCTGAGCTTTCTGTGCTTTATGGCAGGTTCCTGCTAGCAACCTATTTTACACACGGTAGTATATATAGTTAGCTGCTAGTTTTACTCGCTCAGTTGTGTCCAACTCTTTGCAACCCCATGGACTGTATGTAGCCTGTCAGACTTCTCTGTCCACGGGATTCTCCAGACATGAATACTGGAGAAGGTAGCCATGCCCTCCACCTGGGGATATTCCCGACCCAGGGATCGAACCCAGGTCTCCTACACTGCAGGCAGATTCTTCATCGTCTCAGCCACCAAGGAAGCCTGGTAATGTATATATGTCAATTCTAATCTCCCAATTTGTCCCACCCTGCCCTTCCCTTCCCACTGTGTCCACATGTCAGTTCTCTATGTCTCTATCTGTACCATTTTTCTAGATTCCACAAACCGACGTTAATATGCAGTATTTGTTATTCTCTTTCTGACTTTGTTGTTGTTCAGTTGCTAAGTTGTATCCAACTTTTTTTGACCCCATGGACTGCAGCATGCCAGGCTTCCCTGTCCTCACCATCTCCTGGAATTTGCTCAAACTCCTGTGCATTGAGTCGGTGATGTCATGCAACCATCTCTTCATCTGTTGCGCCCTTCTTCTGCCCTGAATCTTTCCCAGCATCATGGTCTTTTCCAGTGAGTCAGCTTTCTGACTTACTTCACTCTGTATGACAGATAGGTGTCAGTTCTATCCCTTCCTTGCTTGCTGACATTGTGTGATGACAATAAGTATTTCTTGAGTGTCTGCCGTGGGCCAGCTCACCTTAACTGAGTAATTCCCATGTGGTCCTCATAGCAACCTGGTGAGAAAGATTTCATTCTTGCCCATTTTATGAACCTTCACAAGGCCCAGATAACATGGAGCCAGACATGCTGCATCAGTATCCAAATGTATGGAGTCTGGTTTGTTGACCTCACAAGCAGACAGCCCCAGCCTGCTGACGGCCCCTGGCCCCAAGCAGCTCAACCACTCTGCTGTGATTTGCTGACTGTACCGAAGGCCTTTGAGATGTAGATGCTGTGTCAACCCTGCAGAGCTCTTTGGAGGCTAAAAAGAGATGAAATGTAATAATGGTTCAGTCCCTGGCACATAGGAGGAGCCCAGCAAATGTTAGTTCCCTTCTTTTGTCCCCTTGGGGAAATGGGTTGGGGCACAAAAAAACAGAGGGACATTCATACCCTGCTTGGCAGCCTTGGTGGTTGGGAGGAGAGGACCAGAAACAGAAAGTGTGGGGGTCCCCCTCTTTCTGGCCAGTCGTTTAAGCCATGGACGTCTTCCCAGAAGTGTCCTGCAGCCTTCCGGGGTACTGGGTGCAGTGGGGAAGCTGCTTCCAGGAGAGAAGTCTAGCCGGCAGTGTTGCTGAATACACTTGAGTCTTGCTGGGACAGCTGGGAGCTGGGCCCAGGAGATGCAGCGTGCGCCCCTCTGCCCTGGTTCCCAGTGTGGGCGCGGGCAGGCCCGGGCCTCAGTGCTGCAGGGTTGGCTCCTGCCCCTGGGCCTGGTCCCCACGACTGGGCCAGGAGAGGACCTCACAGGCACAGGTACTCCTTCAAACCTGGATTGCACTGCTCCCTGAACACACCATTCTTTCCTGAAGGGCCAGATAGTACGGAGAAGCTGGAGGGTACACCGAAGAGAGAGTCCAGGGTGGCCTGGGAGAGGGGGTAGAGTTCCAGGCCTGGTGTGAGGAAGCTCTTGGACTTCTTCCCAGCCCTCTTTTTTGCTCTTGCAGGTGGATCAGCTAGGGAGGTCAAGTCAGGACAGAATCTGGAAGGACAGGTAGATGGGGGGAGAGACCGGAAGGTGACCCTTGGAGCCTGTGAGGGTTGCAACAGATCAGACCCCACCTGAGACCTTGGAGTCAGAATCTGCATCTTAACAAGCTCCTCCACGTGATTCCTGGCCCTGGAAAGGCTGAGCCTGTCCCGGCCTTTGGAGCCACAAGGAACTAGGATTCTGCTCTCCTACACACCCACCTTAAAAAAAAAAAAAAAAAACTAAAAACTAATTATGTGTTTAGGGCTTCCTTGGTGGCCTAGACAGTGAAGAATCTGCCTGCAGTTTAGGAGACCTGGGTTCTATCCCTGGGTCGGGAAGATCCCCTGGAGACGGGCATGGCCACTACCTATTCCAGTATTCATGCCTGGAGAATCCCACGGACAGAGGAGCCTGGCGGGCCACAGTCCATGGGGTCATGAAGAGTTGGACACGACTGAGCAATTAACACACATACAAACACACACACTCACTCACATGTGTTTAAGAGATTGAAGTCAGGTTAGCTTAACTAAAACGAATGAAGACAAAATGGAACGAAGCTCCACCTGGCGCCTGATGAGAGGTGGAGTGGGGTTCTTCCTCACACGGTCCTCGCATCCTTGCCTGGCTGGGGACCTGCTCCACCTTGGGGAATGCCGCCTGTTTGTGGGTCTGTCCGTCCTCCTCTGTTCTCTCCCCCAGTACGCAGTGCTGATGAATGACTTTGGGTGGGTGTTTGTAGCAAGTGGGAGCTCTGGGGAAGTTGCTTTGTGGGCCACATTTGCTTTTCTTGCTTGTATTGTGGGCCTTAATATGCTTTTTCTTTTCTTGCTTAATTTTCTGGGATAATGGCAAAATCACCGCTCATGGGCACCGCCACAAATAATACACAAAAGCCCTATGAAAAGAGCTCTATTTGAGCACAGAGTGCTTGGGATTGAAGACCCCCGGGGATCGGCCCCCATGGCCCCTGTCTTCCCTCTCCTCTCCTCCTCCATCTCCCCTCTCCTCACCCCCTCCCTCCCTGTCGTCTTTCTCCTTCCTTCATTCAAACTTGCAGTGAACCAGAGTGAGCTACAGATTGCCCTATTTTCAGCTGATTTGCATGTTAGAGAGAGCAGAGTAATTGGTGTTTAACCAGAACAAAAGAGGATCTGTTTTCTAAAAGAAAAAGAATTTTTGAAGTAGACCCTACTGCGTCTATTGCCTTTGTCTTTCCTCTCATTAGGAGTTGAATAGGATGGCCCTAAAATGAGGCTGTGGGAGATACTGCTTTGGTTGTCATGCTTTTTGAGCTAATTGGTTTGAAAATTATATTTGATGTGGATCTGAGGGATGTTGGCAAAACACCTCATTGGGACGTGGACATCCATCCGGTTCCCACATCCGCAGGAGGATCGGGCAGGAAGAAGTGGTGTTGAAAAGTGGTTCACCTTCAGCGCTGCGAGCTCCAATGGGCTTCGCCTGTGATGGCAAACTTCTGTAACTTCTGGATTCGACCTCTGTCCTCTAGAATGGCAGGAAGCCTGTGGGTATTGTTGAGGGGTGTTTTGGAGAGCAAAGTTCAGTAGAAACTTCCTTGGCTGATGTTTGACTTCTAGTCGTTACTCTGTGGGAATTACTGAGGAAGGGAAGTTGGAAAGTATCTTTTTCCCTCGGTGAGAGGGAGAAGATCTAAAGCTGGACCCGGAAATTGGCAGCATATCTGGTGGAGACTCTGGATCCTTGTTATGTGTAGAAATCGTTTGATCAGCTTACAGATTCCTTCAGGAGTTTTCAGGCATCTGTGTTCTTATGTGAAACTTGAGTGAGTTTTGAAGACTTCCAGTAATGTTTCAGTGACCACAGAAATGTCTTTACAAATTAAAAAAGTAAAAGAACATGATAGGAACTTTGGAAAACAGAATGAGAGAATGAGTTAGAATTGTATCATTCTTGACAACTACCATTTTTAATTTTAGTATATTACCCACTCCTTTGTCCTTGCATTTCTTATACAGACACACATTTTGAAATGATCCTGAAACTTTAGATTGGGATTTAAACCCATGTGCTGGGACTCGAACCCAGCCAAAACCCACGGTCCTGGTTCCAGGGCCTAATAAAGCTCAGATTTGTGATGTCTTATCACAGAAAGAATTCAGTGAGAGACAAAGGGTTAGGTTCAGTTCAGCTCAGTTCAGTTGTTCAGTCATGTCTGACTCTTTGCGACCCCATGGGCTGCAGCACACCAGGCTTCCCTGTCCATCACCAACTCCCTGAACTTACTCAAACTCATGTCCATTGAATTGGTGATGCCATCCAACCATATCAACCTTTGTCTTCCCCTTCAACTTCCACCTACAATCTTTCCCAGCATCAGGGTCTTCTCTGATGAGTCAGTTCTTTGCATCAAGTGGCCAAAGTATTGGGAGTTTAACCTTCAGCATCAGTCCTTCCAATTAATCTGGAATATTTCCAAAGCTTTTCATGATATTGCTGTTCATGAAGGCTATAGTCCCATTTTTCCAGGAAAACATTCCTGTCTAATATTTCTTCACAAAGCTTCCCTGGTGGCTCAAACAGTGAAGATTGCAGTGCGGGAGACTTGGGTTCAATCGCTGGGTTGGGAAGATCCCCTGGAAGAGGGCGTGGCTACCCTTTCCAATATTCTTGCCTGGAGAATCTCATGGGCAGAGGAACCTGGCAGGGGTACAGCCCATGGGGTCGCAAAGAGTTGGACACGACTGAGTGTCTAATACTCTCATTTTCACCTTCCTGGCCAGGACACTATATACGTATGTTTTTGTCCTTCTCAGGAGGTCCTCTCAGGAGGTCACATTTGGAGGCACTCGGGGTCCATCTGCCTCTCTTTGCTAATGTTAATTTTGACTGCTTGGATCAAGGTGCTGTTTGATATTCTTCTCTGTGTAGTAATGATGTTTTCCCTTGTAACTAAGAAAAAGTCTATGGAGAGAACTCTGAGACTCTGGACCTCATCAGAATTTCTACTGAGCGTTAGCATTCACTGGTGATTTTTGCCTGATCCAGTCTTTATTCTGGTGGTTGCAAAACTTCACTCCCTTCTTGCTTACCACTTGTCATTCTATTCTAAACAAGAGCCCTTCCTCTGTTAGTTTCTGTATTATGGGTACATACTCACAGAGTCCTCTTTTTTTCAGTGACTTCTGATCCCTTTTGGTATCTAATTTTTGGTGCTCAACTCTCCCAGATTTGGCAAGTAAGTGGCCTTTCATTCTGGATCCCCACATTTTTTTTGAGCCCTTCTATACTCGCTGGCACAAAAAGATATTCTAGGCTAACCTTGTGTATACCGTGTTCCAGCCCTGGAGTTAGTCATTCCTGCACGGAGACGGTCTCTTTTTCCAGGGAATGGATTTAGACACACCACTCTGAATTGCTGGGGTGCTCAGTGCTCCTGGAGTGCCTTCACTCATGGATGCTGGGGGCCTTTGCTTCTGGGTCTTTTCAGTGGCGAGATCCAGGAAATACTCAACTGTAAAGTGCACACACGCCTATTCACACACATACATATGGATATATGCATGCATAATACACACACATATTATTTTATTCTTTATTTTTTTGGCCACATGGAACTTCCCCAACCAGGGATCAAACCTGTGCTGCCTGTGATGGAAGCACATGCGCTTAACCACTGGACCACCAGGAAATCATGGGTTCACACCACACCTGCATCCAGTCCATCTGCACAGGTGCTTTCTTGTCTCCTCCAGTCCATCCTTGGATGGCCCTCCTTCCATAGGCAGAAGGCTGTCTCTCCACATCAGCCCACTTATTGGTTTTAGTTCAGTTCAGTTGCTCAGTTGTGTCTGACTCTTTGTGACTCCATGGACTATGTCACATCAGGCCTCCCTGTCCATCACCAGCTCCTGGAGCTTGCTCAAAGTCATGTCCATCTAGTTGGTGATGCCATCCAACCATATCATCCTCTCTTGTCCCCTTCTCCTCCTGCCCTCAATCTTTCCCAGCATCAGGGTCTTTTCCAGTGAGTCAGTTCTTTCCATCAGGTAGCCAAAGATTTGCAGTTTCAGCTTCAGCATCAGTTCTTCCAATGAATATTCAGGACTGATCTCCTTTAGAATGGACTGGTTGAATCTCCTTGCCGCCAAGGGAGTCTCAAGAGTCTTCTCCAACACCACAGTTCAAAAGCGTCAATTCTTTGGCACTCAGCTTTCTTTACAGTCCAGCTCTCACATCCATACGTGACCACTGGAAAAACCATAGCCTTGATTAGACGGACCTTTGTTGCTAAAGTAGTATCTTTGCTTTTCAATATGCTGTCTAGATTGGTCATAGCTTTTCTTCCGAGGAGGAAGCGTCTTTTAATTTCATGGCTGCAGTCACCATCTGTAGTGATTTTGGAACCTAAAAATATAAAGCCTCTCACTGTTTCCATTGTTTCCCCATCTATTTGCTGTGAAGTGATGGGACCAGATGCCATGATCTTAGTTTGCTGAATGTTGAGTTTTAAGCCAACTTTCTCGCTGTCTTTTTTTTACTTTTATCAAGAGACTCCTTAGTTTGTCTTTGCTTTCTGCCATAAAGGTGGTGTCATCTGTGTATCTGAGGTTACTAATATTTCTCCTGGCAGTCTTGATTCCAGCTTGTGCTTCATCCAGCGCAGCATTTTGCATGATGTAGTCTGCATATAAGCTAAATAAAAGGGTGATAATATACAAACTTGATGTACTCTTTTCCCTATTTGGAACCAGTCTGTTTTTCCTAGTCCAGTTCTAACTGTTGCTTCTTGACCTGTGTACAGATTTCTCAGATAGCAAGTCAGGTGGTCTGGTATTCCCATCTCTTTAAGAATTTTCCACAGTTTGTTGTGATCTACACAGTCAAAGGCTTTGGTGTAGATGTTTTTCTGGAACTCTCTTGCTTTTTCTATGATCCAAAAGATGTTGACAGTTTGATCTCTGGTTCCTCTGCCTTTTCTAAATCGAGCTTGAACATCTGGAAGTTCTTGGTTCACATACTGTTGAAGCCTGATGTGGAGAATTTTGAGCATTACTTTGCTAGCGTGTGAGATGAGTGAAACTGTGCGGTAGTGTGAGCATTCTTTGGCATTGCCTTTCTTTGGTACTGGAATGAAAACTGACTTTTTCCAGTCCTGTGGACACTGCGAGTTTTCCAAATTTGTGGCATATTGAGCACAGCACTTTCACAGCATCATCTTTCAGGATTTGAAATAGGTCAACTGGAATTCCATCACCTCCACTAGCTTTGTTCATAGTGATGCTTCCTAAGGCCCACTTGACTTCTCACTCCAGGATGTCTGGCTCTAGGTGAGTGATCACACCATTGTGGTTATCTGGGTCATGAAGATCTTTTTTGTTTAGCTCTTCTGTGTATTTTTGCCACCTCTTTTGAATATCTTCGGGTTCTGTTAGGTCCATACCATTTCTGTCTTTTATCAAGCCCATCTTTGCATGAAGTGTTCCCTTTGTATCTCTAATTATCTTGAGGAGATCTCTATTCTTTCCCATTCTATTGTTTTCCTCTATTTCTTTGCATTGATCACTTAGGAATGTTTTTATTTAATCTCTCCTTGTTGTTCTTTGGGACTTTGTATTCAAATGGATATGTCTTTCCTTTTTTCCTTTGCCTTTAGCTTCTCTTCTTTTCTCAGCTCTTTGTCATGCCTCCTCAGATAACCATTTTGCCTTTCTGCATTTTTTTTCTTGAGGATGGTGTCGATCACTATCTTCTGTACAGTGTCGCGGGCCGCCATCCATAGTTCTTTTAGGCACTCTGTCTATCAGATCTAATCCCTTGAATATATTTCTCACTTCCACTGTATAATCATAAGGGGTTTGATTTTGGTCATACTTGAATGGTCTAGTGCTTTTCCCTACTTTCTTCAATTTAAATCTGAATTTGGCAATAAGGAGTTCATGATCTGAGCCACCGTCAGCTCCTGGTCTTGTTTTCACTGACTGTATAGAGCTTCTCCATCTTTGGCTGCAAAGAATATAATTAATTTGCTTTCAGTATTGACCATCTCGTGATGTCCATGTGTAGAGTCTTCTCTTGTGTTGTTGGAAGAGGGTGTTTGCTATGACCAGTGCATTCTCTTGGCAAAACTCTATTAGCTTTTGCCCTGCTTCATTCTGTTCTCCAAAGCCAAATTTGCCTATACTCCAGGATCTGTTCACGTCCTACTTTTGTATTCCAGTCCCCTATAGTGAAAAGGTCATCATTTTTGGATGTTAGTTCTGTAAGGTCTTGTAGTTCTTCATATAACCATTCAACTTCAACTTCTTTAGCGTTACTGTTCGGGGCATAGACTTGGATTACCGTGATATTGAATCATTTGCCTTGGAAACGAACAGAGTTCATTCTGTCGTTTTTGAGATTGCACCCAAGTACTGCATTTCAGACTCTTGTGCTGACTTTGAGGGCTACTCCATTTCTTCTAAGGGATTCCTGCCCACAGTAGTAGATAAAATGGTCATCTGAGCTAAATTCACCCATTCCAGCTTCAGTTCACTGATTCCTAAAATGTCTTGCCATCTCCTGTTTGACCACTTCCAATTTACCCTGATTTATGGACCTAACATTCCATGTTCCTATGCAACATTGTTTTTTACAGCATCAGACTTTACTAGTTTGCTCAGTCCTAAATTACATCGAAAACAGAATTGGAATTGCTTGTTCCTCCATTACCAAAAACTTATTACAGAGAGTTCAGGATTTGTTTGCAGTTCTTTCCCACCCCACCCCCCTACTTTCCCCAGCTGGAAGCTGAGGGTATAGAGTTGAAATCGTCAAATACCGTGTTTGTAACTTGGATTTTGCGGTTAGGCTTTGGTATTCCCATAGCTGCCTCCATATGTACCCTCCTGGCTTATCTTTGTTTCTTTTTGTAAAGATAAACAGATGTTTGTATGTTCTCTTATTTCCTCTTCTTTTTCATATGAAAGGTAGCACAGTATATATTCTTAAAAACTTCTTACTATTTTTAAAAATTGCATAGTCAGTTTCAATTGTATAGCAGAGCGAGTCAGTTACACATATACTGATCTCTGTTCTTTTTCATATTCTTTTCCCTTATAGGTTATTACAGATATTGAGTAGAATTCCCTGTGTTATAAGTTAAATGCTTTCAAGACCAAATATTCCTTCTTTTGTTGTTGTTGTTTGATTAATTATTACGTAGTGCCCCATTACAATAAAATTTAAATAGAATATACAGAACATCCAGTGTGTGTGTGTGCATACGTGTACACTTTAAATTTACTCTTTTTAATAAATGTGGATTTGAAAATTACTTATTGCTTTATTTTTGTATTTTGGCTGCCCTTCTCTTCGTTGCCTGGGCTCCTTGCCAGGGAGCACTGGCTCTAGAGTGTGCTGGGCCCCGAAGTTTCGGTTCTCTGGCCTAGTTGTCCCTTGGCTTGTGGGAACCCAGTTCCCCGACCAGAGATCAAACCCATGTCCCGTGGAAGACAGGTTCTTCACCACTGGACCATCAGGGATGTCCCTACTCTGATCATTTTTAAGATAATGTCTTAAAAATTTTGGGCCACATTGTCGTTTTATCTAATACATAGCTGATATATTTCTGTCTTTTTCGTGGAGTCCCAGAGGGAAAACTTACCAGCATTTTACTGTAGCCTATTCCTAATTAATCAGCCAATGGTCCATAGTCCTTTTCCCATGGTCCTGAAATGAGTTATGACGGTCCTGGCCCTTCCTGCTTGTTTTTAATACTGCCAGAGATGATGATGCTGTGACTGACACGTTCTGGACTTGCATTCTAGAAAGGAAGTGGGAATTAATGGAGTACTCCAGTGTACCCTCTTATCAAAATGTGAGTTATGAGACTTTTATTGCAGAATAGCTCTTTTAAAATGATCTTAACTGTTCCTATTTTTATATAATGAATGTCGCATTATAGTAGCTCTTTTCAGATTCTAAGAGAAGAAAGGAAAATGTTCTCCCACCCTTCTCCTCGCGGGTCCCCTTGCTGTGCGGCCCTGTCCAGGTGGGTGCAGACCCTCGCGTGGGGATGTCACCCTGCTGCAGGTGGCGGGGGCTCCTCTGTCCGTCTCTCCCCACCAAGGCTCTTCTGTTAGAGTTGTTCCGTCTTCACGGTTGTCTGGGGGCTGTTCCGTGAGGTCACCTCTCACAGTTCCTCCCTGTAGCAACGTCCTGTTGTCCCTTCTTTCACTGGCCTTCTGCCAGGCCCGGGCTGGCTGTGAGGACCCCACGGCTCGCAGGACAAGTGCATTTGGTTTTTGCCTCCTTGGAGCTCATGCTTCCCTTGTGGGTTGTGTGCATAGGCGCTTTGTGCTTTGCTGCATGTCTGACCCTTTCTCTCCTGTCCAGGGATGCACGTGTTGCAGTAGAGATGGGGTGATGCTTCTCTAGGAAGAATGTAGCATCTGCTGCACCTTCTTAAATGCTAGGCTCCTGGCACACCTTGGCGTTTTACTAGGGGCACAGGTGACTTGCAGTGCGTCTTGTGTCAGCTTGGACACACCTGTCCAAGGTGTGACAGGTGTGAGTATGGTTGGATGAAGGGCTGAGATGCGGGACACGGGGAAATAGGTAGGTAGTTACAGACCCCTGAGCTGTCCCATCGGACTAGAGGCCACCTGTCAAGACTCTGGAATTCAACGGTTCAGGTCACTCTTGTACCCAAGGAGATGACCTGCAGGGGCATGGTAGGTAACATCCCTAAGTTGGTGACTCTCTGCTCTCCGTATCACATCCCCTCTAAGAATACCCTGGCTTCTTAGCTTTCTGTTCCACCTCAGTTAGGAAGAACCTGATATTGTCTATGTTTGTGGATGTTGACTCTGCCAGGTAAGCCTTTCATCTCAAATTATGGAGGGCAGGGGCAGAAGGGAGCAACAGAGGGTGAGATGGTTGAATGGCCAGTGGACATGGGTTTGAACAAACTCCAGGAGATGGTGAAGGACAGGGAAGCCTGGCGTGCTGCACTCCATGGGGTCGCAAGGAGTCAGACACGATTGAGAGACTGAACGACAATGGACTGAAAGACTTTGTTTCTCGTGTAGAGGCTTGGAGTCCTGGCCTACAGACTAAGGAGATATTGGGGGCACAGAATGCCTTCTTGAAGCTTCTATAATAAGAGCCGTGTTAGGCTGGCTGTCCGTTGGGGTTCCTCTCTTTTCCTCTGTCTGGAGTTGAGAGAGCCAGGCTGAGGGGTCCAGGCTGTTGTCTCTGAGCCCTCCTTCCGCCTCTGCCCATCACCCTCCCCCTTGTGTGGGGTTGTGTCTCTGTGCATGCCTCCACATGTGTGAGCTCAACAGAGTGGGGTCTGCAGGAGCAGGCCTGGAGAGGGAGGCTCGTGTGAAGAGCATGGGACGCTCAGAGCTTCTCCACTTGGCCCAGTTGGGGAGTAGCATTTAAATTTTCTTCTTAATTAACATTTATGAGCGATCCCGACAGTGATTAAAGCCGTGTGGGGAAGCTCTGAACATTTGAGTCCATCATATGTACTGGGGGAAGAAGAAAGGAGTCAAATGGAAACGTCTGAAAAGCTGCTTTAGGAGCGTGAATTGTGTGCGTTGGTGTCTTAAGTGCCATGTAGTGAGCCGCAGTGGTGAGAGTCCTCTCATGGGCTCGTGCACGAGCTTGCATCAGTTGTATCGCGGTGGTTGGTGGGTGCACGTGTGTGCTTGTGTTCCGTCCCATCTGCTTACTGCCCAGGAGCAGCAGAGAGAGTGAGTGCACTGGTCATGGTGAGCTTACCCAGCAGATGGACTTCAGAAGTCATTCTATTGGGAGCCTTTCAAAGCCCATTTTAGGAACATGCACCCGTAAAAACCCAAAGGAGGGTGGGTGGGAAGCCAAGAAATAGTCTGTAAATCTGCCGTCCCTGGGATTCTCCAGGCAAGAACACTGGAGTGGGTTGCCATTTCCTTCTCCAGTGCATGAAAGTGAGAAGTGAAAGTGAAGTCATTGAGTCGTGTCCAGCAACATGCACCCGTAAAAACCCAAAGGAGGGTGGGTGGGAAGCCAAGAAATAGTCTGTAAATCTGCCGTCCCTGGGATTCTCCAGGCAAGAACACTGGAGTGGGTTGCCATTTCCTTCTCCAGTGCATGAAAGTGAGAAGTGAAAGTGAAGTCATTGAGTCGTGTCCAACTCTCAGTGACCCCATGGACTGTAGCCCACCAGGCTCCTCTGTCCATGGGAGTTTCCAGGCAAGAGTACTGGAGTGGGGTGCCATTGCCTTCTCCGCTGTAAATCTGAGACTATTCTGGAATCCAGTGATACCCGAAAATCTCTCAAATACACCCTTCTGGAAGAATGAAAGCACGTCTGGTGAGTCTAGTTGATGTCGTCTGAGTGGGTTCTTGCTGACTGATGCTGTGTGAATTATAAATGAACCATATGGAACCACTTCATATAAGTAACTTACATGTTCCAATGATAGTTATTTAGGTTGTAATCTCCTCAAAATCTGTTGTTAATGACTGGTGTGTTTTCACCTGAGGTTGGTTATGCGCCAAAGCCTGTTGTTAGCCGTGCCAGGGGTGTGTGTGTGTGTGTGTGTGTCTGTGTGTGTGTTTTCATAGAAGGATATTACTGTGAAACCATATTTCATGGTCTGGCTGCTTTTTTTTCCCCCCTTAGATTTTAGACACATTTCTCTGGAATAGCTGTTTTAGGGATTATGTTTATTTGTCCTAAACGAGTGCCAGCTTTCAGTTTGTCTAAGGAAGGGATGTGTCTGAAACACATGGAGCATTGGATGGAATCACTGTGTGACTGGCATCTGGAGCCTGCCCGTTGCTTCAGGATGAAGTCCAAGTGCCTTAGCGCTGCTCTGAGTCTGGGCCCGCCTTCCCAAGCCCTGTCGCTCGTCCTGCTCACGCCCCGCGGTTCGAGCTGCTGGCGGCTCCTGGCGCGGCTGGCTGCGATGCTCCTGGACTGCCGCTGGGCTCCTTGGCTGGCGAGGTCTTGCCTCCATCTTGCTTGCTGCCCTCATCCTGCCTTGTCCGTGAGCTTCTCCCAGCCCTCCCCCTCCTCCCGTCCTGGGAGGCTGGGCCTGTCTCTGTCGATGCCCACAGCACCTCAGGCGTTTCATTCACACCCTGGATCGCATCATCCAAGGTCCTGCAGGGAGTGGTTGCCTCACGGGAGGGAGCCATAGGAGAGGTTGAACAAGAGGACTGTTTGCAGAGGTTTAACAGAGTACAGGTTCAACACAGCGTGATGGAGCATCCAGGAGTCATGGCAGCCCAGGCCATTCCCGCCTCTCAGGCAGAGGGGCGGACAAGGGAGCAACAGAATGAGGTTGTGGATGGGTCCTCGACAGGAGTGCTGGCAGAGGGGGAGCTGGGCGTGAGGGGGTCAGATCCCCACTTCCCACCTTCTCCTGCTGGCGTCTTCTCTTGGCCGAACCCCAGGGAGCCCTGGAGACCCGTTCTGCAGAGGTCAGTCTCGCCAGGCACTGGGCAGAGGGAAACAGCCCGATCATGATGGTTCTGGAGGGTCAAAAAGAGCACTGCCAGCACACGAGTACATCCTCCAGGGGAGCGTGACTGCAGGAAGGGCACCTGCCACCTCGGCCCCATTTCCGAGTCACCAGGGCCTCTGGGAGTGGGACAGGGGCTTCGTCCCCTTCCCCCGGCTCCAGCAGTACCTCCCAGCCACAAGCACAGGG
The DNA here is from genome assembly GCA_006408695.1 of Aepyceros melampus. Lineage (NCBI taxonomy): Eukaryota > Metazoa > Chordata > Mammalia > Artiodactyla > Bovidae > Aepyceros > Aepyceros melampus. Next base: position 98,812 of record SJXQ01001256.1, read on the forward strand.
TCTAAGCAGGAGCGGGGCGCTTGGGTAGCCCCAGGACAAATCCCGACCCCCTCCCCTTGGCCGCTGAGAAGGTTGTCATTCCGAAGCTCTTCTGTCTGTAAAGGCTGCAGCCCCCGCCCACCCCCAGCTCAGTGCCTGACCCGAGGTTTGTGTTCAGCATGGAGTGCTGATGGGAGGAAGGGATGGATGGGTGAGTCAGCAAAAGAACGAGAAGACACGCGTGGAGAAGCACCGAGGGAAACGTGTGATGCCTTCTCTTTGTGAGCCTTCCACTCCGCTTGGCGCGGGGGGCGTCTGTCCGAAGGTAAGCCCGGGAAGGGAGGGCGTCCTTGTGTTTCGTCCGCTGATGCGTCCCCGCGGTAGGCTCTCGGCAGGCACGTGTCCCGTGAGGGACCTGGATGTGATTCACGGCAGGTTTCTTCTGGAACTTCTCAGGGCACCTCCCCTTCGTGAACCTTGGGTCACTGTCTCTCTTTGGGGACCTAAGGCCATTTGGGCAATTTTTCCAAAGCAGAAAAATCTGTGGCTGCTTTTCCTATTTATTCTTTAGATTTCTGGACTTGAGAAGTTGGAACAGAGGACTGTTAAGCTTGCACCTCTGCTTTTGGAGAGGAAATAGAGGAGACAATAAAATTTTAAGACTTCTGTGAGAAGAGATGGAAGGTAGTGGAAGGGGAGCGCTTGGTGATGGTGGTGGAACCCTTGTTCCTACTGTGCATACGTCTGGGTGGCCTTGCCCAGCACTGAGCCCCAGTATGTCTTCTTGCCCTTCCAGCCTCCCATGGGTCTTAAATCTAGGGTGAGGGGCTCTTAACTCGAGGATCTCTGCTGAGAGACGAGGGGAGGGGTGGGAATAAGTGTTCGCAGATCCCTGAATACTTGTTTCTTCGCCAAGGCTGCAGCTGGACTCAGTTTTAGGTCTTGCAGGCGTTGTTTCGAGCTTGGAGGGGGTCTGTTAGGTTACCAGTTTGCTCTGGCTAGGAGGGCTCCTCCTCCCCCTCCTCCCGTGTCCTTGTGGGCACAGAGCAATTTTACAGGGCGGCGTGCAGGATCTGGGTGTGGAAAGCAGGAAATTAGTAATGACTGGACTGGGTGAGGGAGACTCTTGTAATTTTGAAGAAATGCTTAAAAATTAATTGGTTCTCAGCTCTGCCGCTTTATTCTGTGCAAGCCAGAAAGAAAAGTCAAGATGGAGAATTTCCCACTGTGACGCCTTTTATTTCTGGCAAGTTGAGTCATTTAATTATGATTCGAATATCACCAGCCGCCGGCCCATCTCTGCCCAGGCAGCTCTCTCCACGTACAGTTCTTCCCTTCCGTATTCTGGTGACTCAGGTAGATCCTGTGTTTCCCAGATCATTACTGCACTTTTGCTGGGCCAAGAAGGGAGTGGGTTGCAGCCTTGCCTGCCTCTTGCTGCTTGTGGACCAGCTGTGGGGTGGAGTTGGAGCAGGCGCGGCTGTGCCTTCCACGTTGGATGGAGGCCTGTTGATGGATTTGATGTGGTTCTGAAGTGCTGTGTCTTCTTGGGGTTGTTGTAAGAGTGTCTCTGTCCTGGAGGATCTCCAGTAGCATATGGCTAATGGCAGACTCAGGGCACAGGTGCATAGTCCAGTTAGGAACAGAAGTGAGAGTAAAAGTTGCTCAGTCGTGTCCAACTCTAGGCGACTCCATGGACTGTATCCATGGAACCCTCCAGGCCAAAATACTGGAGTGGGTAGCCTTTCCCTCACCAGGGGATCTTCCCAACCCAGGGATCGAACCCGTGTCTCCCGCATTGCAGGCAGATTCTCTACCAGCTAAGCCACAAGGGAAGCCCAGGAATACTGGAGTGGGTAGCCTGTCCTTTCTCCAGCGGATCTTCCCGACCCAGGGATCAAACCAAGGTCTCCTGCACTGCAGGCGGATTCTCAGGGAAGCCCCAAAATACTGGAATTCGGAACAGAGAAAGACTCTAAAGTAAAACGTGGACTGTTATTTCCTTTGCTGTTTATTTGGGAAGGGAGTGCATGGACATAGACGGTGGGGAAGGAATATGGTCATGTGTTGAACCAGAATATCTATTTCCTGTCAAGGGTCTTTGTATTTAAGAGTTTTCAGTCAATCAGAGACTTAATCTTTTTTCCCCTGGGTCCCAGGACATTAAGAGCAACTTGCAACCTGGTCTGGTTTCCTCCTTAGCAATCGGTCCTAAATGATGCTGTGTTTGGGCTGACCTGTAACTCTTTTCCCCCCTTGATAAGCGGTGAGTCTATAGCAGGGGGTTGGCAAACTTTTTTGAGAAAGGGGCCATATGGTAAATATTTTAGGCTTTGTGGTCAAGAGGCAATATTGAGGCTATTAGGTAAGGACTTATATAACAAGAGAGAAAACAAACATATATCATGTTTTTACTGATGAAATTCATCATATAATAATAGTAGTATAAGTTTTTATAAATACAAGTTTTCTAATGGGAAGAATGGATATTTTTGGAGGCGTTAACATATTACTGAGTTGGGGTTCAAAGTTACTGTTTTATCAAGTCATTTAAAGTGTTCCTGTGTAAAAACTGTGCTTGGTTTAAAGATTGTATTAAAACAAACAGGCTGGGTTGGACCTGCAGTTGGTTTGCCAACTCGTGGCAGGAGCATACAACTCTGATGACCTGCGTTTTGGGGTGAAAAGCCTGAGGATGTGGAGTGGCCAAGGATGCCACGCTATCCTTGTTGGAGGTGTTGTGTGGATGCCGTAACCCTGGCATTCTGTTTATTTATTCAGTAAATAGTGTCAGAGAGGTTTGGCACTGGGGAGGAGGAAGTGAACAAGGTGATTGAGGTCGCCGCCCTCATTGAGAGGGGCCACAGCAAATGTGAGTGTCTTGCAGCAGGAACGAGGTAGTGAGTGGAAGCAGAGTGCGTGTGCCGGGGAAGGGGTGGGACGTGAGTTTGCAGAGGGAGGCAGGGGCCAGATAAGAGGAAGCTTCAAGTCATAAAGAGTCTGTGGTAGGACATCCCTGGGAGGATTTGAGCCAGAGAATGATGTAACACGGTCAACTGCTGAAGAAGGTTGCTCCAGCCGCTAGGTCGAGAGTCAACCCTAAAAGGCAGGAGTGGAAGTGGTTTTGTGGGGCCACAAAACTGAGCACTGAAGATAGAGATTGTTTGAAAAACGTGGAGTCTGTGGTCAGTGCATATTTAACGTCTTACATGTCATAAGTTGGCATCCTTTTGGCGTGAAATGCCCCAACTTAGGGGAACTCGAGGAGAAAACGGAATTGACTGGCTCATGTCGCTGCAGGGTCCAGGAGTTTTCATTTCTTCAGCACAGTTCTGGGGCCCAAGTGATAACATCAGCAGCTCCCCCCACCCCCCAGCCCTCACTGCTCCCGTTTCCTTTCCTCTGTGGGTAGCCTCACTCACTGCTTTTGTAGGATGACTGTTTTCCTTGCGTTGGATAAGGTGGCATTTGGGATCCTGGATTTGCATGTTGGCTCGGCAACTCCAGTGGAGATGTTACTGCTTCCTTTTAGCATCTGCATGTCACTTTGGCTCACTGGATTAGGTCACAGGCACAGTCCTTGGACCAGTCTCTGATGGACCGGTCCCATTAAAAAAACCGCATGGGGTGAGGGGGGGTTGGTTCCCCAAAGGTAGGGGTGCTGAGCAGACGAAACACTGTATGTTTATGACACAAATGGTCTGTCCTTTAGTCTCCCTTATTTTTCTTTACCTGGGACCTCTCTCTTGGGGAGCATGGTAAAAGCCAGGTGAAACCTGTGTCGTTACCCTCCAGTCACGAGGCTCTTGAAGAAGTACAGTCACCGGCCGGCTCTTGGTTGCCCTGGTTCAGTCCACGGGATTCTCTTGTTCCCAGGGCTGGGCTGGAACCCCTCCCTTGTGCTGGCGGTGCTGTTTTGAGAAGCAGCGAGGCAAGCAGGGCCTGGCTGGTTTCCAGGCTGGTCTGTCTCTTACTAACTAGCTCTGTGACCCAGGATGGACCACTTAACCTTCCCGAGGCTTCGTTTCCTTATCTTTGTGCCACTGATTTGCTGTGTGCATCCACTAAGCTACCCACCCAGTGCCATGTGGAGGAGAGCTGTTGGTCTTTTTAATCCTCTACTCAGGAGAGAGAGTGGCTAGGGGAAGAAAGATGTTCTGTTCTAAGTCTGGACTTTGTTACCTATACACACCAGCTCTCTCCTCTTTCTGTAACTTCTTTTCCAGTGAACGTACTTTTTCATTTTTATCTTCTTGGTACTTTTATGCCCTGGCTTGGCTTTTTTTTTTTCTTTTTTTGAGCAGATAGCCTTGGGTGGGGATGTTGGCATGGGAGAACCACCCCAGATTAAGACAAGTGTGTTTTGTCTGACAGTGGCAAGCATATGACATAGACATCATCACAGATCTGCCGAGAAGAAAGCACAACACGTTCTGTATTGATAAGATTTCAGCAAGACTCAAAACAAAAAGGGAAAGAAAGAAAGAAAACACAAAACTTCATGCAACTCTGTAACGCCTCAGTTCCTAGTTTCTTAATTAGGCCTGTGGTTTAGCTGAGTGCACGGTCTCAATACACAGATGGTTTTTATGTAAAAACTTTTTTTCAAATGTTAATTTTCAGTGACTGATGTTCCCTGCCTAAATCATTTTCCATTGTTTGTATTTGATAAGAACTGTATTTGAACTGCTCCTTTATAAGTTGAAGTCTTTTGTAATGGGATTTAACTTAGTGGTTTTACAGGTGTATGAAAATGTTAAGCTGTGTATTGTACTTGAGAGTTTGAAAATTCTTCGTTGCAGTTAATTTAAGGAAAAAAAAAAGAAAAGAAAAGCGAAACAGGTGATTAGCAGCTGCTTTCGGTTTTGAATGTCCTCGCTTTGGGGTTTTGTGTTTGCTTATTCGTGTGCAAATCGGTGTGGTTATTTTGGAGCCCTGAGACGTGGCCCGCCTCCTGGCCAGCTGCCCCCACGAGGACCCTGCCCCATCCCCAGGCTGGCTCGCCCCCTCTCCGACCCCCCCATGCTCTCTGAGCAGCCCTCTCCCTAATTACTCAGGCCTTCCTGAGCGAACAAAGCCGGCGGGGCCGCCTTTTCCCCAAAGACGGCCTCGTTCACTGCCATAGAGGCCCCATTTGCCCCCCGGCAGAGGAGTGGCCCCTTAGAGCGGCCAAGCCCCTCAGACCCAGGCGGGCACACTCCTAGCGCCTCCTGGGAGTCCTGAACGTCCGGTCTCCCGAGTGATATCTTCGGAGGGGGGGTGGTGGTTTGCACCTCCAGGACCCTCCAAGGCCACCGGGATCGGGGTCTGCCTCGGGTGGGAGATGCATCAGGGAGTGGGTGGCTGAGGTGGGGCTGGTGAAGAACTCCCAGTTCGGAGCAGGGTGGAGCCCCCAGGAGTCGCCGGGCACCTCCATGCTCCCGCTCAGCCCCAGACCCCGTCCTTCCCTGGTACCGTGGCGCGTGCTCGGGCGGCACGCTGGTCAGGCCAGGCGAGCTGGGCGCAGGCGCTGCCGCTTCCTTATTCACAATGACGCCAGTGGGAGCTGTGCCATCCACTCCCTGTCCAGCCCTTTGTGGCCTCGTCCTGTTCACGCAAAGGTGACATCACAACCTGCCCGACGAGATTTTTCAGTTGAGAGGCTTTGTGTGTGTCTTTCCTTATCCAGTAAGAGGGCTGTGCTCTCATTCACAAAGGTTTGGTCAGCAAACATGCAGAGAAAATGCTCAACGGGTAATGCTTGCTGTCCAGATTAATACATTAATTTTTTTTTTTTTTTTGATCAGCCAAAGGCACTTTGCTGTTTCTCTTGACTGTGTTTTTGTTTGATCTTACCTTTGCCCTTCCCTGGTGTAGGAAATGGCAACCCACCCCAGTATTTCTGCCTGGAGAATCTCATGGATAGAGGAGCCTGGCAGGCTACAGTCCATGGGATCGCAAGAGTCGGACAAGACTGAGCTTCTAACACACGCACACACCTTTGACCGTGGCTGCCGTGATAACTCAGCCAGGATTCTTGCCATCCCCATCTCCTCTCTGGGGTCAGTTTTCTTGCTTCTTTCTTGAATGGTGCTTCCATTTGACCCTCTGTGGGAGGTAGCTGATGGGTGTTGCTGTTCTAAGAGCCCAGAACCTGGTGGACTTGGTTTCAAAAGGAGATTCCAAGGCTCCCAGGGATGGATGATGGCAGCTCTTTGCCCCTGAAAAAAATCAGTGAAAAATTGAGGTGAAAGGGAAGAAGAGAACATCTTTATGGGTTTTTCTTTTTTTTTTTTTCTTTATGGAGAGCATGTTGTACCTGTAAAACCAGAATGACTCCTTTGGGCATTTTTCTCCAGGAGGGTTCCAGTCTGGACCCAAAGTTGGCTCTTCTAAAGGCTGCAGGGATTAGGTTTAAGTGTTTGCCAGGTAACACGTTCAGTGATTGAGTCTATAGTTGAAGCCTCATCAGTGACAGTCTGCCTTTTTTTGAAAACTTAGAGCTTATTCTCTGCATGTGGGTGTTTGTTTTCCTCTGTGTGTGTGTGTGTGTTGGAATAAGAATGTAAAGGCCAGGATCCCTTTCAGAATTTAGAAATGGTCTGTGCGAACCATTGGAGGCATATCTGCTGCAGAATCCTCATTTGCAGGTTTGATGCGAGCTTCTCAAACAGCAGGAAGGTAGCCTTACCTAGGAGTCAGGAACCGAGGTTCTGCATTCAGACAGATCTGTGTACAGTCAGGCCTGCCTGTCAGTGTGTGGAGGCTGGGACTGCATCTGCCTCCTTCGCCAGCTCCCCTCGTCCATGCTGGCTGCTTGATGCTGGTTGCATTATGAGTTTGCATCCTAGTTGTGCCACTAACCAGCCATGTGACCTTGGGCAAGTCATTTAACCTCCAAACACTCAAGTTTCCTCAGCCAAGATCAAAGGTAAGCGCAAGCACAGACTCAGAATGACTCCTTTTTTGGGCATTTTTCTCCAGACTGGTTGCTGGAAGACAACTGTGTTCGCCTACGAAAGTCCCCTGGGGCCTCTGTCCGTCAGAACCTGGGCAGGAGACTTCTCTTCAGATGGTTTAGCAGGGGGTCCTACCACCCCAGTGGCCTCTTGTTCTTCCTGCCCATTGCCCGGAACCCCTTAATCCTGCTGCTTTCAGTGGGAGGTGGAGAAAACAATGCCAGGAGCCTCCGTCAGAAGCTGTTGACACTCACTGTGACGGATCTCTGTTCTGAGTCGCTGTAGATATTTTAATGTTGTTATGAATCCAGCTGCAGGGGCTGGTAATGAAGAACGTGGGCCTCTAAGTCACAAAGACAAGGGCCCCAAATCTAGCTAGCAGCTTGAGTAATTTTAAACAGGGACTTCCCTGCCTGAGCCTCAGTTTCTTCATCTGTTAAATGGGCCTGCCAGTACTTCATCTCCCCCAGGGCTGTGTGAGTCAGCCCTCAAGAAAAGCTGAGGCAGGGTGGTGGGGGAATTGTCTGTGCCACCTGCAGCCGGTGATACCCCTGGCTCCAGGGCCCCGCCCCGGGAAACCCCTTGTGCTGAAGCCCTGCTGTGCCCTGGGGGCCCCCTGCCACTGTGTTCTCTGTAACTGACCTACTCTGCTCTCATTTGCTGTGAATATCATTTTCAGTTCCCTTATTATTGTTCCCATAGTCACCCCCCAGCTTGTCACCCCCACACTCAGTTCTCCACTGCATGTACTGTCACTCAGCACTTTCTATTTGTCGCTTAGGGTATTCTGGGAAACTCCTTACAGGCAGCTCAGGGAGCCTGGCCCTCTGCCTTACTGCATGGGAAATCCCCTTGGGGTTGTCCCAGGGTGCAGTATGACAGAAGAGCCATAGGCATGGTTTTCCAGAAAGTTCTTTGCCCATGCATTCTGAAGAAGTGGGTACTTGAAGCAAGTGAAGAGGTCTGGAGATTGGGCCTATGTTTGGTGAGGATGGGGCTTCAGGAACCAGATGCCTGCAGCCCTGGGAGGCAGTCATGACTCTCCCATGGACAGCAGTTTCCGGGCCTGGGGAAGGAGCAGGACAGCTGTATCAGGCTGGTGCTTACATATTTTAATTTGTGTATCGGTATGATGTATATACCTTGCCTGACTTCCCAAGGGATTTGAGGTCCAGGAAACAATTAAAACTTTTGGTTTAAAATTTTGCTTTTCCCCAAATTCTCTTCTAATATCTCTCATCACTAGGAGGGCCGTGCTCCCTGCCGGGTCTGGCTTCACTGAGGAGAACAGGGCCGAGCAACAGTGCTTTGGGGGTCGCGAGAGGAAAGCTGCCCAGGGGCCCGAGTCCCATACTGGAGCCCCAAAGCTGACTTGCTCTGTCCCTGAATCTCCCCCAGCCTGTTAGGGCCTCCAGATCCCCACTCATTTAATTTGGTAGCACTTAGATCAGTGCTGTCCCTGGATGTTCTTGCAAACCCCTAGAGAGAAAATGTTAGAACTAAGCTTTATGCCCATGCAGTGATTCTTCTCTATTTCTCAGTTCTATTAAAATTTTAATATATCTTACTGTGCTTCCTCAGAAGACAAATTTTGGAATATAAGGAAAGTGAATATAATATTTTGTTCCTGATGAAAAGTTAATTTAAGAACCAAAGGCCAAGGCAAGTGTCTTCCTTTCCTTTGTTTGATGGTATAATCGACCCTTTATACCTCCACGGGACTTAATATTCATTCGGCGGAGGCTAATTATGGGGTGCGAAGGTGCCGCTCGGCTAAGGTGAAGATGCGGATTTCCGTGTGAACTGCTTGATTCCTCTGGTTTATAACTTGTCCATAAAATTTGCTATGGATTGTAACAAGTGGACTATTAACTCTGTGTGTGGGGAGGTCCTGAATATCTCCCATATTGCTTCCCTTTTAAAGGGAGCTCAGTTGAACTTAGTGGCATGTATGTTTTAAACAGTTAAACTTTCTGAACCCCAAATTGGAGCACATGGCCCGACATCAGACCCCTCTCCTGTGTCGGTCTATTTAGCCATCCATCTGTATCTTTGGGGGGGTTTGTTGCAGGACCTGCCGAGGGTATCCACATCTGTGGATTCTCATGCCCCATAGTCAGCCATGTGACCTGGGTTCTGCATCCAAGGCTTCAACCAATTGAGGATGGTAAATGCAGTATATGACCCGTGATGGTTGAATTTGTGGATTTGGAAGGCAGACTGTGTGCAGTTGACCCTTGAACAACATGGGTTTGAACTGCATGGGTCCAATCTTTTGTGGATTGGGGTACTGCGCGATCGATCTGAGGTTGTTGAATCTGAGGGTGCAGAACCTCAGCTATGGAGGAACTTTGTCGATGGAGGTCCCGTTGTAGAGTTATATGCAGAATTTTGACTGCACCCCTCTCCTCCATGTCATTCAAGGGTCAACTTTGTAGTCAGCTTTACAAAGGTGGAACCAGTGAAATCCCGCTTTCTTACATAGTCTGTAAATCATCTTTGCTAACAGTAAGAAAATGCATAAACTCTCCTAGGGAAGTCAGAATTTCTCTCTATGTTGGGGTAATTGGTTATTAGGAAGGGCGTATGTATACCTTGGTGATCTGTGGTGCTCATTCTCCCTTTGGGAGTTGAGCAAATTCTTGCTTTTCGCTGGGCTGGTGGAAGCACATGAAGCTTCATGGAACCCAAGGGTGGCAGGGTCTTTGTAAACAACGTGAGGTTGACTTTTAATGTTCGGTGAGTGAATGTGGAAGTCAAATTGCAGTTGGTAGCAGCAGAGTTAGACTCAGATAGTTACATTAAATGTAAACTTTCATTTCACTCTGTAATAGTGTTATAGAACACTATACTGGGAAGTCTTTATTTGCCTGTGTTTGGTGGTGGTAGGGGGTTCTCAGGCTTCATTCCCTATTGAGGACCCTAGGGCTTTTTTGAGATGAAAGCTCCCTGGATGATCTGAGAAGGGAGATGGTAAAGTAGCTTGTCTCCAGTTACCCTGCCCTTTGTGGAAATTAATATCTGACCCAGTTCCTTTGCCCTGTGAGTTTACGACTTGCATAAGCGGCTGTTGTAATGATCCATCGACTGTTGCAACTGCATTTCCTGAGAATTTTATTTTACGGTTCTGAAGTGTTAGTCCATAAATCTTTTGAACTTGAGGTTTCGAGTTAGACGAGCCACGCGCCAAGTTCATTTTTCACACCTGTTCGCTTTGCCTTTTCCATCTTCTCTTCTTTCTTCACATGCCACCCCTCTGACATTTTCCCCTTGAAGAAATCCACACTAAAGTGTTCATCTTCGGGTAATGCCGCTTGCAGAATATTTAGTTTAAAAAACAATCTGGAGAAGGCCGCGTCCAACCCCAGTGCCTGACTTATCTTGTCAAGTGTCCATTTAAAAATGAAGGTTCTTGTGCACTGCTGATGGAATTGTAAAATGGGGCAGCCGTGATGAGAAACAGTGTGGAATTTACTCCAAAAATTAAGCCTAGAACTACTATATGATCTAGCAATCCCACATCTGTTCTCAAAAAAAAAAGAAAGAAAGAAAGAAAGAAAGCAAGGACGTGCACAGTATTTATACACCAAGTTCATAGCAGCACTATTCACAATAGCCAGAAGGCAGAAACAACCCAGATGTTTATTGACAGGTGAATGGATGAACAGTATGTGTGTGTACATCCGATGGAATAGTATTTGGCCTTAAAAATGAAGGAAATTTGCACACCTACTATAACGTGGGTGAACCTCGAAGACATTACGCTGAGTGAAATAAGCCAGGCCCAGAAGGAGAAACATTGTATGGTCCCTGTTACATGAAGTTCCTAGACTAGTCATATCCATAGACAGAAAGCAGAATGGTGGTTTTAAGTTGTGTATGTTTTGCCACCAAAAAATAAATAAGGAAATAAATGAATGAAGGCGGCAGGGAAGCCCACTGTGGTGGGGGGTCATGATCTCCCCGAAACCAGCCAGGTGTGCAGATGCCCTCCAGATGTCCTTTGACAGGGTAGCATGGTCCAGGCTCATCAGTCAAGATTAACCAGGACCCCAGGTCCCAGGCCTCCCTCTGGGGCGGGGGTCCCTCCCTGTGCTGACTTGCATCTTCCTTCCTGGGGCGGGGGGAGCTGGGGAGCAGGAGCCGCCCCCACCCGAAACCCATGGTAATTATTGTGTTCTATTTTAAGCCACTTCCCTGTGTTCAGTAACCGCCTGGGATTCTGTTTTGTTGAATCTCTCCATCAGACGCAATAAAAGACCCAGGGCTGCAGGCGGCGGGGTCTGAAGGCTCTCCTAGGCGGGTTTGGAGGCTTGGTCTCCTTGCCTGTGCAGCAGGAGACTTGATTCCTTTCGGGTGAGGACTGAGAAGAGGCGAGGCTTTAAAAGCAAAGAAAATACATATTTCCCCCCCAGCTCTGGCTCCATCTCGGCAGGTGGCTGGGGAGCTCAATCTGCAGAAGGCATCAGCGCTTCGGCGCAATCAAAGTTAAGTGCAGAAATTTAATTAAACAGCATCAAGGATGGCAGAAACTTTGTAAAGCTGCAGTGCATTGTCAAATTCAACAATTATTTCAAGGAACACAATCCACAGATGGCTCTAATTGATAAATTAAGGCTCTGATTCTCTAATGGGCTTACATTTACGCCTGTGTGCCACCCAACCCTACATCATCCTCCCCAGCCCCAACACCGCTCTGGAACCCCTGGAACTGGAGGAGTGGGTCTTGAATATTTGGCATGAACAGCCTCTGGCTCCTTTCACACTGAGCCCAGAGCCCCCCCTGTTTGGGATCGAGTCTTGTCCTAAGAACAGAAACTAGGGTTTCCTTGGGCCTGTATGTCCTTTCTGCTCTGCTAACCCGGATGTGTTGCTCAGAGATGCTTGGGCTATTTCTTTCTTTTTTTCTTTTTTCTCTTTTAGTATTGCTGGCTTATATCCCTCATAGCACAGGGTTTTGCCCAAAACAAAAGTCTCAGTTTGTTTATTCTTACCAAAAAAAAAAAAAAAATTCTGTTTTCAAGACCTTGTGGCACTTCCTGTCTGTTAAGAGTTGATACCCAACTTATTTTTATTTCTTAAGAAAATATTTACTGCCCCTAAAGATGTAGCCGTGTTTAGAGAAACATATCCTGTGTTGAGACTTGAAAAAAGTCTGAAGGTCTTGCGTGTTTATAGCCCTTCATTTTGCACATGAAACTGTTGAGGCTCAGCGGTTTTATGTGCCGTGGGACTAGTTCCTGGAATCGTGTTTCCAGAGGAGGAGAGGCCTTCTGCAGGGGTATCTGGGTTACCTCCATTAAGCGATTACTTCATTTCATTCATTCACTTATTCCTCTAAGAGACATGTATTAGGTATCTACGGGTGCTTTTCTAGGTGCCAAGGGGGAGTTCAGCAGTGAAGAAGATGCCGCTCTGGAGCCTACAGGAAATCATGGGGGCCAGACACGAAAGTAATCTCACAAGTAGGAGCATTGGTGCAACTTGTGATAAGTGCTGTGGAGAAAGAGAAGAGGGTGGCATGAAAGCAAAACCCAGGGACATCCGTTGGCAGGCAGCCCAGAGAGACTTAGCATGGATGCAGGTGGGCCAGCGAGGTCCGGAGGGGATGTTGTTCAGCGCTCAGTCGTGTCTGACTCTGCAACCCCATGGACTGTAGCCTGCCAGGCTCCTCTGTCCATGGGGATTATTCAGGCAAGAATACTGGAGTGGGTTGCCATTTCCTTCTCCAGGGGATCTTCTTGGATCAGGGATTGAACCCACGTCTTCTGCACTGGCGGGCATATTCTTTACCGCTGAGCCACCAGGGAGGTCAGGAGGTAGAGCAGAAGGGCCTGCTCAAAAGCTCAGTGAGCTACCAGAGCCGAAGGCAGGCCTCAGGAGGGAGGGAATGGGGCGAGAGAGGCTGGGGCTGGGCAAGCAGAAGGGTCAGAGCGGCAGGCGAGCTCCACGCGTGGAGTGCTCTGCGTGTTCCTTGCTGTTCAGAGCCTCATACAGCCCATTTGTCTTAACTTTTATTTGTGAATGGATGTCAGCATTTTCTATGGTACCTGGCACTTAGTAGAGTCTCAGTGAGTGCTCCCAGTGATGGGTGCTAATCTTCCTGATCTTATGATTAGGAAACTGAGACTGATGGGGCGTAAATAGATTTGCCTGAGGTCCAAACCCTCCAATAGGGTTGGTCTCTGTGCCGGAGTCCCCAGCTAGATCCTTCTCTGCTCCTTCCCCTTCCCTTCTAACCCCAAGGGTCTTTGAACCACCTGGTGAACTGGTCTGTAATGAATAACTCTCACCACCCCCTACGCTAATGTTTCCATCTTTTGAAAGAAAGAGATTAAAAAAAAAAAGAACCTTAACTTTAATTTCCACACAGGTTTCATGCATTGGAGAAGAAAATGGCAACCCACTCCAGTGTTCTTGCCTGGAGAATCCCAGGAATGGGGGAGCCTGGTGGGCTACCGTCTATGGGGTCGCACAGAGTCAGACACGACTGAAGCGACTTAGCAGCAGCAGCAGCAGCAGCAGTAGTTGGTGGAGAGGACCAAATTTTAAACAGAACCTTTGCAAAAGCAGAAGCATAGGGTGCAAGGCTTAGCTGAGTAACCTTGGCCTGGTTCTTGGTTCCGAGAATCCATTTGTCCTGGCTGGGAAAGTGGGGGTGGGGTGGAGAGAACCGAGAAACAGATTATATTTACTTATTTGTTTGTTTGTTTCCAAAGAATAATTGTGGGGATTGCCACGGCAGAACCCTTTCTAATTGCCTTTTTTTTTTTTTTGCAGTAGCGTGGGTGGCTTTTGAAATTCCCTGTAGTTTACGACGAGGGTTCTGTGCCTGGGAGGCCAGATGATGTAGCTGAATCTCTGTTGGCTGTTTATTTGCGAGTCTGTTGTTACCAACACAGTCTTCTTGAGTTCAGTGGCACAGCAGTGTTCTATCCCCCTCCTCCTCCGTATCTAAATATATCCAACCAGTCAATCAGACTTGGCAGTCGTCAGGGCTGTGGCTGTCAGACCAAGTTTGCCTTGGAGCCTGTGAGCTATTGGATTGTTTTCCAGGCTCTAGTGTGTATTCAAATAGTGATATCAGCCTTAGCCTGGCAGACACTTGCCCAGGTAGGGCCCTTGGAGGGTGAGCATGAGGCGGCAGTTTGGTTTAAAACAAGGCACCTGTCTCTCCTCTGCTGGCAGTTGTGGAGTAGTCGCAGAGCCACGCGGGGGGGATGGCTTCATGCTCCGTGAGCAAGATGCGTGGGTGTGTTTTCCTGAATCGTGATTTTTTTTTTTTTTTTTTTTTTTGAGTTGTTTGAAGAGAACGAGAAACCTGGCGGCTGGTGGAAACACTGTGTGTGTAGTAGGTGGACGTGGGGGAGTGGTTGAAAGAGGCAGGCAGGCTGGTGCAGACAGTGTTTGGGGCCTTTTTCTGGGGGCCTTTCTCGGAGGACTAGCCACCCTGGGGTGACTGGTTTTGGCTGAGAATTCAGAGTTTCAGGCCGTGGAGAGAGCTTCGGTTCTGTGACCCGCTTGCCCCATTGGACCAGAATTGCCCCTTTCTCTGCCTGAGCTTCTGTAACCTAGGAACCGTGGGACTTAGCTCCTGGGTCCTTCCCCAGAGGCTTGTTACAGGGGATGGGTGGAAAGCAGATCAGAAGGTTTAAAATCCCTGCTGAAAGGTATCCTGTGTTCTCCAGGGAGCAGCCTTTTATAAACAAACATTGTGAGCGCTGGTCTCCCAAGTTGCTTATCTGCAGAGAAGCTTCTCTGTGGGAGAGGGTCAGGGTGACCGTGGTAGAGGCCTGTGCCTAGAGGCATGCAGGTACCTGCCAGACCACCCCTTCCAGTTGTCCTCAGTCCTGGAGGCCAGGTGGGAGATGGGGCAGGTACAGGGTTGCCTCCGGTGCGGGGAGCTGCAAGTGGGTTGTGCAGGGTTCCAGGGAGCCGGGGAGGCTGAGAGAGTTTACCCACAAAAGATTGAATGCCTTAGAACAGTGGCTTTCAAACTGTCAACTGGAGACACCTGGACATCTCTGAGATCCTTTCAAGGCGTCTGTGTGGTCAAAACTTTTTCCATAATAATTCCAGGACTTTGTCTTTTTCATTCTCATTCTTTCCTTGAATGTACAGTGGAATTTTCCGGAGGCCGCATGGTCTATGTTGACATCATTGTTCTGATGGCTAAGGGGCTGTGTGTGTTCCTGTTTAAAAGTGCCTCAGTTTTAATTTCTAATACAGTTTGATAGTAGATACAACATGCATAAACAAAACTGCTTGGGTGATCCTTGCTTTTCAAGAGTGTAAAGGTATTTTGACACTAAAAAGTTTGAGGGTTGCAGAGTGAGAAAACCGGCAGGTGAGTGGCAAGTTGAAATTACGTACTAGGTGCTGAAGCGGCACCAGTCTGAGGGCAGACGGCAGGTGCTGGTGAGTGAGCCAGGCAGGGGATTGTCAGGGAAGGCCTTACTGTTTTAAGAACAGGGCAAGTTGTTTTCAAACCTGGATTTTGGACCTGGGTTCTGAAGGATGGATAGGAGTTTTCCAGATAGAGAAAGGAAAGACATTCTAGAAAGAGGGAACAGCATGTCTGAGGGAATTGGGATCGTGACATCATGTCGTGTTGGCCTTTCTTCGTCCATCTGTGGGGCAGAAACATTTTCATACTGGCTTCACCGTGGAGTTTTGTCTGCCCGTGCTTCCAGATGAGGCTGCATTTCAGAATCACTCAGTGAGGTTTATCAAATCACTGTAACGCTAGTTCTCAGGCCTGCTTTTGATGCGTGGGTGGGTGGCACCGTTTTTTGTCTTTCTGGTGGTGGGATAACCAGCTGCCATTCTTAGTTATTTTGTTGCGAGTGCCATCACCTTTGTCCCTGCAGCAGGCCTAGGCCATGCCATACAGTTGGCTCGTGACAGAGCTGCAGCAGGCGTCACTGGACACGTGCCTTGCCTCCCCACCTTACCCACCAGCCTCCGATGGAGACACAGATGTGAACAGCGTGTCACAAGAGGGGCTGTCAGAAGCACGTGGTTCAGGGACCATGGGTTCTGAGACCTGTTTGCCTCTGACTGCTGAGCTGTGTGACGCTGAGAAGGACTTTGTTGTCTCTGAGCCCATCTGTTCCCCTGGGAGCAAAGCATGTTGGACAAACTTATTTAATAAACAGGCCTAGCTCTGCCATTGCAGAGGACTCTCCTATTGATGAATAATTCATTCCAATTTTGTTAGAAAGTTTTCCATGGGGCATGCCACCATCTCAGCTCTTCTTGGTTTTGCAAAGGAAGATGTTAAAATGTTCAGATTAACAACTTAGTTTCTGAATAACCAAGAAAGGGGAAAAAAGGGGCCCGAGGCTCCAGGGGCTTACTCTGTGTCAGGCACTGATCTGAGGGGTTTCTGTGGGTCATCTCTCTAGAGGTCACTCCAGTCCTGTAGGTGCTGCTGTCCCATTTTGTAGATGAAGAAACAGAGGCACAGACAGGTTCTTGTAACTTGCCCAAGGCCACGCAGAAGCCAGGCTTTTTCAGGCTTTCTGTCTCCTGTTCTTATGTACCCTGTGTCCCTGGGGAGGGCAGGGCCCCAGTCTGGAGGTGTCCAGAGGACACTAGAACCTGAGTAACCACCGCTCTTTCTGTGTAAGAGTAGAAGAGAGAATAAAAGCTCAGGAATAAAGTATCGTTAACCAGACGGGTGAATCAATAGACTAATTAAAAATCAACACCTTTAAAACACGGTTGCTGGGTTAATTGTAAACCAACATTGAGACATTAAAACTTGCCCAGCCCATGGGTTTGAATTATTAACCAAGGGAGTTAATTTCAAGCTATCAGTTGGGGTAGCGGTGAAAGCCGCCATTGGAAGAAGGGAAATCTGTGTGCCCTTTCCTGTTTGGGCCTGCCTTGGCATCCGAGGTCATTATTGTTGCTGCCATTTTCATTCTTAGTTGAAATATCTTAGACATGTTGGCAGACTTCACAAATTCAGATAGATTGTGGAGGAGGACAGCTTGAATCAGGTAGGGGGTGGAATGTACATCTTTCCAAACGGAAGAAATGCCATTCTGTTTTGCAATAAAACAGAGCCCTTGGGAGAAAATGAAGTGCTAGTCACTCAGTTGTGTCCAGCTCTTTGCAAGCCCATGGACTGCAGCTCCCAAGGCTCTCTGTCCATGGAATTCTCCATGCAGGACCACTTGGAGTGGGCTGCTAGTCCCTTTTCCAGGGCGTCTCCCTGACCCAGGGATCGAACCTGGGTTTCCTGCACTGCAGGCAGATTCTTTACCATCTGGGCAACCAGGAAAGAGCCTCGAGGAGAAAGGGCTCCCTTTTAAAATGCTTTTGGCTTCCAATGTTTGACTCGGGGCTAGTGTCCCACCCCCTGCCTCCATTGCTCCCTTTTGTCCAAAGACACTGGGCTGGGTGTTGTCAGGATTTGGCGCTAAGACAAGTCTGCTCTGCAGTGAAACCTCTGGGAGGACCAGTTGGCCACCAGCTATTCCTGATACGTTTGTTTTAAGTAGAGGGAGACCCTGCTGAATACACTTTGATTATAGATACCACTCATCAGCAGCCAGCTGCATTGATTTCCCTTCTGTGAACTGTGTTTCTGGCTTGAACTTATCTTGGATCACGGATCATGCTGGGGACATTATGGACCCTTTAACACAGAGTTGCTGGATCCACACCCAGTCCCACGAAGCTTTATGTGAAGAGCTCAGACGTGGCCTCACTAAGGGTTTGAAGCTCTGTGTCAGAGTCCCCAAACAGCCTGACTCTAAGGGTATTAATAGTGTTTCACTATTACAGAGAGTGCCCCCCACCCCCGCCCAAGTTCTTCACCAGACAGTCTCCCTGACCCTCGCGGTGACTCCTGCAGATGCTGTTTTATATGTGACACATGAGAGTGGGCGCAGTAACTTCCTGGGTGTTGCTGTTTTCTTGTTAATTTGCTAAATGGGCTTTAAAAAGGGAGATAAATGTAAATTTCAACTCCATAAAACAGTCTCATTTCAAATGCTTGTGACTCAAATTAATTAATTAAAAAACAGCATAAAGCACCACCCCAGCCACAGACATGGCAGCTGAGTAATGTTTGTTCCATTCAGGCAGTTGGTGGAGTACAGTTACAAGATTGGTCTGTGATTTTTAAAAAACGCTTTTGACTCCAGCTTGGGCGTTTACAGAAAGGAGAGACTTGGTCAATTTATTTATTAAGAACATTTATTACTGCTTCGGCCCTATTCCTCCAATTACAGAACTTGGGAATAGTGTGGAAAACTACAGGAACTAAGGGAAAATCTCCTTAACTCTGCCCTTTACCACTTAGGGATGACCACTGTTAACATTTTGGTGTGTTTGCTTTCATTTTCTTTTCATGGCGAAAATGCAAAAAAGGGAAAACGTACACCCACACATGTTGTTTACTCATCTGATTTAATAACTGTATCATGAATATTTTCCCTTTGTAATTTAGTTTTTTTTAAATGGCATGGTTTTTACTGTTTCCATGGTATTGTGACTTACACATATAGTTTATTTTACTAAGACCTATTGTTGAAGGGTTAGCTTGTTAATGATTTATTATAATTATAAATAACACTTCAGTGAGCATCCTTGTATGTGATCCCCTTATCACCATCTCTGATTGCCTTCATACAGCATGTGCCTACTTGTGGAATTTTGGGGTTAGAGTCTTTGAATTTTTTTTTTTTATGACACCATGCGGTTTGTGGGATCTTAGTTCCCCTACCAGGGATTGAACCGGGCTCTGGCAGTGAAAGCATTGCTTCCTGGCCCCTGAACTGCCGGAGAATTCCCATTAAGGGAGATGATATATATGGACACACACACAATAATTATACATGTAATCTTTTAAATATACCCATAACATATTTTATATACTTGCATATATATTGGGTTGGTCAATTGGCCAACCCAGTATACTCTTTGTATAAAATATACACATTCACCTTAATTGATCCTACAAGAATAAAGGAACTACTTTATAACCTCAACAGAAGTTTGAGAGATTTAACTTGATTTTCTAGAAGTTAAACTAGTTTTTTTTTTTTTTTTTGTAATATGTGTTCATAGCAAGCATTTTTATTTGTTCTTCAGGGTAAGGCTTAATAAAAGACCAGTGTTTCTCAACTCAGCTTGGACTCAGTGTATTTTTGCACTTGCTCTTCAGTGCAGTTTGGCCCAGCTTTCTCTTTGGAGTCTGTCTGTTTACCAACTTGCTTATCTTCAGCAGGCTGACCTACTCACCTGTCTGTCTTGCTTAGTTAACATTTATCCAGGTTTGAGGGTGGAAATAGCTTTCCTCTGAATCAGAACGTTTGCAGTAGCCCTTCCCAGGGGCCGTCTGCAAAGGCGTGGGCAGGGGAGAGAACAGGGAGGCTCCTCACTGTCCTTTTCACCCACTAGGTTAGTACATGTGGCCGATTTGGAAAATGTCCTGAAGTATAAAAATGAAAATAAACATCTCTTGAAATCTCAGGGTATAGACATAACATGATCAAAGTATCGACCCATTACTTTTTGGGGAGTAAAATGGTGCAGATAAACAGAATTTGAAAGCAACCTGTGCCCGTTATGCATTCGTTTAATCAAACAAAGAATTGATGAATACTTTCTGTTGTAAAAAATATAAACAATGCAGAAACCAAATCTGCCACTTCCCTCTCTAGGACAAACTATAAAGGAATATTCACCACCCCTACCCACCCACTCGTACCCAGCTGTCCCTACCACCCATTTCTTCAAAGGAAATGTTCAGCTCCAGTGAAAGTGGAGTTTCTTGACCTGGAACCCTGTATCTCAGAGTATGATTTGAAAGCCTCCACACTACTAAGAATAAGGACTTTTCCCCCCTCCTTACTGAGGGGCGTTGATCTTACTGATTGCAAAAATAACTTCAGAATTATGAAAGTAAAGGACATCCAGATTTAGAACTATCCAATGTGTTAGGTTTGTTATAGAGCTTGGAGGTCACCTTGTTTCAGCTTCTCAATTTATGGATGAGAAAACTGAGGCCCAGTGAAAGTGAAAGTCGTTCTGTGGTGTCCTACTCTTTGCGACCCCGTGGACCATGGAATTCTCCAGGCCAGAATACTGGAGTGGCTAGCCTTTCCCTTCTCCAGGGGAATCTTCCCAACCCAGGCCTCAAACCCAGGCCTCCCGCATTGCAGGCAGACTCTTTACCAGCTGAGCCACCAGGGAAGCCCAAGAATAATGGAGTGGGTAGCCTGTCCCTTCTCCAGTGGATCTCTCTGACCCAGGAATCACAAACTGGTGTCTCCTGCATTGCAGGCAGATTCTTTACCAGCTGAGCTACCATGAAGAGCCTGGAGGTGCGTGGGGTCAGGGAGGGGGGTGTTGTCTTCGTTTTTGGTAATTGTTCCCAGTCCAGGTGCCTTTGACAAGGACTTGAGAGCCATCAGGCAAACGTGGGGCCATCATCCCTTGAGTTGGCCTTTCCTTGGGTGACAGTGGATGTATCTTATGGGCAGGCTTCTTATCCGGAATGGCACCTGGTCACCCAGTTGTCTTCAGTTTCCTCTTTGCCCTTCTCACCTCCTGAACATGAGCCCTCCTTGCTTTGTGTATGCTGAGGATGCGTGGCTTGGTATTAAAGACATCCCACGCTCTGTTCATCCACACATGTGGCCAGAGGACAGTGGGTACCATGTGATTAGGGCAAAGTCATATAGATACTGTTTTTTGAACAAGGCTGGGTGGTTTCAGCTCTGGTAGGTATCTCATTTGGGGTAAGTGATTTAACATCTGGAAGCCTCAGATTCCTCAATGCAAAGTGGGAGTAATGATGAACCAGAGTTGATAGAGTTTCGGGGAGGATTAAGTGAAATAATGCACATAAAATGCTTGGCCTGGATCTGGCCTCATGGTCCACACACTGTACATGGCATTCGCCAAGGCTCCTGCTGTTCCTGTTTTTCTGACCTTTACCGCCTCCCACTCTTGGGGGCATGAGGGAACTCCTCACTCCTTGGCACCTGCCTAAACAGGAACCCGGTTCTAACTTCCTGATCCCAGGACTCGCAGCTGGAATGTGACACCCCTCCTCCTGCCCTCTCCTTTCTTTGCTTTTTCCCTCATCCTCTACTCTCAGCCCTTTCCTTGCCTCCTCTTCCATGTATTGAACCTAGAGTTTGTTTCCAATACTTGCCATGTGCTTGATTAGAAATGACGGCCAGGCATTGCGTTCCGGGTAAAGATCGTGAGACATACCATGTACTCCATTCAGAGGATATAGTGTGGATGAGTGGTTGGGTGAAGGCTTGGAACTGTATTCCTGGGGTGGAGGGTCTAGCTCTGTCCTTTACTCTGCATTTCTGTGCCTCTATTTCTTGTATATGTAAAGCAGAGATACTGATAGTTCCCACCTTATAGGGTTGTTGTTACTCAGTTGCCCTGTTGTGCCCAGCTCTTTGCGACCCCATAGACTGCAGCACGCCAGGCTTCCCTGTCCTTCACCATCTGCAGGAACTTACTCAAACTCATGTGCATTGAGTTAGTGATGCCATCCAATCATCTCATTCTCTGTTGTCCCTTTCTCCTGCTGCCTTCAGTCTTTCCCAGCATCGGGGTCTTTTCCAGTGAGTTAGTTCTTCGCATCAGGTGGCCAGAATATTGGAGCTTCAGCTTCAGTGTCAGTCCTTCTACTGAATATTCAAGATTTATATCCTTTAAGATTGACTGGTTGATCTCCTTGCAAACCATGGGATGCTCAAGAGTCTTCTCCAGTCCCAGAGTTCAAAAGCATCAATTCTTTGGCACTCAGCCTTCTTTATGGTCCAATTCTCACTCCATATACGACTACTGGAAAAACCATAGCTTTGACTAGATGAACTTTTGTTGGCAAAGTAATGTCCCTGCTTTTTAATATGCTGTCTAGGTTGATCATAGCTTTTCTTCCAAGGAGCAAGCATCTTTAATTTCATGGCTGCAATTATCATCTGCAGTGATTTTAGAACCCAGGAAGATAAAGTCTGTTACTATTTCCATTGTTTCCCCATCTATTTGCAGTGAAGTGATGGGACCGGATGCCATGATCTTAGTTTTTTGAATGTTGAGTTTTAAGCCAGCCTTTTCACTCTCCTCTTTGACCTTCATATAGGGTTGTGGTGAGAGATAGACATGTCAGTATGTGTCAAGAGCTCATGACAGTGCCTAATGCAGAGTGAGGGCCCCAGGATGTTAGCTGATGTACTGATGATGACGGAGATGGGATGACGTAGCATCAGCCCTCCCGCATCAGGCGTCCATGAGACCCAAGGGCAGTGCACTCCGGGCACGCCCAGCAAGAGTAAAGGCACTCAGGCCCCTCTGCGTGTGTGTGTGTGTGTGTGTGTGTGTGTGTAGGGTCCCCTGGGCGAGCAGCCACGTGTGGTGGGTGCATTCGGAGGGGAAGGCGCTCCTGTCTCCTTGCTTCTTCCAGCCACATGGGTGGTCTGGTTTCTGAACGGCGCCCGCGCCCCTGGCAGAGGCACACGCGGCCCTGAACTCCAGCCGCCCCAGAGCCGCAGGCTGAGCGCAGCTGCCCGCCGGCCAACGTGTGCTCACCTGCCTGCTCACCCAGAGGAGATGTGGTTTCCCTTATCTTCCTGGGAGAGGATTTCTCCTTTCAGGTGATCGGCTATTGACGCCATGAGGGATTAGAGTTCCTGCTCCCGTTTCCTGTCAGGTCCTATTACAGGTTGTCTGAGATAGAAAAAGCACATGTTTGTGCAAGTGATGGGTGGGTCGCCGGGCAGGCCCAGGAGACGGACGCCTGCAGTGCCTTTTCGGGTGAACGAGGCACTCTCACGTGGCATCTGATTGGATCCTACGGCGGTGCTGTGAAATACCAGGATTGTGGCTCCATTTCACAGATGGCATGACCAAGGCTCAGAGAGCTGATGTGCCTGGCTTGGGGGCAGATGACCGGCGGGTGGCGAGCTGGGCGCCCATGCAGGTCTGGGTGCAGGTCACAGCCACTCTCCTCAAGGTCATGCCAGAGTCGCCTACACCTGGTTGCCCATGAAGTTTCGCTGTTGGTACAGTTCAGTTCAGCAAACGTGTTCTGAAACCTTGTGTTACTCTTTCGGCACTGCATGGCACAGCGCCCCACTCCACGACAGCGCTTGTCCGCCTGCCAGCCCTCAGACCCCTTCCCCTCCGCACAGAGTCACTGGAAAAGCCTCCAGAGGAGGAGAGTGAGATCTTGACCTCTCTGTGACCCGGTGCTGTGGAGCTGGAGGAACTTCTGTTAGGTGAAGTCATGGGTGTTCTAGTCTGTAGTTTGTGATTTTTTAAAATCTATTTTTATTGCTGAATGACAGTGTTAATTACTGCTGCACATCACAGTGATCCGATTATCCTGGTGTATAGGGAGCAGTTAAACAACAAGGTCCTACCGTATAGCCCAGGGAGCTGTGTTCAGTATCTTGTGATCAACCATAATGGAAAAGAGTACATTCGTGGTTTTTAATTCTCCTTAAGTTTTAGACAAGAGAAATCAAAGCTCTGAGGCCCTTCTTTGTCTTCCTAACCCCTTTGAGGAGTGGGCTGTTGGTGAGCCGCTGACTGGTGAAACGTTAACATTTCAGAAACAGTGTCTTAATCTTTGGGGGCAAATGTGGCCTCCCTGTAGCTTTCCACAACCAAGAATTTCTGCCTGTCGCCTGATGACGTGTTTGCTGCTAGAAGCTCCACGTGGATGAGATTCCACCCGTACTCGGTGGTGGTGGTGGTGGGAGGACGTGGTCATTCTGCGGGTTTGGGGTGCTTTTGTGGGGTGCTTGGGATGGAGTCTGCAAGGAAGGAGTGGAGCAGGCCTGACTGCAGGGACCGCTCGTCTGGTGATCGTTACTCGGCCTGGAGTCGAGTGTCCGGTTCTCCAGGGCCCTTCCTGCTGCGTCACCCTCGGGTGTTACGTCATCGCTGGGGCTGGCTCCTGAGTTGGAATCAGGTGTCAGGGAAAGAGCCGGCCAGTGAGCGGGTCCCAGACAGCTCAGCCGTGTGCAGCGGGCCCGCTGCACCCAGGGCTTCCTTTGATCTCGGTGGCCACATGCCTCTTGATGGTGGTTGTCTTACCACAAGGCCTGCAAAATCTGTTTGCCCACTTATCTGTTTTCTCTGGATTCTGCAAGTGGCAAAATCTGGAAAGAAATTCATTCATTTCTTAGCCTGCTTGCCGTCACTTAGAAACGCCCATGAAGCTCATTTGTTGAGATGAACAGGGCTAAGAGGCTGGATGAGAGATAAAGACCCTTCACCCTGCCCCTCTTGCCCCCTCAAAGGCTGGGGCGCTGGAAGGACATCTTAGTTCCATTCCCAGTTCAAGAGCGGGGGTGTCACGCTTTGAGGCTGGGTGACTTGGGGAGAAGGTTCTGGAGGGATCAGCCTTCCTTGCTCCAGCTGAAGCTGCTCGCCCTGGCTCTGAGACAGACTGGGAGCAGCGGCCCTGCGAGAGGCACTGAAGCAGCTGCTTCTGTCTCTGCCCACCGTGGTGCCAGGCAAGCGGCTGGGGTGGTTGCACAGGTTGTCATCCGTCCCGACAGCCTGACGCTCCTCCCGGGAGTTGAGCCTTGGATGCCTCTCTTCTGCCCAGCCATCTCGTGTTTCCTGCAGATCCAGCCCAGGTCCTGCTTTCACTTGAGCCCCTCATCAGAGGTACCCACCGCCACACCCTTCAGAGCAAAGCCGTGACGGCCTCACCCGGGCGCTTGCTCCCCTCCCTGCCGCGTTGACCCCACGTTGTCTCCCAGCTCCTGGGTGCCCGTGTCTGGAGAGTACTGGAGAAAACCCACTGCCTGTCTCTTCTGCTGAATCTTCCTTTCCCCAGGCTTTTTCTGTCTCAGAGTTCCAGCTTTCCCTCCCAGCCACCCTGGCTGGGGGAGATGTCTCTAGTCTCTCCCTGTGACTTTACGGAAGGGTATCTTTATTCAATTTGACTGTTGCTATTATGTGGTGAAACTTTCAATAAAAGTCGTGATTTATGAGATGTGTGTGGCTGCGGTTGTTTCTTCGTTTTCTTGCCTTTTTCTTGTTCTGCTTTTTTTTTTTCCTTCTCCTGCTTTGTCATCTATCAGGGAGAGAAAAGCCAGGCCTGATAATTTCTTGGCACATCCTGTGTGCACTTAGAATGTCAGCTGTCGGCCTGTCAGGAAGTTGTTTCTCGGGTGGGTCTCTGCCTCCTTTTACAGCTCCCCGCCGCCCTGCCCGTCCTGCAGGCTCGCGATAAGGGGTGGAGGAAAGGCGCTGGCTGTGGGGCAGGGGGCCCCCGAGCATGGCCCCCGGCCCCTTGTACCCCTCAGCCGCTGCATGTCCCTACCTCTGTCAGCTCTTGATTGCTTAATAGCAAGAGGCCAACAGAATCCTTTCAGGAGGGTTCCAGAATTTTCTTTGTTATTGACTACAGCACCCACCCCACCAATCCTCTTAGTTTTTTTGGCCTGACCACTTTAGAAATCCTTCCCTTTCTCTTTTTTTGTCGAGTATGTGCCTGCTAGATAAAAGGCCCTTGAATAGAGGGCCTCGCGTTACTGGGTCTTGGCCGCTGAAAATAGGCTAATTGGAGGTAGAAGCCGGTTGTCACAAAGGTGCCTGTGCCGGGGGTCGGGGTGGGAGGAGGAGGGACCCTGGGAAACGCCACGTAGACTTTTCCACCTCAGCCCTCCTCCTGCCTTTATTGCGAGCTGTTTGCCAGGATGCACCGAGGCTCTGTGGCGCCCCAGGCTTGTGCCCCACGTGTTCAGCACCTGTTCCTCGCTGAGCCCCAGGGGGTGCATGAGTGCACCTTGACCCCACAGCGGGGGTCCGGGAGGGGCTGCGAAAGCTGGCTTGCTGAACTTGGACAGAGCGCAGACCCCGGGTTTCATAGCCGCGGTTTCTGAGGCCGAGCTGCCCAGACTGCGTGTTGGTTAGTCCCTGAGCCCTCCAGCCCCAAACTCCGAGCAGATGTGGGCTTGGCCTTCCAGTTGCTTAAATCTCAGAGGCTCTCTGCTCTCTGAGCTCCCCACATCCTTTGAGTGTTGCGTCTCCCTGGGACCACTGGGAGCCTCCTCACCTGCGTCTGCTGCCCTGTGTCTGTCCCCCACCTCTGATTGGGCTGCCATCATCCATCAGGACTGCTCATCTAGTTCTGTGTAGCTTCTCTCCGGCGGCCCATCTCTGATCCAGATTTACATGCATCCTGCTCCCAACTGCCCAGGGCTGTCTGGACCAGTCCTCTGGAATTGTGGAGCGAGAAGTCCAGCCTCACTGTTCCTGCTGAAGTCACTCAGGTCACCAGGCACCTCTGCTCTGGGGAGGGTGCCCCTGAGCTCCTTTGTGTGTGGCCCCCCCTCCAGGCTTCTGGAATGACCTCCCTTTCCCTTGCCTAGAAACCCCTACTCATGGTAGAGGGTCCTCTCACACGTTTCTTCCCCTGTCTCGGAGCCTCTCTCATGTCTTCCTTTTTTCTGAGCAGTGTCAGCTCTCCCGTTTCCCGCCATGACCCTCCACTGGTTGCTTTATGATTGGTGACATGTCATTTCCCCGGTCCTTCTTGGACCTGTCCCATGTGCCCCGGAGGTTTAGACGCTGAGGACAGGACTATATATGTCACTGCTGTCCTGTAGAACTTTGTGCAATGAAACATACATTCTGTGCCGTCCGATGTGTATGGCCCCTGAGCATCTGAAATGGAGCTCGGGCAGCTGAATTGTTAATGACAAATAATTTAAGTGTAAGTAACCACATGTGGCTAGTGGCTGTCATGTTGGACGTTGCACACGTGTGGTTATCTGTATTTTCAGAAACCCTAGGACTGTGCTCTGCATGCAAAACAAGCCTTGTAAGTACTGCTGAAGGAAACAGGAATCACTTAGGTGTAGAGTTATATTAGCTGTGTGTTCTTTGCCCATTTTCCATGCAATTTGATTTTTAAGTTGATTCAGTGGTTTATATACTTGAGCACCGTCAATGCTTTGGGGCATACAAAGATGAATAAACATGGTCTTTTCCTGCGAGGAGTTTGAACATGATGGGTAAATATGTAGTGATAATGGGAAGCCGCTGTTGAGGAACAGTTTACATCCTGCGCGGGTGCAGAGACAGGAATCGTTTACGGTGTCTGAAGGGAGACGGGGGAATGCTTTAGAATGTTCATTCATTCACTTAGCAAGTATTTATTGACTATCACTTATGACCCAGGTGCTAGGAATATATCTGTGAAGAAAACAGATAGAATTCCTGATCTCACAAAGCCTCCTTTCTGGTGGGAGGAAGACAGATAATACATAAAATAAGTAAATCATAATTGTTAGAAGATGATATGACGAAAGAAGGGCTCAGGCTTGGTTGGGTGTGGAGTAGGCTTCCAGTTTTAAATAGGTTGGTACAGGAAGGCCTAGTAGCCAAGTTGACATTTGAGCAAACACATTTAGACTGAGGCATGAGGGTTTGGAGAAGAGTAATGGGCAAAATTAGGTGGCGAGAGGGTTCTGGGGGAGGGGGCAGCTTCAATGAAGGCCTGTGGTTGTGGAAGTGCGGACAGCGGCCACCAAGAGAGGCTGGCACGAGGGGTGTAGAGACAGTAGGAGGCAGGCTTGCAGAGGTGGTCTGGAACCTACTAATAAAGGCTGAAACCTAGAAAACCGTGTTGATGATTTTCGAGGTCTCTGCAGATATCCCGTCTCTCTGATTAAAATATCAGCCCCCTACCTTCCACCCACCAAACACAGTGGTTCTCGCTATTACTCTTCTCTTCCCACAAGATTTCATTCCAAGTAGCTGCTCAGAAATTGTGTTGATAAAGGGACAGTTAAGACTCAGCCATATTCTTATGATGAGATTTTTGCAAAAGAAAAGGTGTGATAAGATCAGGTTTCTCCTCTGGGTTAATTGTGCCCTGGCTCTTACTGCCTTATTGGTCTCTCTGTGCAGACAGAGTGTTCTCCAGGGCCCCGAGTGGTCCGTCTCTGTGTCTTAACGCATTCCTTTACCTGGATCATCTTTGGGGCACAGAAAAGGTTTGGGGGAAGCAGGGAAGGAGCAGAGTAGAAGACAAACAGGCCTTTAGGGGGACAGACTTGTGGCCAGGGAGAGGACTGCTGCATTTCCCAGTGAGTCTAGAGACCCGGAGACTTGACGGCTGGACTGGAAGTGAGTTGTGCTGTGCAGACGCCACTTGGAGAACAACTGTGCAAGACGATCATAGTTCCCCACGTGTCCTGAGTGTCAGAATCCGGACTTCACACAGGAAGAGAGGAGTGCCCTTGGCCAAGGGCAAGAAGGGGTATTTTTAAACAGATTGCTTCTCAGCCTGTTTTCAGGTGGCTGCTTGGAACTGCTGACAGCTACAATGGTAACCATTTCTCTCTGGAAAAACTTGACTCTTTAGACATCTAGCTTTCTAAAAGCAAAGTTGACCACTGCAAGTGTATGGCAGCGTGCCTTGAATGATGAATCATGTTCATGGGCAACTCTTCAGTACCAGTTGCTGTGAGTGGTAAGGTTTCTGCCATATGGATGCTTACAGCTGCCCACAGACAGCAGCAGGTCACTCCAGTGCTCAGCACCTCCAGGGGCCCATCTAGGAGAGGGGCTCACATGACAGCTTGGAGTTTGTACATGAACTGCACGTAGATTGTTGGTCCTGCAAGTTCTAAGATCAGTCGTGGAAAGTGTGGCTGAGGTCTGGAGCCAATGAAACGGAGACCTGATTTCTTACCTTACTAAACATCTTGATGGTGTTAAACACCATTGACCGTGCTCTTCCGTTTGAAATGCCCTAATTTTGTCATCACAGTTGTCATTGTGTGTGTGTGCATGCTAAGTTGTTGCAGTCGTGTCCAACTCTTTGTGACCCTGTGGACTGTAGCCCGCCAGGCTCCTCTGTCCACAGGATTCTCCAAGCAAAAATTACTGGAGTGGGTTACCATTTCCTCTTGCAGGTGATTTTTGGGACCCTGGGATTGAACCCGCATCTCTTGTTCCTGCATTGGCTGGTGGGTTCTTTACCACTGGCGCCACCTGGGAAGCCCACAGTTATCACTGCTCTGTAACAGAAGGCTCCTGAATTTAGCAGCTTAAAGCAACCGTTGTATTACCCTCAGGAAATTCCTGGGTCAGGCATTCAGACAGGGCACGATAGGAATGGCTGGTTTCTGCTTCATCATGTTTAGGACCTCAGACCAGAAGACTTGACGTCCAGGGGGTCACTTGAAGGCAAAGGGCTAGAATCACCAGCCCATCCCTGGTGCCTGGCCAGGGATGTCTGGAAGAATGGAGCTCCAGCGTGTGGTCTGTCCATGTGCCTGGACTTCTTAGAGCATGGCGGCTTCGAGGTGGTTGGACTTCTTACTCCGTGGCCCAGGACTTGAAGTGTGCATGTTCCAGAGAAAAAGATGGAAGCTACAACGCTGCACATTCGTTTATTTAGCTGCCCTGGGTCTTAGTTGTAGCTGAGGAATCTTTTTTGTTGCCACGTGGGAACTCCTTAGTTGTGGGACGTGGGATCAGGTTCCCTGAGCAGGGATCAGACCTGGGCTCTCTGCATCGGGACCACAGAGTCTCAGCACTGGACCGCCAGAGAAATCCCTACAGCACCTTTTGTGACCCGGCCTTCAAAGTCACATGCCATCCCTTCTTCTGAGTCTTGTTGGTTGGAGCGATCAATCATAAGTTACTCAGGTTCAAGGGAAGGGGGCTAGACCAGGGGCCCTGGGCCTCTCTCATTTCTCTCCTGCTCCTTTGGCCATTGTGTAGGGTTTCCAGAAGATGCTGGGATCCCGCCCTGCTTTTCCTCTACCCTTTCATCTCGTTTACTCCCACGGTTTTAGTGGCCACTAAAATGGTGTATTCAGTCTGGGTCACCTGGCTCAGTCTTTCTGCTGAGCTCCCGGATAGACACACAAGTTGTCCTATGGACACTGCATGTTTAATACATCCACACTGAACACATTTTTCGTTCCTCTGCAAACCCCTTATCTTGGCTGGTGTTAATACCCTCATTGCTCAGCCACCCAGTCAATTCAAAACTCCTTCCCCTCTCTCATCTCTGCATCTGGCCATTTACCCAGTTCCAATAGTTTTGCCTCCTTCCCCTTCTTAAATCTCTTCCTGCTTTGTTATGCAAAATATCCTTGCTTTAGTTCAGGGCCCCTTCATCTTGGACTGTTACGATAAGCTTCTAACTGTTCTTACAGTGTCTATTTTTGAGCCCTTCGATCTGTCCTCTGCAGAGTGACTTATTCTAAAACACAGAGCTGGTCTTGGTAATCGTGTCCTTCAAAACTTTGACCTCTTGTCTTCAAGATGAAGTGCAATCTCCTTGGTCATGGTCTGTAAGACTCCGGAGTCTCCATTCTGTATCTCCCATCAAACTCTCCTTTCCACTTGATTCCTCATGGAGCTGGACAGGCAAGTATATTTCATGCGGTTATGACTGTGCCTGCCCTTCTGACTTGTCGTCCTGGGAAATTCCTACTTATCCTTGAAAACTCTAGTCGGGAGTCTCCTTTTGAAGCCTTTTCTGACTCTTCTGATGTGGTTCATTGTATTTCCCTCTGTTTTGTTCTGCACACTCTTGTCATTGTGTGTTTTTGTCAGACCTCTAGGAGATCGTCACGGGCAGAGAACTAAATCTTTTCATGTGGCTCCCAGGGCTTGATGGGGCCTAGGTGGTCACTAATGTCTGATGTCAAATAGAATCGAGAGCCAGTGACACAGACACTGGAGGTTGTCACTGAATCTGACTGCCAGGGGTTCCGGGCCCCTCCCTTGACCTTTTAAGTGGTTTCTTATCAGGGGTCACAAATTGTCCTTTTTATGTATCAAGATAACTCAACTGAGTCACCAGAGAAAGGTCTGTCTGACTCCATCCAGCAGGACTTTTTGGAGCAGCGCTCTGTCGTCTGTGCCTCCTGAACAGGACTGTGGCCAGTGCCTCTGCTTAGGAATGGAGCCCTTGATCTCTTGCAGCTTGTTGTCCAGCTTAGCAACCAGGAGTCCTGGGAATTACCCAGGGTCCAGGGAGAGACGGGAGGATGCCCGGGGACCTTGAATCATCCACACACTGGCTAGTTCGAGAGCAGGGAGTATACGTTCCTTCTTTGTTCACCCCATATATATTGAGTGCCTGCTGCATGCCAGGCATTCTTCTAGGGGCTAGAAATACAGAACACGCAAGATTCTGACCCTTGTGATGCTTCCATTCTGGGGGTGACTTGCCTCTCCCTTTCGAGGCTTCCATTCTCGGGGGAGCAGAGGCATCATCCTGACCACAGCTGATTTGGCTGTGAGCCCAGACGTCAGGACCTCGTGTGTGGCAGGCACTGAACAAATGTTTGTGGAGGGAATGAGTGAGTGTTGTTGGACAAATGAGGTTTGACTGGGCAGATTTTTCTTCCTGGAGGGAAAAGAGCTAGATTTTATGAAGCACTTGCCAGGTGCATGGTAATTTCCCCGTTGAAGACCCTGGTCTTCCAGGCAGAAGTGCCCTTCAGAGAGACCAGTGCCATTTGTCGGGCCGCGTGGCTGACTTGACAGCCCTCCAGGGTGAACTGCAAAACGAGCCTGCCACCATTTGGCCAGCAGCTCCAGGTCCCTGGTTACCTCTTTGCCTTGATAAACAGCCGGCCCAGCCCAGTTAGCTGGGGTGGGCACCTTGGGGGACGTAGCTTTTCCTTCTCTCTTGCTCGTGGTTAGGTTGGCCGAGCGCAAGTGTTTTAAATAGAACAGACCTCACAGCTATAACACATCTGTAACACTACACATTTAGTCAGGCTCCTGGTGGGCCAAGTTTTGTTTCATGGGCGATGTTTGTGCTGTGACCGTTGTTTCCTTTTCCTCCCGTATTTATCCCTCTGGAAAATAAAGTTTTCTTTTATGTGAGAATTTATAGAACTATGTTCCTGGCATGAGGTGTGCACAGGTGTCGTGAAGAAATACCTCCGAGGCATGTACAGCTTTTACCTCTTAGGGAGAATGACCTTCTAACGTTGAGCCGTCTGTGACTCTTTGTAGGGTAAGGGGCTGCCTGGGTTAAGGCGGATGAAGTGCGGCTTTACACTGAGATGGCATCCTTTTCATTGGAGGGAGCATCATCAATCCTTGGAGGAACTTGGTTGCCCAGGACTGCTGCTGGGGGTGGGCTGATTCAGGCTGGTGTCTGAGAAATCTAAAGAAAGTAGACTCTGTCACGATTCGTTCTTAAATTTCCGATGAGCCTCTCCCAGATGCTTTGCCTTTTGTTTTGTCTAGGGGACAGGCAGGGAAGCTTGGATTCCCACTCCCAGCCAAACCGAGAGAGCTCAAGTGGCTGGTGGGGCAGGGCAGGTGGCAGGCGAGAGGGACTTCGCGTGCCGTCACTCCGGCCTCGTGCTAAGTGTGCTTCACGTGTTCCCCCTTTTTATTCTGTTTCAGACCCTTGTCAGGGTCCCCTGCTGTATCTGTGTCAGAGTCAAGATTCTTGGGTTCCTCGTCCTGCTCTATCACTGCTTGGGGTGCTGGGGTTGGAACCCGGCCCTCCCATCTCCAGAATCTCCAAGTCGGATGCTCTTTTCTCCGCCAAGGATCTCTTTGGTTTACAAAGATCACCCTTCACTTCTGGAGGGGTGAGACATTTAACGAAAGGTAGAGGGACTTGCTGGTGATTATCTTGGCTTTTCTTTCTCTGCAAACACTTCTGCGGGTCCCCTCTTTCCCTCAGAGGCAGTTCCTTGTGGCCGGGTGGCAGAGACCAGACCGGTACATCCTGAAAGGGAAGTTTGACATTTTTTTTTTTTCTTGACAGGTAAAATTTATGGCCTAACAGATGGCAGAGTGTGTTTCCAAAGACGACCATGCCAAGGGTGCAATGTGCTTATCTCCTGTGCCTCCCCACCTGCCCCCACCGTCCTTCCCACCCTGGACGTTTCTGGAACTGTAGGATGAATGACAGAGCAGGAAGGGACCTACTCATGGGGAAGTGGACCCCAGGCTGCGTGCGGCCACTAGATTGGGGTCTGGGGGCCTTCCTTCTGGTGCATGCTTTTCTCACCACTCTTGTCTCCTTGCCAACCTCTAAGTGTTAATGTGGCCAGCCCGCCACAGTGGTCTTGCTCTTCTCTTTAACAGCTGGTTGAAGAGTCATTTCCCTGTATAAACCCCGTGGAGGTTTTCTGTTGCTCCCTGCCTGATCTGGCCCCCTCGTCTTTGCTTTCCAGCCATACCTTGAGCCCTGCAACCTTCAGGTCTGCTTTCAGCTGGCCCTGAAGATGCTGCGGCCTCTGCTGGGGAGACCCTTCTCCCCTTCCTCTCTCGGCTCCCTCCTGCTGACCTCGAGCCTCAGGTCACACCCAGCCCTGCACCCTCAGAGCCTCACCAGGCTGCAGCAGTGAGCCTGCTACTTGACTGAAAGCACCTTCAGGGCAGAGACCATATCTTGGTCCGTCGGAGTGAAGACGGTGCCCGGCACTTAGTAGGTCTTCAAAGCATGTTTGATAAGAGAATGAAGAAATGAATGTGGCTTGCCTCTAGAGACAGTCCTCTGCAATTTGTACTCTCTTAACCTCTTGGTCTTCATTCTCACTCTCTTGGGATTCAGCAGATGTTTATTTGAGCACCTACTGTGTGCTGGGTGCTTTTACATACTTATCTCTGGTGGTGCTTATGGCAGACCCGTGATATGTAGGTATTGCCTTCACATTGCCCATTTCTCAGCTGAAAGGGACTCAAGCCCAAGGTTGCCAGTTCAAGCCCCCACCTCCTCCTGCTCATCCCTGGCTCGTCCCTCCTCTCATGTGCAGTACGGTAATAGCGGTAATAGCGCAGATTCTTTGCTTTTGTTAAGATCTCCACCCCCTGCGACACCCCGATCCTGCCCACCCCGCCCTGCCCCGCCCCACTTTCTCTCCTGTAAGATGGCACAAGCAGCTTCTTGTGGAGCCCTGACTGTTCATTAGAACCATCTGGAGAAAGTTGGAAAAACACCGATGCCCCTGCTTCACCTTAGACCAATGAAGTCAGAATCGCTGAGGGTGGGTTCCGGTATTTGTAGGTTTTAGACTGTTCTAAGGTACAGGCGGGGTTGAACTCCGCTGTCCTCGGGGGAGTGTCAGGGACCTGCAGCCTGGCTCAGCTCCGTGGATTAGGTAAAACTTGCTCATCAAGAACTGATTGCCATGTACATCTAAAATATGTTAATGAAGGTAATCAAGGCTAAGGGTTAAGGCTCCCGTTTGTTCTTTTCATGAAATCAGCTGGAGGGCCTGGGGGATGGGACACCTTGGCTTCAGAGCCTGCCTGCCAGCCGGTTTTTATCCTTTCTCTCCCAAGAAGAGCTGTGTCCTTGATTCTGCAGTCCTCTCTGGAGCTGTCTTCCCCAGAGTCCAGTGGTGCCCAGCGAAGCCTGATTCTTCTTTACCGAGGGTCTGTCTCCTGACCGTCCTTCCTGACATGCTTTCTCGTCCCATGCCTTGAGCTTTCCTACGTGTCCTGTATTGGAGGACCCAGCGACTCTTCTGGGTCCAAGAAACTTTGAAAGGCTTAATTTCCTTTAAAAAGTTAAATTAATTATTTAAGTGACGTACAGTTGATTTGAAATGCTGGATTAGTTTCTGGTGTACAGCAAAGTGATTCAGTTGTCCATAAGCATATTCTTTTTCAAATTCGTATCCATTATAGCTTATTACAAGGTATTGAATATAGTTTTCTGGGCTATACATCGAGACCTTGTTGTTTGTTTTATATATAATAGTATGTGTCTGTTAATCCCAATCTGTTTAACTTATCTCTCCTGCTCCTCTCTCCTTTGGTAACCATAAGTTTTCTGAATCTGTGAGTCTGTGTCTGTTTTGTAAGTGTGATCACTTGTATTGTATTTTAGATTCCACTCGGAAATGGTATCAGATGACACTTGTCCTTCTCTGTTTGGCTTACTTCACCTAGTATCACAGTCTCTAGGTCCATCCATGAGGTCGCAAATGGCATTATTCCATCCTTTTCTATGGCTGAGTAGTATGCCATTGTGCGTGTGTGTGTGTGTGTGCCGTGTACATGTGTATACATCCCGCTTCTTTACCCATTTATCTGACGATGGACCTTAGGTTGCTTCCGTGTCTTGGCTACTATAAGTAGTACTATTGTGAATATTGGGAAATATGGATCTTTTTGAGTTAGAGTTTTCTCCCAGGAGTGAGATTGCTGTATCATAAGGAACCTCCATACTGTTCTCCATAGTGGTTGCAGGAGCTTACATTCTCACCAACCGTGTAAGAGGGTTCCCTTTTCTCCACACCCTCTCCAGCACTGATTTGTAGACTTTTTAATGATGGCCATTCTGATGGGTGTGAGGTGGTACCTCATTGTAGTTTTGGTCTGTGAAATGCTTAACCTCTGAGTAGAAACCATCTCTCTGGTAGTTGCTACCCAAGTGACCTGCAATGTTTAAGGAAGAGTGATTTGGTACGTAGGAAGGGATGGTCTGAACTTGTCACCGTAGCTGTGTGTTCATCAGTCCTGA
This sequence comes from Aepyceros melampus, assembly GCA_006408695.1. NCBI lineage: Eukaryota > Metazoa > Chordata > Mammalia > Artiodactyla > Bovidae > Aepyceros > Aepyceros melampus. The sequence goes on from SJXQ01001256.1 coordinate 134,212, forward strand.
GGACTGCAGATGGGCTGGCTTCAGTTAACACCGACCGTGGCTTTGAGCAGGGCTCAGGCACCTCTTTCCTCCCAAGTAGGCGCTGGGGAGGCTGGAGCCAGGGCAGAAGCCCTGAGCGAGGTTTGTGTTGGCAGCGTGGGCGCGAGGTTCGGCTGGCCTTGGGGGCTTGGTTGGAGGTACAGGAGCTTCCTAAGGGCTGCATTCTTGGAGTTAGGATTTCACATCTGCCGTCTCAGTTGTGTTGTTCAGGTCAGGTCATTATGCCCATTTTTCAGAAGGCGAAAGTGACTCCCAGTGCCGTGGAGGGACTTGACCTCCTGCATCTGATCAACCAGGGGGAGTTACTTGGTATGTTCAGTGTACACAGATGTGCTTGAAAGTGGGAAACCTGGGGGCAGAGAGAAGAATTTCAGATTGCTTCCTATAGATCATCTCTGACGGCAGGACTACCGTGGACCCACGCTTCAGCCGAGACCCCTCGCTGCGAGTCTCCCCCTGCGTCTTCAGGAGGAGTCCGCCCTGGGTGGGTGGATCGGGTTCCCACGGCTGGAGGGACAGGTACAGGTGGAAGGGGCTGAGCTCCTCCCAGCTCACCACCTTGTCCCTCCTCTTTCTGAGGTTTATTAAGAATCTACTTTGGCTGTTGTCCCTGGACTGGGGCTTTGGAGGCACCTCTTTGGTATGCAGAAATGCACATCTTCCTCGGAAAAATAGCAGAGGGTGCTTGCTTAATTTTGATTGATACCATTGCTGTGAAAGAGGATGGGTTTGAATTGCCTCTGTGTGTGGGTAATCATTTGAACCCTGGAGAGTCTCTGGGGCCTTCTGTGTACTGAGTCCCCCACTCTGTAGCCAGTGCTGGGGGCCGGGGCTCTGAGAAGGATGGAGGCACCACCTGTGGGTGCAGAGCAGCTCGTTACCTGGGGTGAGGCTGTGATGGCCAACGGCCACCTCGTTCATTCAGCATCAGATGACGCACGGGTCACGAACCTTAATTTCCTGTGCTTTCCAAGGCAGCACTCCATCTCTGTACCTTTCTCTGTTACCCCCCAGTCCCCCGTCTGAGTGCCACTGGCTAGGATATTACTGTCTGATACCAATCTGTGGACAGGTCACCCTCTCTGGCTGCAGCTGTTCCCCTAAGGGTAAGAGGACGTAGTATTTTTTAAATTAGCCTGGGAGGGAGCTGGGCGAGGTCTCCGAGAGGACGGGGGAGTCAGCTCCCTGTTGAAGCAGGCGGGCTCATCATTTCATTACAAGATCACGCTCTTTGAGGTGAGTTACCGTTGTTTTAATCAGAGGTAAGGTTGTAACCTGGCTATGTCGCCTGATTGTGTGTGGATTATATTCTAGCCCCGTATAGATGAAGGCTATTTTTTTTTTCCTTCCACTTTTAAAGTTACTTAGAGTAAATGCCAGATTATAGCCTGAACCCTAATGCTCTCTGGCTAATAGCTATCGATGGGGAGAGAGTGCTCTGAGGAACGTTTGGGGTTATGAATGTAATTAGTTTCCTCTAATGTTAGGTTAATTTCTGCAGTTGACAACATCACATATTGTTACACCTTTTGTCCAGTGGTCAGGGTGGTTGATTCAAGGTACCCAGAATTAGCTAGTGGATGAAACAAGTGGGAAACATGCTTTCTTGGACACTTGGGTCCTGTTGCATTCAGATTCTTGACTTAGGGATATTTTTTGGCCTGTTATTAAAAAAAAAAATCTGCAAACAACCTTAGTGGGATACAATTCACATGCCAGATAATTTGCCCATTTGAATGTACAGGCCAGCGGTTTCTGCTCTATTCACTGGTGCGTGCACACATCACCATGGTTGGGTGTAGAGCATTTTCACCACCTCACAAAGGAGTGGCGAGGTCTTCAGCCATCACCTCCTGACTCTGCCCCAGCTCTAAACAATCCCTTGTCTAGATGCTGTCTCTCTGGGCTTCTCCATCAAAGTTCCGTATGAGTGGAGCTGCGCAGTATGTGGTCTTTTACGGCTGGGGCAGTATTTTCAGAGCTCATCCACGTTGGCACGTATGGCAGTGCTCCATTCCTTTTGGTGACCACATAACATTCCACCGGGCTTTCCAGGTGGCTCGGTGGTAAAAGAATCTTGCCAGCAGTGCAGGAGCTGCAGGAGACGTGGGTTTGATCCCTGGGTTGGGAAGGTCTCCTGGAGGAGGAAATGACAACCTACTCCAGTGTTCTTGCCTGGAGAATCCCATGGACAGAGGAGCCTGACGGGCTACAGTCCATGGGGTCGCAAAGAGTCGGATATGGCCCAAGTGATTTCCCACACAATGCACGCACGATACTCCATCATGTAGATAGATCACATGTAATTTATCCATCCGTCTATCCGTCCATCTATCAGTGGGCATTCCGGTTGTTCTGCTTTTTGATGAACGAACAAAAAGCAGACTGCTGCTGTGAAACGTTTTGTGTGGAAGGTTTTGGATGGGCATATATTTTAGTTTCTCTTGGTGTATAGTAATACTGGAATTGTTGAGACCTATGATGACTGCACAATTAGCCAGACTGTTTCCCTACGTCAATGCACCATTTGATGTGCCCACCAGCAGCATCTGGCCTGCTGGTCTCACATCTTGGCTTCAGAATTGAAAAGGACACAGTCAGACTTGCTCCTCATGGCCACCTCTGCCATCTCCCTTCCCCCGGTTCTTCTGCTGGGAAGTCAGGGGCAGAAGTGTAGGAGAGACTTCCCTGGTGGTCCAGTGGTTGAGAATCTGCCTTTCATTGCAGGGGACGCGGGTTCAACCCCTGGTTGGGGAACTAAGATCCCACGTACTGTGGAGGAGCTAAGCCCAGGCACCACAACTCGAGAAGCCCAGGCACTGGGGCGGGGGCAGGGAGATGATATAGATATGTATGCTTTTTGAAAAGGTGTAGGAGATTCAGCAAATAGGAAGTTTGAGGTTGAGGAATTCCCTGCCGGTCCAGTGGGTGGGACGCCACGTCCCGAGGCAGAGGGTGGGGTCTGGTCCCTGCTCGGGGTCGGGACGCCCCGTCTTGTGACTCCGGGCGCTCGTGTGCCTGCGCCCGTGTCCGCGGCTGTGGAAGGGAGGCTGGCGCCGGCTGAGGGCGCCGGGCCGCGGTGGGGAGGGCTCTGCCCGCAGCGGGGACAGAGCGCTTGAGCGAGAAGGAGGCGCAGGCAGCAGGCCTTCCCTCCGGGGAGGGCGCCTTTCGCCAGGATGGGGCCTGCTCCCGTGGCAGCCCCGGGCCTCCGCGTGCTGTCAGAGGCGCTTGCAGCCGGTGGGTCGTTCTCAGGCTGGCTCTGCTTCTCTGACCCCCTCGCCGCCTGGCCTCACGCTTTGAGGCAGAGCCTTGATCCCCGTCAGAGCGGGTGTGCAAGTGATGGGTGTGGCCCGCCTTCCTCGGGAGGTGGGTTTGGACTGTCACCTGCGGGCTGTAACTTCCTCCCGCCCACCACGTCATGGTGGAGGTGTCCTTGTGGGCCACAGTCCGCTGTCACCGGGGAAAGGGGGGCTGAGGTCACAGGGCCCTGGGACCACCCCCGCGGTGGTCTTGGCGTTGGTTCCTGGGGCTGCCACACTCAGGCTGATGGAAGCAGCAGATGGCTCCTTCACGGCTCAGGAGTCTAGACGTCGGAGGTGGAGGTGTTGGCAGAGCCCCTTCCAAGGGTTTCCATTACCTCTCTGGTAGCTTCTCAGAGCCGCTGGTGTTCTTGGCTCGTGAACACCTCTCGCATCTCTGCCTCCGTCGTCACACGACCATCTTCTGGTTTGTGTGTGTGTGTACCCGTGTGTGTGTGTGTGTGAGACCCTTCTCCTCCTCCAATGAAGACTCCTCACTGGATTAGCGCCCATCCTATAAGACAAAGGTCCATCTTGTCAAAGCTATGGTCTTTCCAGTAGTCATATACCAGTGTGAGAGTTGGACCATAAAGAAGGCTGAGTGCCAAAGAATTCATGCTTTTGAACTGTGATGCTGGAGAAGACTCTTGAGAGTCCCTTGGACAGCAAGGAGATCAAACCAGTCCATCCTAAAGGACATCAGTCTTGAATGTTCATTGGAAGGACTATTCTTTGGCCACCTGATGCGAAGAGCCAACTCATTGGAAAAGACCCTGATGCTAGGAAAGATTGAGGGCAGGAGGAGAACGGGACGACAGAGGATGAGATGGTTGGATGGCATTATTGACTCAGTGAACATGAATATGAGCAAACTCCAGGAAGGAGATAGCAGAGGCCAGGGAAGCCTGCTGTGCTGCAGTCCATGGGATTGCAAAGAGCTGGACATGAGTTAACGAGTGAAGGACAACAGCTCCACCCAGGTGCTTTCATCTCAAGATCCTTTAGGAATTTTGCCAGCTGCAAGATCCTCTTTCTAGATAAGATCACATTCTGAGGTTCTAGGTGGACATGAATTTCGATGGACCCAGCAAACCAATGTCGTCTCTTTTCCACATATGAGTCTAGAAATTTCTGGAGAAGATTAAGTTCCTGACTCGTGTTCTGAATGTGTGTGTTAAGTGAGTTTTGCCTTTGGATTCAGAAGTGATGGGGATGATGGTGGGAGTGGGGGTGTTAGTGGTGGCGAGAGTGGTCGTTTACAGGGAGAAGGGAAGAATGGAAGAAAATATTGAGAGAACCTGGGAATTTTAGAGGGCAGGTCTCTAAGAAGAAACACTCTGGAGGAGGGGGCCATGGGGCATGGGACTCCTGTGACCTCAGTCAGCCCTCCTGGGCTGCTTTATCATAAAAAGTCAGGCTCAGTTCTCAGTTGCAGAGTTGATGATACCATACAATCTTATCCCAGGTCCTGAAGAATAAGGTACTCACCAAATTTAGAATCTCATACGAAGTTGCCAGCATACCAATGCTCTCTTATCACTCTGTCTTGCCTTTAACTAGCACGTGAGTCACCCTGCTGGGACTTGATTTTTTCATCTGCATAATGGGGATAACGGGCAGTCAGATTTGCGAATGCCCACCCACTGCTAGCATTCTAGTGTCCTCTGGGGACTCTCCTTCAAGCTTGGGGTTCCCTCAGACAGGAGAACGTCTGCAGAGAGGCCCTGTGCTTGGGAAGTGGAGATGCCTCATGTTTTTCACCAAGGGGAATGTGAACTCTTTTCAGGAACATGGTTATGGCAAGAGCTGACTTAATTTCCCTGGGCCTCTTTTGCCCCCGTTTCAGACTCTCCTGAGCTATTTTCTGCCTTTCCATGCTTTTATTAGGATCACAAATCCTAATAAAAGGATTTGTTGTTTGTTGTTGTTTTGTTGTTTTCTTGGGTAACAGTTAATATCTTGGGCCAGTGCTGGTGGAGTTAAATTTCCCCTTCAATCTCATCGGAAAAAGATTCTAACAACCCCACCCTCTGCTTTGAGTACACACACACACACACACACACACCTGCTTTATTAGATTTTATAAAAATACAACCAGTGGCTCCACTCCCAGTGACCATTTCAGATGGAAACACAGTTTTCAAAAGAGAGTTTTTGAAACTTAAAAAAAAAAAAGCTCTTTGGTTGGAGGCAGGAAGGTGGAGTGTCCTTTGCAGCCCTAGTCAGCAGCTGGCTTTGGCCAGTTCGTATGTGTAAACAGCAATTTTCCAAACTGGAATGGATGCTGGGGTTTTCTTTGTTGAGCCAAGAGGTGCGTGGAGAGCCGTGGTGTTTAGTTAAATTATGGGTCTTGATGCAAAACTTTGCAGCAGTGATTTGTGAGAGCCTGAACCCTCCCAGCTCCCTTTCTGTGCTCACACACAGACGCATACACGCACACACGTACACACAACACTTCCCAGACGTGGCCCTGGACCGTAAAAGGAGGCATCTGTCGGGGGAGGGGCCGTCCCCAAAGCTGCAGGGTTCTCGCTCTGGGTGGATATCTCGTGTCTCTCAGAGTGAAAAGCGTTCACATACCCGAAGCGCTTTCCTCAGCCCTTCTGCCACAAGTGCCAAGGCAAGGACGCTTCAGATCCGGCTCCTGGAGGGCTCCAGGCTGAGCCCTCTCTTGTGCACATGGGTGGCTGTCTCCATCAGGGTGCGCTGTGTGTGTCAGTGTGAAGGCTGTGGGTTGGAAAACAAGTACCCGAAGGGCCTAGCACAGGAGGGAAGCACGGGTGGGTCCCTCCTCTGTGTGCAGAGGACTTTTCTAATTAATTTATTTTAATTGGAGGCTAATTACTTTACAATACTGTAGTGTTTTTTGCCATGCATTGACATGAATCAGCCATGGGTGTACATGCGTTCCCCATCCTGAACCCCGCTCCCAGCCTCCCTCCCCATCCCATCCCTCAGGGTCATCCCAGTGCACCAGCCCTGAGCACCCTGTCTCATGCATCGAACCTGGACTGGCAATCTACTTCACATATGATAATATACATGTTTCAATGTTATTCTCTCAAATCATGCCACCCTTTCCCTCTCCCACAGAGTCCAAAAGACTGTTCTAAACATCTGTGTCTCTTTAGCTGTCTTGCATATAGGATTATCATTACCATCTTTCTAAATTCCATATACATGCATTAATATACTGTATTGGTGTTTCTCTTTCTGACTTAACTTCACTCTGTATAATAGGCTCCAGTTTCATCCACCTCAGAACTTATTCAAATGCATTCTTTTTAATGGCTGAGAAATACTCCACTGTGTATATGTACCACAGCTTTCTTATCCATTCATCTGCTGATGAAAATCTAGGTTGCTTCCATGTCCTGGCTATTATAAATAGTGCCACGATGAACATTGGGGTACACATGTCTCTTTCACTTCTGGTTCCTCGGTGTGTATGCCCAGCAGTGGGATTGCTGGGTCGTATGGCAGTTCTATTTCCAGTTTTCTAAGGAATCTCCACACTGTTCTCCATAGTGGCTGTACTACTTTGCATTTCCACCAACAGTGTAAAAGGGCTCCCTTTTGCAGAGAGGACTTTTTATAATACCAAGGACTGAGAGTCGGGGGCCAGCGAGTCACCAGGCCTGCTCACTATTTCCAAAGTCAGAAGAGGGTTAAAAATCTGGGGGTGCTGCGTGGTTCCTGGGGTAAATAGAAGCCAAGACTCAAGGATGGGGAATAGAGAGGTACCCCCCCCAAGGCATGTACACACACACACACCCACCCAAGAACACACATACATAGACGTGAAACCTGGACATACTGATGGGGATTTGAGGACCTTCATTCTTTAAGAGTACCCGGAGTCGCTGGATGCCACATCTCCACTCTGCCCTCTACCTGCTGTCCTCAGCAGTCGTGGAGGTGGGAGAGAAACGGGAGAGCATGTGAATCCAGCATCCTCCGCTGCCCTCTGCGTCCCTCTCCAGAGTGCAGATCATGGAGCAGCTGGTGTGGCAGTGATGCCCCCAGAACTGACAGAATGAAGCGCTCCCTTCCCGCAGCGCCCCAGGTGGGATGGGCCTCCTGCGGAGCTCCCCACCACCGCCACGCTCCGCTCTCCTGAAGCTGCGATGTCGGCGAGCAGCTGACCAAGTGTTGCCCATCTTCCCACTGGCCTCTTCAGGGTCGGAAGGTTTTGATTAAATCGGTCTCCTTTCAGTGTTTGTTGAAGAGTGGGACCCATCTCCGCAGCTGAGCTGGTTCCTGAAGAGGATGTTTTAGTCACTTGAACACTTTGGCGCATTGTCTGGGGCCTGGAATTTCTCATCCTTGTTTTAAAAATAAAATATTTTAAAGACTGTTTTGGGACTGTGCAGATTTATAACTGGGTGTCTTCCCCAGCGTTTAGAGCCCTGTCCTGGCAGGTTTATGGCTGTAGGGCAACTGTAGAGGGTGTCAGAGGGACCTTCCTGTCTCACCAGTTACTGGGGAATGAACATGCTGTTGACTTCTGTTATTTAGAATGAACACATGTTGGTCGTTTAAATCTCTGCGTCCGTGTGAACGACTGGAATAGAAATAGGGCCAGCTGTCTACACCCACCTGGCTCTACACCATGTCTGAATCAGACCATGGGGTTCGTTTTACGAAATGTCTCTCCAGAGTCGCTTTAAGTTGAGAACTCCACGAGTGCATGTTTGTAGATCACATTAGTGTTTCTTTATAGATATTTAATTGCTTTGCTGGAGCTAAAAAAAAAAAAAAAAAAGGAATGAAAAATATAAAATGAAACTGTTGGGCGTCTTTGCCAATCTGAAACCACGTGGAGATGCTGGAAAGTGCTTTTGAAATGATAGTGGAAGAGAATGAGGCAACAAGGGTTGGTTTATCAAAGTGCTGGATAAAAGATTTCTTTCTACTGCACATTTGTTCTGAGCTTGAAGGATGGATTTAGTCACTGACTTTGGATTCAGGTACAGTGACCATGTATTTAGCATCTCTGAGGTGTCCCAGTAAACACTTTAGCATATGTTATTTCATTTAACAGGAATCTTGTGTGGTAGGCTAATTATTCAATCTCCATTTTAAAGTGGATTAAACTCCATATTATATTAGAATGTAAGTTCCAGCACTTTGCTCGTAGTATTATCTGTTGAATGAATACATTAGGAAAGTTAGGTTAGTAAAATTTGGCGATTAGTGAGTGTAGGGAGAGATTTAAATGAGGTGAGGGCCTGGTGGAGCTTCACTGTGAAGGTGACCTTGACCCCCCCAGAGGGACTGATGGATAAGCAGAGAGACAAGGAAGGAAAGGAACTAGGAGCTAGATAAGCTGCCTGCCTGTTAGCCAGAGGAGCTCAGTGGTGTGGACACTGGTGGAATCTTCATAGAATGTCCTCATGTACACTGTCTCATCTAAATCTCTCGTTCATCTGAAAAAGATGAAAAAAATAGTAAAGGACGATTTTAAACACATGTGCTAGCACTGCCTGGCGGTCCCCAGCAGTGAGACATATGAGAGTCATCAGGCCATGTGTCCCTGAGACAGTGGAGGGTGTCCGCTCCGGGGGTGTCCCGGGTCGGCTCGGTCTGTGGGCTCTGGTGGCCTGGGTCCCATCTGGGAGCCACTGAGCTGAAGTGTGAGTGCCCGGGATCAGGGAGCCTCCCCGTCGGGGCCGCCCAGCCTGCAGATCCAGGAGGGTTCAGGGTTAGTTGGGAGCTCTGGTAGAGGACCGCCGTGCAGGACCCGGAACCCAGCCCAGGGGGGTGCTGTCCGTGGTCACACTGAAACTGGGACACAGAAGCCAGGTCCCCAGCGCCTTTCACTCTCCTTAGCACGGTGTGTCTTGAGGGCTGTGCCCTCAGGCATCACTCTGCTGAGTCTCGGCTATTGGGCGGGGTTGTTGGTTCCTTGTCTCCTCAGATGTATCCAGAGACTAGGTAATAAGTGGTCCGGGCAGCCACGCCCCCAGACTCGGGTGTCCTGCATTGACTTTTCATACACATATGTGACGTGGTGGGTGGATTTTCTTTTAATGTTCTCAAGATTCCTCTCATTGATTTGGTTTTGGATTTCAATCTTGGTTTTCTTTGTATGTTCTCATCAAACATTCTCCCCCCAGCTTGATGGAAGAATAATTGACAAATAAAACGGTGAGATACGTAAAGTACACAATGTGACAATTTAAAAAAATGCTTTTATTTGTTTGTTTAATGTTTGGCTGTGCTGGGTCTCCGTTGTTGCGCAGGCTTCTCTCTAGTTGCAGAGAGCAGGGGCTCCCGTGTAGCTGTGGCGCTTGGGCTTCTCACTGTGGAGGCTTCTCTTGTTGCAGAGCACACCTCCAGGATGCTCGGGCCGCAGAAGTTGCAAGCCCCGGGCTCTAGAGCGCAGGGTCAATCATTATGGCGCACAGGCTTAGTTGCTCTGCAGCATGTGGGATCTTCCTGGATCAGGGATTGAACCTGTGTCTCCTGCATTGACCGGCAGATTCTTTACCACTGAGCCCCAGGGAAGCCCTCCAATGTGATGATTTGATGTGTGTGTGTGTATTGTGACAAGAGTCTACCCATTGAGTTAAGATGTGTTTTTATAGTGTGTGACTAGCCTGGGGAGATCCTGTGTCCACTGAGTTTTACATTTTTTAATTTGATGTTAAAGAGAAACCAAACCAACAAAACAACTCCCAAACCCACGTAGCCTAACTTAGTTTTCAGAATAAAATTCATTTTGTTGTCTTTCACTCTTCGATGTAAGATTTTTGGTCCCGCCCTGAAGAGCTGACATCACTGAACTTCCGCCTCCTTTTGCTTTGGGACTGGTGGGATTTTGAAGGGGGACCATTTCAGAAGTTCATTTGTTGTCATGTCCACCAAACTTTGGGTGTGGGCTTCTGTGTGCCTGGCCCTGTATTTGCACTGCAGGGCATCCTGAGAGGAGTCAGGAGACAGTCTGGGGGAGGAGGCAAGGAGGGCAGGATTATCACTCACTTTAGCACCAAGTGGAAAGTAGCCAGTGTGTGAGAGGCAGAGGGGCACGGCGTTAGGGGGCTCAGAAGTGAGAGACGCAGCTTCTGGGTGGGGCAGCCATATAGGTGTTTGGCATTTTGGAGAAGAGCGTTGCATCTTGGGGGGTGGTCAGCTTGGCATGGGAGGTACAGGCGTGGAGAGGTCTCCCAAGGAGAACCTGCGTAAACAGAGGTGGGGAGGCCCGGGGGCCAGCTGGGCTTGACTGAGTATGGGACATGTCAAGGGGAATGGTGAGAAACCCCGAGGGACAGGAGTGCGGGGGGCGGGCGCGGGGGGCTGACCCTCCCAGTGCCTGTCCTGTTGGCAGACACAGGCCAGCACCCGGAGTGGCTCCGTGCAGGCAGTCTGCACAGAGTCTTGAATTCCGTGTGAGTTTCTTATTGACACATTCTGTGGGTACTTTCTGGGCAGCGTGTCGTTGTGCACATAGTTCTCCTTTGTTCGCGTCTCTTCGGTTTAAAATAGCTCTGACGTGTGACTTCACATCACAATGAAGCTGTGTTTATGGCCAGTGAGGCTTTGAAGTCCACCCTCCATCTGCATGAAACGCCAGCTTTCAGGTTGCGGCCTGAAGGCCTAAGGTATTCCTCGTGACTGTCTCTGGCATCCTGAGACATCTGAAGGGCCTGCTCTGAGCAGCTGAGATAGTCCTCACATCGCCTTCCTCTCTGGAGAAGTATGTAGAGAGGCTTGTTCAACAGCTCAGTGAGCGTGGCTTCAGATAACCAAGTTAACCCCTGTCTTCCTCTTGTTGTTTCTTGCAGATGGTCACAAGAACAAAGAAAATCTTTGTAGGAGGACTGTCTGCAAACACGGTGGTGGAAGACGTGAAGCAGTATTTCGAGCAGTTTGGCAAGGTAAGTGGTGTGTGGGGCTGGGGGCAGCCTCCTCTGTCCTTCAAAGTGGCTGCTGTGGCCCCTGCCTTTGCCACAACCATCTCCTCCAGAGCCTCGTCCTTGGACTTGGCTGTCGAGATGTGAATGGGATTCGGCAGGAGCCAAGATGGAAGAGCCTGGCTTGTGGTGGGCATGGAGCCCCGTGCGCCGGCAGGAACAGATAGAGCGGCCTTGGAGTGTGGTTTCGCTGGCCTTGGCTGGTCGTGTGGGGCCTGGGCCGGGAGCTGACGGAGGCAGCGCCAGCTAGGGAAGGGACTGTGAGCTGGGAATCACAAGGCAGGAGCTCCTGCAGAAGCTGGTCTCTGTCGGCACTGGGCTTCGTTGTGGGCCTTTCTGGAGGACGCACCGAGAGAGGAGGCTCCCTGGGGGCTGAGCCCCCCTGCCCTGTCAAATGCCTGAGGAAACCCAGGAAAGATGCTGGGCACGAGTCTGTCAGGATGTGAGGAGACAGCAGTGCGATCATCCCCTGGGCTGTGCTGGAGGTTTGGTCCCGGAGCGACTCAGGAGGCCCCAAAGGAATCAGGAAACCGAGCGTGAGAGTGCGTGAGAGTCAGACAGACAGACAGGGTGTGTAACTGGGTGATTCATTCAGCCCCTTTCTGCTTGGTGGGGAGGCAAGGCCTTGGAGGTGGGTTCTTCCTGAGGGGGACCCGTTCCTCAGGGGACTGTTGCCCCCCGGCCCCCACAGGGTGGCTTGGGAGGCGCCGAGCCTTGCTGGCTGTCATGCGGCAGCCCCCGCGGGCGCGTGTGTCCCAGGAAGCTGGCGGGTGAGTGGGCACACAGGCCCGCTGCCCCTGTATCTTTGAGCAGCTGTGGGCCTGGTCCTGGGTCCACAGGCGCGACTGGCTGCTTCTGCACAGGCCTGTGTCATTTACTCCCCGCGCCCGCCGCAGGGCGGGAGTGCAGAGGGCTGCCTGCCCAGGGTCCTGGAAGACACCGTCCTAAGCTCCGTCACTCGTTTCCCCCATGACACCTGTCACGCGTGCCCTGGATGGTAGAAAGGCATGGCTGCCCACCGGCCGGCCTGAAAGTTCTATACTTTCGTTCCTTGCCCACAGTGATGGCCAGCTGGGGGCCCATCTCCGGGAGAGGCCTGTCATGGGCTCCTCTTTGGGAGGTGGGCTTTGACTCCTGGTTAGCCTCAAAACAGGAGATTTTCCTGTTTCTGGCATTCATCAGTTTCTGCATCGATGGGAGATCATGCTTTTCAGAACCCAGCCTCCTCCCGCCCAGCCTTGCTTTCTGAGTGGCACTCAGCTGCCCTTCCGGGTCGGTTATGAAAGGCTCCTTCCCCACGGCACTGTCTGGCATTGCCAGTTGGGGGCTGATTCATTCTGGCGGGATAAAGAATAGCTGAGTGTGCTGATGTCCGTTGTCTCGCTGCTCTTCAGGACTGATTTCGAGTGCCAAGGGGGATGGGTCCTTCCCCCGGCCCCGCCCTGCCCAGGGAGAGAGATTGGAAATAATTTAATGAGACAAACACAGCTTGCATAATGGAAGGCTCTGGAGTGCCGGCCCTTGTTGCTACCGTTTCCGCCTTTAAAGCCAGGCTGGGGGGTAGTGTTTGCAAACACGAAGTGGGATTTCTTTTTCGAGCTGTAACCTGCCTTGGAATCTCATGGGCCAATCTGCGAGTGTCAGGAAAGTTGAGCTGCCCAGATGGGCTGTTAGAATATCCCGAGCAGGCTCGTACTTGCCGCATCTCCACACACACCCGGCGCTGGTCTCTCCCTCTCTCTCGCTCTGTCTTTCCGTTGTCCTTCGTTAGCACTTAGTGCTGTGACTCAGCCCGTCAGCCGGTGGCAGGAAGCGGCGAACCCGCAGCAGCGGCCGTCCCTGCCCTGGGAACCACGTCCTCTTGTCTGCAGACGGCCACAGACTGTCTTCCCTGACTTGGCCCTCGCCAGGCCCTCACTCAGTTAATTTTTCAGTAGTATCTGCAGATTCCAGCAGGATGCGTAAACCTACCAAGTGTGTCATCGAAGGACTAAGGAGGCCTTTGAGCATATCCCAGCCCTCACACTCTGTATGCTCAAGTGCTGGTAGCCTGGTGTGTCAACGTGCTCTGCGGGTTAGCTGAGTCTATTCACAGGAGCTTGTTCCTTGTTTGGCTGGTGGCTGGTGTGACGTGTGTTCCCTAGGGGGGGTCCATTGCCTCTCAGGATTTTGGTATGAATCACTTGAGTCCAGAAGGATCCCTGAAGGGGAGACCCTGCAGCTGGGCCTCAAGGGCCCTGAGTGAGCCCTGCACCTGTGAAAGGAGTGACAGTAAATTGACAGACTGATTGAGGGAAACGGAAGAAACACACGCACACGCTTGCGTGAGGTTTGCTCACACTCCCCACTGTCAGGTTGCTGGGGGATCTTTCCAGTCGGTTAACTGCACACTGCTGCTGCTGCTGCTAAGTCGCTTCAGTCGTGTCCGACTCTGTGCGACCCCATAGACCGAAGCCTACGAGGCTCCCCCGTCCCTGGGATTCTCCAGGCAAGAACACTGGAGCGGGTTGCCATTTCCTTCTCCAATGCATGAAAGTGAAAAGTGAAAGTAAAGCTACTCAGGAGGCCCCAAAGGAATCAGGAAACCGAGCGTGAGAGTGCGTGAGAGTCAGACAGACAGACAGGGTGTGTAACTGGGTGATTCATTCAGCCCCTTTCTGCTTGGTGGGGAGGCAAGGCCTTGGAGGGTGGGTTCTTCCTGAGGGGGACCCGTTCCTCAGGGGACTGTTGCCCCCCGGCCCCCACAGGGTGGCTTGGGAGGCGCCGAGCCTTGCTGGCTGTCATGCGGCAGCCCCCGCGGGCGCGTGTGTCCCAGGAAGCTGGCGGGTGAGTGGGCACACAGGCCCGCTGCCCCTGTATCTTTGAGCAGCTGTGGGCCTGGTCCTGGGTCCACAGGCGCGACTGGCTGCTTCTGCACAGGCCTGTGTCATTTACTCCCCGCGCCCGCCGCAGGGCGGGAGTGCAGAGGGCTGCCTGCCCAGGGTCCTGGAAGACACCGTCCTAAGCTCCGTCACTCGTTTCCCCCATGACACCTGTCACGCGTGCCCTGGATGGTAGAAAGGCATGGCTGCCCACCGGCCGGCCTGAAAGTTCTATACTTTCGTTCCTTGCCCACAGTGATGGCCAGCTGGGGGCCCATCTCCGGGAGAGGCCTGTCATGGGCTCCTCTTTGGGAGGTGGGCTTTGACTCCTGGTTAGCCTCAAAACGGGAGATTTTCCTGTTTCTGGCATTCATCAGTTTCTGCATCGATGGGAGATCATGCTTTTCAGAACCCAGCCTCCTCCCGCCCAGCCTTGCTTTCTGAGTGGCACTCAGCTGCCCTTCCGGGTCGGTTATGAAAGGCTCCTTCCCCACGGCACTGTCTGGCATTGCCAGTTGGGGGCTGATTCATTCTGGCGGGATAAAGAATAGCTGAGTGTGCTGATGTCCGTTGTCTCGCTGCTCTTCAGGACTGATTTCGAGTGCCAAGGGGGATGGGTCCTTCCCCCGGCCCCGCCCTCCCAGGGAGAGAGATTGGAAATAATTTAATGAGACAAACACAGCTTGCATAATGGAAGGCTCTGGAGTGCCGGCCCTTGTTGCTACCGTTTCTGCCTTTAAAGCCAGGCTGGGGGGTAGTGTTTGCAAACACGAAGTGGGATTTCTTTTTCGAGCTGTAACCTGCCTTGGAATCTCATGGGCCAATCTGCGAGTGTCAGGAAAGTTGATGCTGCCCAGATGGGCTGTTAGAATATCCCGAGCAGGCTCGTACTTGCCGCATCTCCACACACGCCCGGCGCTGGTCTCTCCCTCTCTCTCGCTCTGTCTTTCCGTTGTCCTTCGTTAGCACTTAGTGCTGTGACTCAGCCCGTCAGCCGGTGGCAGGAAGCGGCGAACCCGCAGCAGCGGCCGTCCCTGCCCTGGGAACCGCGTCCTCTTGTCTGCAGACGGCTACAGACTGTCTTCCCTGACTTGGCCCTCGCCAGGCCCTCACTCAGTTAATTTTTCAGTAGTATCTGCGGATTCCAGCAGGATGCATAAACCTACCAAGTGTGTCATCGAAGGACTAAGGAGGCCTTTGAGCATATCCCAGCCCTCACACTCTGTATGCTCAAGTGTTGGTAGCCTGGTGTGTCAACGTGCTCTGCGGGTTAGCTGAGTCTATTCACAGGAGCTTGTTCCTTGTTTGGCTGGTGGCTGGTGTGACGTGTGTTCCCTAGGGGGGGTCCATTGCCTCTCAGGATTTTGGTATGAATCACTTGAGTCCAGAAGGATCCCTGAAGGGGAGACCCTGCAGCTGGGCCTCAAGGGCCCTGAGTGAGCCCTGCACCTGTGAAAGGAGTGACAGTAAATTGACAGACTGATTGAGGGAAACGGAAGAAACACACGCACACGCTTGCGTGAGGTTTGCTCACACTCCCCACTGTCAGGTTGCTGGGGGATCTTTCCAGTCGGTTAACTGCACACTGCTGCTGCTGCTGCTAAGTCGCTTCAGTCGTGTCCGACTCTGTGCGACCCCATAGACCGAAGCCTACGAGGCTCCCCCGTCCCTGGGATTCTCCAGGCAAGAACACTGGAGCGGGTTGCCATTTCCTTCTCCAATGCATGAAAGTGAAAAGTGAAAGTAAAGCTGCTCAGTCGTGTCCGACTCACAGCGACCCCAGGGACTGCAGCCCACCAGGCTCCTCCGTCCATGGGATTTTCCAGGCAAGAGTGCTGGAGTGGGGTGCCATTGCCTTCTCCTAACTGCACGTTAGGAAGGTGTAATGTAGTGAATAATTTAGAGAGTGTGTGTTAAGTGTTGGATATGGGCAAGTCGGGCTTCCCTGGTGGCTCAGATGGTAACGAATCTGTCTGTAATGCAGGAGACCCAGGTTTGATCCCTGGGTCTGGAAGCTCCCCTGGAGAAGGGAATGGCAACCCACTCTAGTATGCTTGCTTAGAGAATCCCATAGACAGAGGAGCCTGGCAGGCTGTAGTCCATGGGGTTGCAAAGAACTTCCACTTTCTTTCTTCCATGGGCCAGGCCATTGACTTACATTATTACCTCACTTAATTCTTCTCTGGGGTGCTGGTGGGGGCCCTGCCCATTTTGTAGATTGTTTAAAACAGAGTCTTGGTGGCACTGTATCTTTGTCTCAAGGTCACAGCCTCCTGAAAGGTCCCAGACTTCCCCTCTAGGCTTGTCTAATAACAGGACCCAAACTTTAGGCCCTGTTTCAACTACTTACTGACCCGTGAGATAGACTTAGGGCAGGGAGGGTGCCCAGGAGAGGCAGAGATGGTGTCCTCTTTGGGTGCCCAGGGGCAGTGCCGGGGACCTGGGCCTGCACGGCTTCCTTGCTTCCACACAGTGGATTCAGGTGTCCCCAGCAGCCCGTTTGCAGGGGTGGACAGCACAGGTCAAGGGGGTGAAGTAGCAGCAGAGGTCACCCAGGTGGACCAGGCCATGCAACAGCCAGAGTGCATACCCTCCTTCCTCCCGGTCCAGAACCTCCCACCCCTCCGCAGCCTCTGCTCAGAGTTTGCCGCCTTCCTTTCAGTTTTCCCTCGTTGTCAGGCCTCTAGGCTCTCCCTCTTCCTGTCTTGCCTGAGGTGGCAGCTGCTCGGCTGTTTATTTCAGGTGGCAATCAGGATGGGGAAGGTGGCTGTCCTGGGGCTGAGCCCGGGAGGGCTGAATATGTCGTTACTGTAAGTGGAGTGGGTGCAGGACTGTACACCCAGGGCTTGATGTAAGTCGAGTTGGAGGCTTGTAATTGCCTTTGGTGCTTTTTTCCCACTTGCTTCCCAGAGATTTACAACCCGGCCCCCAGGTTAAGGGTGTCGCTACTTGTTGTATTTAAGATGAGACTGTGCAGTCGCGGCATAAGGACTCTGCTGACTTTGGTGCCATTCCCACCCCCTGGGTAGTTATTCTGGCCCCCTCTTTGGAGTAAAGTGAGAAGAGGCACCCCGGACCCTCATACTGGGCATGGCCGCATGGGGACGCCACTGCGGCACCTCAACAGGCCGGTGCTTTCCTGGCCTCAGCCTCTCACCCCAGGGAAGGGCGTGGAAAAAGGATTTAACCTGTAAACTTGTAAATAGTTTTGGCTCTGTTACAGCTACCCACTTCCGTTGTACAGAGAAGGCAGCTGCAGCCAACACACAAACTGTTGCATGGCTTTGTTCCAATAAAACTTTATTTATGAAAACAAGTTTGGGGCCCCATTTGGCCCATGGACCATGATTTGCCAGCCTCTGTACTCGATTATTCCTAAGGTTGGTTTCAAGCTTGAAAATGGAATAATTTAGAAAGTGTTTAAGTAAACTTACATAGGTAGGTAGATAGATACGTATCTAGGGTATCTATAGACCGTAACCAAGATGAGATGTTATCAGTAGGAATGAGCATGATGTATTAATAGTCAGCAAAACAGCTGTAACGGTGGTGGAGTTAATTTGTGCACTTCAGGATCCAGGGGCGAGGAAGGGATTCTCAATTTGGAAAAAGCTACCATTTATAAACTGGAATCTTCATCCTTCGAGTAAGGTCTAGGGAAACTGTTGCTGCTGCTGCTGCTGCTAAGTCGCTTCAGTCGTGTCCGACTCTGTGCGACCCCATAGACAGCAGCCCACCAGGCTCCACCGTCCCTGGGATTCTCCAGGCGAGAACACTGGAGTGGGTTGCCATTTCCTTCTCCAATGCGTGAAAGTGAAAAGTGAAAGTGAA
Source organism: Aepyceros melampus (assembly GCA_006408695.1). Lineage (NCBI taxonomy): Eukaryota > Metazoa > Chordata > Mammalia > Artiodactyla > Bovidae > Aepyceros > Aepyceros melampus. The sequence continues at coordinate 152,158 of SJXQ01001256.1, forward strand.
GTCACTCAGTCAAGTGCAACTCTGCGACCCCATGGACTGCAGCCCACCAGGCTCCTCCGTCCATGGGAAACTGTAAACTATTTCTGATTTCTTATTACCTATGCTAGATCTGAATGAAGGAAGCTGCAGAATTTGTGAGGCTGAGTGTTGGTATGAACTTCTTTACTGTGTTTTGATGTTTCTGGATTAGAGGGCCATGTGCTTTGTGCTGAGGCTTTTAATGCATTAAAAAATCTGGTTCTCAGGGATGCCAAGTGAGGTAGGTGGGACATTTCTTATGCAGATGAGGAAGCTGATGTGGAGAGAGGTCAGTAAGTTGTCCACGGTCATGGAGCCTGCAGAGTCACTCATTTTCACCCGAGTTTGGTGTTTATAAAAACCTCATCTCCCACTTTACCACGGAGCAGCCCCCACCCTCAGAGGGAGAAGGTTCATTTGTCAGGAATGTTGGTCTCCGGTAATTTATTTTACTGCTTCAGGTTTCCTAGTGGACGCTATCTGTGCTGACGATTTCATGCCGGCAAGAATGATGTATATAGACCACTCCGAAAAATGGCACATAAATGATGCTCTCGATACACGCACACGAACCCCGACCATCCATCGGGCTGTTGGGCGCTGTTCCCCTGCCACGGTCGTGCGGACGAGCCTGGAGTGGCGATTATTAAAAAGCCCTGGGATCAAAGCCTCTCCGTGTACCAGAGCTTCCTCCTTCTCCCCGTTAGGCCCCTCCTTCAAGTACCGGTTTCTAAAATTCTCACTTATAGGATTTGGGAGATCAAAAAAAGGCCTTTAAACTTAATGAATTCTCGGCTTCATCCCGGATGGAGCCGTTGTGCACCTTTCAGCCGTTCACCTCGACGAGAGGGCCGCTCGGTGCGGGCGCGCTAGGTAATTCGCACTTTATGTAACTCTCTGAAAGCAGAGCAGCCCGCATCTGGAGGCTCCCAATTATACTTCACATGGTGAACTGTGTAATTAGTTTGGAAGACTTACGCTTAGTCATTGGTTTATCCTAATCGGCTTTGGCTTTCCCCACCAACAAAGTGAGCTTATTTTGCTAAGCTGAACCGACTCTGCACCCTTTGTTCCAGCCTTTTATTGTCTCATTCCTTTCATTCTGTTTTACTGCCAAAGTTCTGTTTCATTAGGCCTACAAGTCATTTCAATTCAGTGGACTGCTACAATCCGGCCTTTATCACTGGCTGCCCTGGTTCCCATGTCCCTTCTGGACCAGTGCCCGAGAGTGCGGGTTTGACGTGAGGGCTTTAACCCTTTGCTGGGCCAGACCCTGACCGTGGCAAGGCCCGCGAAGGAGGTCTGTAAAGTCCCCCTCTGTCTCGTTGAAGACGAGCCCCATGGAAATGAGACCGAAAGGGGCCTTTGCGCCCTAAGGGAAGTTAGCTTGGCTTAGAGAATGGTGCTAGAAAACTTTGGCGGGGGGAACATGGAAAACAAGGAGTTGTATGCTTAATGTAATGAGATCTCATCGATTCCACTCGTGTGGGGTCTGCCTCGTCTCTGCTGTCTCCAGGTTTTACGTGCAGGCATGATGCGGACACCCCCGGCCGCTGCACAGATGTCCTGTTGATGCTGTGTGTGTGTGAGAAGGATCTAGAATGAAAATATCATAAAGTCTTTGAAAGGGGAAAGGCAGGAGATCTGTGCGAAAATAAATAAGCAAGCCACTGTGTTCCTGAGAGTGGACTGTGATCTTATTGTTTCCTAAGGCGAGCCATAGATACACGGAGCTCTGGGAGGTGTGCGGTTCTTCCGACCAGGCCTGGAAAACAAAAGTCCTGTCTGTCCTTTGTGGACTTCACAGCCCCCACGAGGCCAGCGTCTTCTGAAGTGGTTTGCACACACGGACTCACTGGAAAGTGAGTGTTCGGCGTGCCGGGCTCACCTGTCACCTGTGGGCCTTCGCTCTGGAGGGCCGTGGTGTCCCTCGGACCTTGACTTGGAACTCCAGAGTGTACCAGGAAGGGCCATTTGCGCTTTCCTCCCTGACCAGCCATGCTGAAGGCTACTTGTGTGTTTAAACTTTCTTCCTGTAATAGCTCAGAACAAGGCCAGCACTGTCCTGGTGTTTTATTAAATCTCTGGCTGGTTTGTGTCAGTCTCTCCCTTCGGAAGTGTGTCATATGGGGGAGGGGACTTTATTTGCCCTGTGACCCCTGGCAGAGCTGTAAGGGCAGAAAGTCACAGTTAGCAAACAGGGGACTCCTGCCTCATCTGTGGCCTGAGCCTCCTGGGCCAGGTGATGGCAAACAAACAGAGCCCACAAGTAATATGAGCCTTGGGCTTTGCAGGTAAGCCCTCTTGCCGAACAGCTTTCTGTTTTCCTGGTGAACTTCTTCCTCTATTTCTGCTGCAGCCCATGGAGGAAGTTGAGTTAGAAGCAGATTGATTGAGCACCCCAACCTCACTTCTCCTAAATCCTCTTTTTTTTTCCCCCTGCTTAAAAAAAGGAATTCCTGAAATAGATGAGTGGGTTTCTAGGAAAACTTCCCATTTCCCTTTTAGTGTATAAAATATAGCCAGCTGTTGTTAGGCAAATGCATCAGACATTATTATTGCTTGGTTAACAGTGTTTTAAAATATACAAATAGAAAAATAGGATGCCTTCTGGATCCCAAGCTGGGAAAACTTTGAGATTATGTTAATCACATGTGTATGCATAGTAGGTAGGGGAAGAAGGCACACACTTTCTGGCTGTGTGTTTGTACCGTGTTTCACAGGGTGGTTTAGCATCACTGCGGTTTTACAGGGGCCCGGAAGAGGAAAAGCAGGGGCAGGAGAGCCCTTGGGCAGGAAGGAGTTAACGATCCTCGGGAGAAGGGGTTTAAGAGCTCCTCCAGCTCACCTTCCCAGAGCCCTCCTGGCAGCGTGAAGACGTCACTTTACAATGGAGTTGTTAGCATGAGAAAGAAGCCTTTCTCCCCCTGGATGTACTTCAGTGGGAACTGAAAGTGTCTGAGAAATCACGGTTCAAGCTTGTGCCAGTGGGTGCAAGGAGTGGTTCTTACGCAGGAGAAAGCTCAGTTCATTTAGACTTGGCATAGAGATCGGATCCCATTGTTTTGTGGAGTGAACACTGATACGGAGATTCCTGCCCACCCCTTGGCCCACCAATAGGATACTCCATGACATGGGTTGCAAATGCTTTTCTTTTTTCTTTCTTTCTCTTCTCCCTCTTTTTTCCCGTTTCCTTTGTCCTCTGAGAATTAGTCTCTCTGTAGAACGGCTGGATTTGTTAGGTTACCACCCTCTAAATTTTTACAGCTCTGTGTGTTCAAACTTGGTATTTGTGAATTAGCTGAAAATGGGCCGCCCATCAGCACTTTATTTACATTCGAAGCCGTAAGAGTGAGAGCCCCAGAAAAATGTTAATATGCAGGCAGAGGCAAAAGGGGTGAGTTTCTGACTGTTGCTAACCTTACTGCTGCCTTTAAAACCAATCATGAGGCACACGGCTGATATTTAATAGCTTTTAGCTGATTATTTTTCTTCTCCTCCTCTTTCTTTTCTATCCAAGTTGACCTGGGTGTACTTGAGCGGAAATGAAGTCATCCAAATGCTGAATTAGAATAATCACAGGCCTCCAAGAATGAAATGGAAGCAGAGATTAAATGGTAGAGGAAAAGCTGGCATTAATAAGCAGCGGGAAAACTTTGCATAAAATAAATAGGAGATTTGATAGATTGAATTTGTATGTGCGTTTTCCATTTTTTCTCCACTCCGTATTGTCTTCCTAGAGTCGAGTTGTTGGCAGAGTGGGATTTGATTTGCTTCAAGTCCGCATGCCTTCTGCAGCCAGGGTGATGGTCCTTTCTTCTTCATGGGATGTTTTTGTGACCAGGATGTTTCCAGGGTGGAAGAATCTGGGCAGAGGGGCCCTTACTGTGAAAGGTTGATGATTACTTCTTGCAAAGTGCAGTGGCTGGGCGTTGGCGGGGTGGACACAGATGGAAGATAACACACAGCAGGCAGACAATGAATATTATTGATGGATTCCTGGTTGTTTGGAGAAGAACGGGGCTGAAAAAGGTAGGGTGGCCAACCGTCCTGGTTTGCCTAGGACTGAGAGATTTTTCAAGAGCTCTGGACTGCAAACCAGAATAAATTGCTCACCCTAAATAAATGGGAGGTGGGAGAAGTTGAGACGCTTGGCCTGAAACTCCAAAAGGCATGAAACTTTTGATCACCTCCAGCAGATTTAAGTACTCCTTCCTGTATGTTCCAGAACACTTACTTTGAACTGTTTACAGTCTGCACTCCTGATTTAATTCAGCCACTGCGGGCAGGAGTCCACACAGGTCAGCAAGCATAGTAAGTGGCCTGAGGACAGCGGGACAGACAGACAGACCCACAGCCCCAGGCGAGGGCGGTTCGTCTGGACGTGGAGCGTAGGAGCATTATGGGCTCCTACTTGGGGATTATTTCTGTGTCTTTTGAAAATAAAAATTTCTGCCCTTTGTAGCAAAAAAGTGAGTTTCTTGTAGTTAAAGAGCAAAATAAGGATTTAATTATATTCAAAACAAAACAGCAGAATGGTTTATTTACAGGAAGTCATTTTTTAGGTGGTCTGTCATGGAAGATGTAATTTGTGGAATCGGATTAGTTGTAAATTAGAGATTTTTGGTTGTTGAGGTTGGTAATGGTCTTTTTATAATTGGCAGCAGAGGTAAATATTTTCAGACTTGCTTATTGTTTGTAGAGTGTTATTACTTGAAAAAAACCATTTAAGGTGCTTTTCCCTTCAGGAAATATAAATAAGAGTATGGAACTATCAGAGGCAGTCTTTCTGATCTTATCAGTGTTCTTAGGGAACTGCAGGAGAGTTGGGTAAGCACCAGAGAGAGAAGTGCTGCGGTGGTTTGTGAAGCATTTGCTGCTTCTGGTATTAAAACAACAACAACAACAAGGTTTTCCCTTTTAAAAAAGACCACCTCAAATGTAAATTGGTGCAGCCACCTTGGAAAACAGTATGGAGGCTCCTTTAAAAACTAGAGTTGCCTTCATATCATGGCTGCAGTCACCACTTGCAGTGATTTTGGAGCCCAACAAAATAAAGAGTTGTCTTAGGACTCAGTAGTCCCACTCCTGGGCATATATCCCGAGAAAACAATAATTCGAAAAGATATGTGCACCCCTGTGTTCATAGCAGCACTATTTACAATAGCCACGACATGGAAACAACGTAAATGTTGGTTGACAGATGGATGGATAAAGAAGATGTGGGACATGAACACACTGGAATACTTCTCAGCCATAAAAAGGAGGGAAGTGATACCGCTTGCAGCTGCATGGATAGACCTAGAGATTATCATACGAAGTGAAATAAATCAGAAAGAGAAAGATATCACGTGCTATCACTTATATATGGAATCTCAGCAGAAACAGACTCATAGACACAGAACATAGACTTGTGGTTGCCAAGGGGTAGGGGGCAAGGGAGGGCTGGGTTGGTCGTTTGGACTAGTAGATACGAACTATCATGTATAGGATGGATGAACAGCAAGGTCCTATTTTATTGTACAGGGAACTATATCCAATGACGTGATAAACCATAATGGAAAAGAATACATATGTGTGTGTGAATACATGTATGTGTGTGTGTGTGTGTGTGTGAAAGTAGCTCAGTTATGTCCAACTTTTTGTGACCCCATGAACCCCCAGTCCATGGAATTCTCCAGGCCAGAATACTGGAGTGGGTAGCCTTTCCCTTCTCCAGGGGAATCTTCCCAATCCAGGGATTGAAAGAACAGCAAGGTCCTATTTTATTGTACAGGGAACTATATCCAATGACGTGATAAACCATAATGGAAAAGAATACATATGTGTGTGTGAATACATGTATGTGTGTGTGTGTGTGTGTGTGGAAAGTGAAAGTAGCTCAGTTATGTCCAACTTTTTGTGACCCCATGAACCCCCAGTCCATGGAATTCTCCAGGCCAGAATACTGGAGTGGGTAGCCTTTCCCTTCTCCAGGGGAATCTTCCCAATCCAGGGATTGAACTCAGGTCTCCCACATTGCAGGCAGATTCTTTACCAGCTGAGCCACAAGGGAAGCCCAAGAATACTGGAGTGGGTAGCCTATCCCTTTCCCAGCAGATCTTCCTGACCCAGGAATCGAACAGGGTCCCCTTCATTGCAGGTGGATTCTTTACCAACTGAGCTATCAGGGAAGCCCATATACATATATATATGTGTGTGTGTGTGTGTTTGTGTGTATATGTGTGTGTGTGTGTATGTGTGTGTATAAAGCTGCATCACTTTGCTGTATACCAGAAGCTCGCATATTATAAATCAACTATACTTCAACAGAAAATAGAAAGGAATACCCTATTTCCTTTATTGATAGATGTGTTTTAGTAGCAAAAAGGAGGATTTATTGATGTTGTAGTTGTAAGTTTGCATTGTTCTGATTCAGAGATTGCCGTTCGCCCAGACTCTCCGTGTACCTTTTGACTTAGAATTGACCCAGTGGCCCTGTGGGGGAGGGAAGCCTGTCCCCGTGTAGAAGCCAGGACAGAAAGCTTGGGAGAGCATGAACGACTTACTTGGAGCTGCAGACAGACAACAGTGGACCCCGAGTGCAGACCCGAGCCCTGGCCAGGAGGCCTGGGCTTGTGGCTCCAGCATGGCTGCTGGGCTGGCCACCTCCCTCAGGGCTGTGGGTGGCATGGCCAGCAGTGAGCTGGGCCCTAGGGTGTCTGTGGCGCATCTTCCAGGAAGCTGGCTGTGACTTTATGGTTGTTTGTTTAAAACATATATTATGTTAGAACAAATATTATGGCATGAACTGCAAAATTTGCATAATTGTTTTTGAAAAACCCTGAGACTTGGAGGCATTTCAGGATAGCTGCTGGCTGCGATAGGCTCCATCCCCCGTCGTTCTGGCCGTCTCGGGATTTTCTTGACTTCATTCCTGGTAAGGAGCTCTTAGGTGGAAACACTGAGAATCAGTACTGTGTAGAGTAGGGGCTGGCATATTTTTTCTGAGCAGGACCAGATAATAACTGTTTTCAGTTTTGTGGCCCAGATGGTCTCTCACAAGCACTCCACTCTGCCATTGTGGCGGGAGTGACAGCAGTCATAGACGGTATGAAAATGAATGGCTGTGGCTGTGTTCCAATAAAACTTTATTTACAAAAACAAAAGGCTGCTGGATTGGGCTCGAAGCCAGAGTTTACCAGCCTCCTGGTTTTGCATATAGCCTGGTAATAAGGGCATAGATTTTTTTTTTTCTTTTTAATACTCAGACTGGCCGGTGTCAAATCCCAGCTCATCTATTTATTAGCTCTGAGCAAGGCATTTAACTTCTTTCTACCTCAGTTACTTTATCTGTAGGATGGGAATGAGGATGGTGCTTAAACCGCCTGGGATTGTCATGATTCGTAATTGAACTGAGACATACATAGTTCTTAGCATCCTGCCGAAACTAAGCACGTGATAAACGGTAGAAAGATGAGCTGCTGTTAGTTCCATCCTCTTAAGACGCAGGCAGTCAGTCCTAAAGGAAATCAGCCCTGAATATTCATTGGAAAGACTAGCTGAAGCTCCAGTACTTCAGCCACCTGATGCAAAGAGCTGAGTCACTGGAAAAAAATCCTGATGCTAGGAAAGACTGAGGGCAGGAGGAGAAGGGGGAGACAGAGGATGAGATGGTTGGATGGAATCATCAACTCAGTAGACATGAGTTTGAGCACACTCCAGGAGATAGTGAAGGACATGTAAGGCTGGCGTGCTGCAGTCCATGGGGTTGCAAGCAACTGGACATGACTGAGCCACTGAACAGCAACGAGACCCAGCTTCAGCCGCTAGACTGGCCTTTCCAGTGCTCCTCAGCAGCTGCCCCCACCACCTCTCTGCCCACCCAACACCGATCTCGCTCATCTGTCCCGTGGGTGGGTTTAATGGTCGTTCTTCCAGGCTGCTTGGGGATAATGCAAACGGAAAGTCTTTCCTGGATCCTTTTTGCCTGAAGATGAAGATTGAGTTTTGTATAGTTTTCAATGGCACCCACCTTGAGTTCAGTTCAACTACCCTGATGCCTTGAGTTTGTGAAATTGACTTCAGCTGCTCTGGCTTTGATGGAAAACATTGAACTGATACAGACCAAAAGAGAATTCTTCTGGTTGGACCCTGCTGATGAACTCTTTAAACTTGTTTGAATAAGTAAACTTTTTTTTTGGCTGAGAAGGAATAGAAGATACTGTCTGGAAATTGTCCCAGTATCATTTAGCTGATGTTTATTAAGATATATTTGTATATTGATCCACTAGCCCATTTATTGAGCTTATTTAGCCTCTTGAGAGAGCTTTCCGCATCCTCATTTACGTTTTCTTTCCTGTGTCTAATAAGCTTGGTCTTCTGGTTTTTGAATTTATTGTAAATATTAAAGGGTGGGAAGATGTTAATTGACTCAATGTAAAGAGGAGAAAGGAAAACCCGTAAAAGCAAAAATTATTTCAGTCTTAAAAAGTAGCGTGTTGTAGAACCATTTGCTGCAGGGGAACAGTCATTCTTCCTCGTTAGATCCAGAAGGCATCTCATCTGCAGCCTCACACGTCATACATTGCGGGTTGATTCATTCAATCTTCTGAATACCAGGCGTTGAGCTAGGGGCCAAGGGCATAGCCCTGAAGGAAACAGACAAAATCCTTGCATACTTGTAGCTGAAGTTTTAGAGCGGGGTTGGGGAGCACCAGCCAAGAACAAGAGAGTGAAAAAGTAGAATAACTGCAGATTGTCTCAAAAAGATAAACCAGGAGCTGGAAGAACCCATAAGGGAGTACGAAAGAGGGCGGATCTTGGTTTATTGGAGAAAAAAGTCAGATTTGCCTACATTTACATGTAGCCTCTCTGCCCCGAGTAGACGGTAGGGCGGGGTCTGTTTCCTCACTGTGTGCAGCCCCAGGACGGTCCCAGTGCTGGGCTCTAGCCGTGCTCAGGAAATAGCGGTGGGATGAGGGGGCCCTCTTTGTCAGAGGGCAGGGCTGTGCCAGACACTGGAGGCATCTTCAATGGTGAAATTGTGGTTTTTCCATTTCAGAATGGGGAGTTAGGAGAATGTATTCAGTTACCAGGAGCATTTCCAAAAATGGGTCCCATCTTTCCCCTGAAGTCAGGATAAAGGAGCTGTTTCCACCCTGCAGGAGAAGCTTGTGAGAACGGAGAGGCTCGCTGGGCAGCGGGGCCTTTTCCGGAGCTGAAAGGGTCTCAGGCAGGTAGCGCTGGGCAGCAGGGCTTTCTCCGGAGCTGAAAGGCTCTCAGGCAGGTAGAGTTGGTCAGCAGGGCCTTTTCCGGAGCTGAAGGGGTCTCAGGCAGGTAGAGCTGGGCAGCAGGGCCTTTTCCGGAGCTGAAGCGGTCTCAGGCAGGTAGCGCTGGGCAGCAGGGCCTTTTCCGGAGCTGAAAGGGTCTCAGGCAGGTGGAGCTGGGCAGCAGGGCCTTTTCCGGAGCTGAAGGGGTCTCAGGCAGGTGGAGCTGGGCAGCAGGGCCTTTTCCGGAGCTGAAAGGGTCTCAGGCAGGTAGAGCTGGGCAGCAGGGCCTTTTCCGGAGCTGAAGGGGTCTCAGGCAGGTGGAGCTGGGCAGCAGGGCCTTTTCCGGAGCTGAAAGGGTCTCAGGCAGGTGGAGCTGGGCAGCAGGGCCTTTTCCGGAGCTGAAGCGGTCTCAGGCAGGTGGAGCTGGGCAGCAGGGCCTTTTCCGGAGCTGAAGGGTTCTCAGGCAGCAGGGCCTTCTCCGGAGCTGAGAGGGTCTCAGGCAGGCTAGGTGCTGAGCGTGGCACACGGCTGCTCTGGAGGAGGGAAGGGTGTGAGGAGGGTGAGATGGGGTCTGTGGCCTCCTGTTGCATCCAGCCCTGCTGCTTCTCTCTCTGGTCTAAGAAAAGCAGAGGGCCTGCCGCGTGGGAGCTGTCAAGCTGGCGGCAGCGTTGTTTCGTGGCGTCTGGTGGGTGCTTGGCTTCTCTACAGGTGAAGCCACCAGCTTCTCCTCGGATTTGCTGTTTTCTGATCAGCCAGGCTGAGGGGTGAGAACGGGTCCAACAGCATTAAGCCAAAGCACAGACATTTCTGATGCTGGGGAATCTGGCTGTGGATGGAGAGAACTTGTCTGTTGGTATGTTTTTTCTCAAAAGAACAGAGAGATGCTGCTGCTGAGTATTGCCTGGCTCTTGGGAATTGTCAGGATTGCATGGGATGAAACTGAATGAATCTGGACTTTGGGCTCAGGTAGACCTGAGTTTTTAATTTTCTTGGACTGCAAAATCTCTGCAGATGGTAATTGCAGCCCTGAAATTAAAAGATGCTTGCTCCTTAAAAGAAAAGCTATGACAAACCTAGACAGCGATTAGAAAGCAGAGATATCACTTTGCTGACAAAGGTCCGTCTACTCAAGGCTATGGTTTCTCCAGCAGTCATGTACGGATATGAGAGTTGCACCATAAAGAAGTCTGAGCACCGACGAATTGATGTTTTTGAACGGTGGTGTTGGAGAAGACTCTTGAGAGTCCCTTGGACTGCAAGGAGATCCAACCAGTCCATCCTAAAGGAAATCAACCCTGAATATTCATTGGAAAGACTGATGCTGAAGCTCCATTACTTTGGCCACTTGATGCAAAGAGCTGACTCATTGGAAAAGACCGTGATGCTGGGACAGATTGAAGGCGGGAGAAGGGAGTGACAGAGGACGAGATGGTTGGATGGCATCTTTGACTCAATGGACGTGAGTTTGAGCAAACTCCAGGAGATAGTGAAGGACAGGGAAGCCTGGCGTGCTGCAGTCCGTGGGGTCCTAAAGAGTCAGAGTGAGTGAACAACAACAAGGCCTGAGTTTGAATCCAGATGCCATCATTTGCTGTTCGTGTTGTGCCCTGGGGCTGGCGATTCACTATCCTGAGCCTCACTTCTTGTCTCTTTAGTGGGGATAGAAAGTCATTTATGCAGGGGGAGAGCTGTTATAAAGAATCAAAAGAGACAGGTTGGCCCAGTTCTACTCAGTAAAAATCTCCCCTCTTCCCATTCATATTCTCTCTCTCTTTTTTTCTTTCTTTCATGTATCTCTGTCCCTCGCGTGTCTGCAGCCCCTAACTGCTGACTCTGCCGGGTTCACGCCCATCCTATAAGCTCCCCCTCCATAATGTGCAGGACGCACTCCCTCCATCCCACGTGGGCGGCTTTCAGTTGTTCAGGGACTACTTTCTTGGCCCCTCCCAGCCTCTGCCCCATTCCTCTGCAGCTGTCAGTTCTGTGACGAAACCCGAGCCACACAAGTCCTGCCTCTGAGATCCTGCTAGGTTTAACCCAGCTGGAGCTACTGTGAGGGGAGGCCCATGGGAGGATTTCGCTTTTTTTTCCTCTTATGCTAATGAAGTGAATATGGCAAGGAGTCACAATATTTTCTTTCCAGGCAAAGAAATGTTGTAGTAGGAAAAACAGCATGCAGGGGAAGCAAATGTGATCTTACTGGATTCTCTCAAGGGAGGAATAGGACAAATTGTCAGCGTCTGTTGAGAAGATAATGCTCTCACTATGATAAATGCCAAGTTTCTATTGAAAACCACCATCTTAATGGTGGCGTCCCTAGAACTCAGTGCGTGCCTGGCAGCAGAGGCCGTCAGTGCAGGAAAGCAGATATTTGTAGGGGGGTTATTTGTTTGCAATGAGAAATCAGTTTAAACCAAATGAGACCATGCATTAAAAATGTTCTTTTCGGCAGCTTTATAGAGCTAACTTGAGTGCTCCATTGCGGCCTGCACTTAAAACACACCTATGGGGAGACTTCCACCCCAATAAATATTTCTTGCATATGACTTAGATTAAAGGAGCACGCGGGATTGGAAAGCCGCCTGAAATAATTTCTCCTCCCATAGGAAGTAGCTGTTGTAATTCACTTGCAAGTTATTTCAAACAGCCCGTTCTGATAGAAATTTCTGCGTTCTTCTCATGGATTGGCATTTTCTAGAACTGTCTATTGTAGCACCCTTTCTGGATCAGGGCGCATCTGGTGGTGGTAATTCAGTGCCATTCCCTGGAAGGGCTTCTCAGCTGTTGGTTGCCTTTTGGGGAGGCTGTATGCTGATTTGTCTCAGCCTCTGCAGTGTAGCTGGTCTGCCTCACTCAGGGAGACCTCCGGGTTAGTGGGGGGCAGGAAGGGTGCACGTAGAGGGCTAGAGAATTTAGGATCTCTGAGGACGCAGAGCTGGGCTTCCCTGGTGGCTCAGTGGTAAAGAATCTGCCTACAGTGCAGGAAACGCGGGTTCAGCCCCTGAGTTGGGAAGATCCCCTGGAAGAGGGCATGGCAGCCCACTCCAGTATTCTTGCCTGGAGAATCCCATGGACAGAGGAGCCTGGACGGTTACAGTCCATGGGGTCACAAGGGGTCGGACACGACTGAAGTGTGTGAAGTGACTATGCATGGAACAACACAGGTCCATTCAGGACCCGGGCTGGCTAGGGACCATGCGGCCAGCTGGAGACAGAGGAAGAAGGTCTCCTTCAACGGTTCAAAGGCCGGGAGGTGGTTATGCCTGTCCAAGCCTTCATTCATACAGTATCCTGATGCCCACTAGGTATTAGGCGCTGTGCTGGGATCAGAGATCAGAGGCAGAGTTCTCCCTGCCTGCAGGGGTCAAGAAGTAGAGGCCAGTTGAAAACAAAAAAAAACAACCCCAGGGCCGTGAGGAGAGACAGGGACCTGTGGACCGTCACTGCTGAGTGAGGCCGCAGGGGCCGCTGTTGGACTCCTTGCTGCCCTAGATTTAGGTCTGCTGGCTTGCTGGTTGCCCATGGCAACCTCTGAGGGCGACTCGGGTCTTCCTTTGCCTCAGCAACAACCTGAGTGCCGACCTGGAAAAGGTGCCCGACAGACATTTATTCTGAGCTCCCTCAGAGGTGGCATGGAGGGTGGGAGGAAGCCTACTTTGTGTCTTATCCACATGCCTCTGGAGACAGCAGCCCTGCCCTGTGCCCACTTTGGAAAGAACCAGATAAAGAACGTTCACTTCAGTAGATCTTGGAACAGTGAGTCTGAATCTCATCAGCAGGGAGGAGGCAGGGTTCAAGTCGGATGCCTGCACTCACCTTGCCCAGATGCCTACCGGCTGAGCACGAGTTTTAGAGACGCTCCCCTTCTTGCCAAGTTCAGAGTTCCTGTTTGAGATCTTACCCTTCAACCCCACCAGAAGCTACAAGCCCAGTTTGTTTATTTGACTGACGGGTGGGGCTGTGAACAATATCTTTGCAGTGCTGGAGAACCTTGGAAAATATTAGTCAGGGTGTCCCAGTTCTATTCATGCGCGTTACTGCTTCCCAGATACATTTAACCGGGCCCTGCCAGTGGATGGATTTGGCAGCCCAAGGAAATGGACAAAGATGAGTCCTCAGACGCACCTAGGACAAAATTATAGTTGAAGTTAGTGTTATTTTGTGTGTGTGTGTGTGTGTGTGTTTTCAAAACCCATAACTTTAACCACTGGCATGAAAGTTTATATAAAGTGTTCCAAATCAAATGTGTTAGTTCTAGATACCTTTTTTTAAAGGCAACAATTAAAAATGGCATGTATTTTCAGACATATTGAGTACTCACAATTTCTAAGGATTGTAGAGTCACACATTCTTATCCATATTTTCACTCCTACCTCCATGCTCATGTAGAGCAGGGGTTGACACACTGACTAAAAAGGGCCAGATAGCAAATATCTGAGGCTCTGTGGGCCTTATGGTTCTGCTGGTACAGCACAAAAGGAGAAATATGTAAATGGGCGACTATGGCTGTGTTCCAATAAAGCTTTATTTACAAAAACAGGCAGTGGGCCAGATTTGGCCTGGGGGCCATAAGTCTCTGTAGGCATTTCTAGTCCCCAGTTCAAGTCTCAAAGAAAGCAGTGACTTCACAGAGTTATGAATATGTATAGGGCCATTCGTAAACTGCTTTGCAGGGCGTGGGGGATGGCACGTGTATACTTGTTTGGAAGAGTGCCTTTTTCATGTACATATGCATCAGCAAAGTGCGTTTGTGGTCTCACTCCATCCCTTCAAGCCATTCGGAAAACTCCT
>SJXQ01001256.1:166366-179555 GCA_006408695.1 Aepyceros melampus
AAAACTCCTGCAAAGTAAGCAGCTGCAAGTATAAGGTCGACTTGAGAGAGGGCCTAGAGCCTGCAGAGAATGCTGGGTGGGCGGGTGAGGGTCCTGGGGTCTGGCTTCCTCTTGGGTGCCCGGGTGCTGCCGCTCGGTGATGTGGCCTCTGTGTGGCTGTGGCAGCCGCAGGTGCAGAGTTCTGCCTGGGAATGCGTGTGGAAGGTTTGTCGGTGATGGACTTCCTGCTCTACCGCGACCCTAACGTGGAAGGCCAAAATGAAAACCTGTGTGAAACTTCCTATGGCCATCCTTTACTCTGCAAACTCACACCCCTGAGCTGAGAGTTTGGTTATAGGAATGTCTTCTGAAAGAAAAAAACCTGATCCACGTGGATTAATTTGCACTCCTTAGTTCTGTAAAACACCCAGTTACATTGACATGTTGATGAAAATGTGGAAATTAACACTTGGAAATTTTTATATAAAACTTGCATTGAAATTTCAACTAAACATTCTCACACTAAAAAGAGCTATATACTTATACCTGAAAAACTCAATTTGATGCCAGCTGCCTATTTCTCCATTGTGGTCACGTGGGCTGAGGTTCTTAGTATGAAATGTAATTTACACAAATTAGTCCAAGGCAGGTAGAGTGTGAAATTAAATTGATGCCTTGATTTCTGTATTCTTTAGTAAGTGTTTCTCTGAAAATTTGTCATTTCTGTTCTAGAAACTTTGAAGTATGGGTTGTTTTTTTAAAAAAACAAACAGCAAAGTTTTTATTGGTTAAGGATATGGAACAATGTTAATTACAGGCTAAAAAGACATGTTTTATTTTGTTTTGTAGCTAAATATTAGAGTAAGCCCAATTTGGATTACTGATCGATGTTGAAAGCTTAGAATTTAACATGCTATTAAATTTTTCAACCATCTGGACCAAGTCAGTTAATTTCTTTGTCTGTGGCTAGGACAGTCTAGGGCTCTTAGTCATGTAGACCTCCAGAGAAGGTTCTGGAGACCCTTTGTGGATAGAAATCAAGAGTCACACTGTGACCTTGGTCCCTCCCTGCAGGACCCCCGAGGTCCCGGCTGGGTCTGCCTCCATCACCCTAGCCCAAGCCCCTGTCTCTCTCATAGGCGGTTTTCAGTGTTTTATGTTGCCTCAGCAACCGTGGTAAGGAGTCGAGTGTGAGGTGTCCTGGCTCAACTCTGATAATCCCAAGAGGAAGGGGAATCAGCATGCGTTCAGCAGTCATCCCTGAGGCCAGCTGAGGGGCCACATCAGGACGTTGTCACGACAGCAACCGGGACTGGCCTTACCTGCACCGGCGGAACGTCAGCCCTCCAAGGCTAGCCCCACCTGCTGAGCTCTTGAGGGGCTCCAGTGACCGCCCCCTTGCCTGAAAAGGATGTTGCATCGCAGGTCTAGGATGTCTGTGGCTTCATGTCATCGGCATCTCTCTGCTAGGCTACCCGACCCCGGCACACACCTCCCAGCAAGGTGGACCTCAGTGGGCCCCACCAACTTAGGGGTGAATCATTTCCGCCTGGTAACTAGAGGGTGATGTTCGGGGCGCCCTGAGAAATGAATTACGGGCTCTCCTGATGTTGATTTGCCCGTGGTGGCACGGGTGGTATTTATCTCTCTTGTCCCCGCTTTCAGAGCCTTTGTCTCCGTCTGAGTCAGCATGACATGGTTTGAAAATTGCCTGTTTGCCTTTTAATGATGATTAATGTCCATAGCCATGCTTCAAATTTAGGATCTCTTCAAGAGTCTCGGAGACTGTCACCAAGAGCAACCTGGGGAGGGAGTTGGTCGTGCAGAGCTCTGCTCCCCCTGCCCGAGTAGATGCCTCCTCCTCGTCTGTCTCTTCCCTCCAGCACCCCGTGGACCCTTCTTGGGCCTCGGGCACCAGGAGCGGAGTTGGAGCGAGGGGTGCACCCCGCCTGGCCAGCTTACCCGCCTGCTCGTGGTCCCGTTCGGCCAGTGCCTCACCAGTGCCCCTGGAAGGGTCACTCCTTGCCCCTTCCTCCCTGCCCCCTGATCAGGGAGGCCGACGATGAGCTACATTTCCTCCGCAGCAGGTGCCTGTCATCTATCTGAAGATAGTTGCCAACATCTGGTACAATTGCCTCCGCAAACGCAGTAACAAGGCGGCCTGCAGTTCAGGCGCAGAGCGAGCATCGCTGCTTTAATGATAACAAGCTGTTGGCCTCCCCTCTGAGATGAATCCATCTCACAGATGTTTGTCTAGTTTTGGCAATCGTATCGCACTATAGCTTTGGTGATTATGCTCAACTGGAGACTATTACAATAAAAGAAGTTTGAACTTGTTCCATTTTTACATCCCACCCCCTTCTCCCCTGTTTGGAGGTATAATTTATATCAATGGCTGTAATATTGGTTCCATTACGGAGGCCTCTTTACTTTTTATGATGTCACTGGAGCTGCAGCTTAGAGCCTGGCTTCCTCTACAGGTTAATGTGCTTTAGCTCCATCAACACTGTTAACAGCCTCACTTAATGGCCCCGTGGCCATCCTTCTCACCCTCTGTCGAGTGCATGTGGACACTGCGAGGTCACGTGACCGCCTTGGCTTGCTCTCTCCATCTGTAGACTGTAGCAGCTCATGCCTGCCTGTGGAGGAGTGCATAGTGTCTTGGGGGAGGCTTGGGGCCTGTTTGGGAAGGAGAGGATGGGAAGAGGGGTTTCTCCCTGAAGGTAGCAGGCTTGGACATGTGGAACCTTCTGGACTGTCCTTGGCCTTCCTCTCTCCTTGTCCCCTTCTTCCCCAATTTATTTTTCTGCAACTGCTTCTCCTGCTTCCTAAGAGGCACAGTATTCTTTTATTAAAATAAATAAATCACAAAATAAAATAAATCAAAGTCACAAGTTGGCAAAACAGCATATGGAGGCCCGGCAGGCAGTTATTGCTGCCGCGTTCAATATTTGGGGTTCACTATTAACGCAGTGGTTTACTGCTAGACATTTTTACTATTATAGCTCAAGACAGGGAAATTGGAAGGAACTGTCAACCCATTCATCTCCTCTTTAGTGATAGTAAATGCTAAGCATTCTTAATAGCAACTGTCATTAATTTGCCTTTGCTCTGTACTAGGCACCGATGGCATTTATTTTATAGAATTTTTAAAATATTCTACATAATTCCTAAGTATAATTCTTTATAGAATTCTCACAGTGCCCCTTCCAGGTGTGTGTTCTTACGTCCACTGTCGCAGATGAGGAAGACGAGGTTCGGGGGTGTGGCAGTCCCCGCACAGTGGCACAGCCTCCCTGGGGACCAAGGACCCTCCTAGCCTAAGGCCAGTGAACTCCAGTCCCACGCTCATCCTGCCGTCATCACTGTCGTCGTTGAGACCGCTCGCTGCCTGAATTGATGTCATGGAAAAATGTGCCAGTCTGAAATGTGCGTTACAGGAATCAGTACAGGATAAATCACCACCATCACTTGACATTTAAGCCTTTTCCATTTTAATTCAGGTATTTCTTTGTCAAAGATTCAGAAACGTCTTTTTGGCAAGGTGTTATTTTTGGCAGCGGGCTCATGAATGGGTGAGTCAGCCTAACTGTGTATGTATCATGGGTGGCCAGACAGCACGTGTTTCTTTCCTCGGCCAGAAGTAGACAACGGGGCCCATGCCGGCGACACATGCGGGAGCCCTGGGCTGTGGCGGCGAGCACTTGTGTGGGGGCTTCTCTGCAAGCACCAACAGTCCATCTCATTCTCTGGACAGGACACTGTCCTGTAAAGACTTCCGCAAAGGTGTCAGTTTGAGTTCCATAGGGAGAGAGAAGAGTGTTTCCCCTGAAAAATTAAAATAGAGTGGTTTTTTTGGTGATGCTTGTCAAATTTGAAAGCCATTGGGTGACTCGTGAAAAATAATAGTTCTCAGAAATGGCTAAAAACGTGAAACTTGAAATCCAGCGGGTTATTGAAGACGCGCCGTGATCTTTGCCTCAGAGTTGGCTTTTAAGTATACACTTTTAACTTGGGCCGTACGAGGTCTTTGAAGAAGCCCCCATGGAAATTTGCAGACTTACCTGTTGGTTCCTTCTGTGATCTGGGGCAGCCCTACCTTCTTTGGGTTTTGGCTAGTCCTTCTATGAAGTTGGACTGAAGGACACTCTAAAGTCTGTTCTGGCCCTTGAGTTGTATTCCATTGTCTGGGACACAGTGGAAGTGTCTGTTTTATGCGTGACCATTGCTAGCTTCCTTGTGGGTCTGAACTCGATCCTCAGGTGGTCCAGAGTCAGGTCAAAGTAGGATGGACCACGGGAGGGAGTCTGTTGACTTGGCATCTTCTCTGCCTCAGTTTCCCTCCCTGGGCGTGGATCTCCCGTGCCCGTGATCAGCAGTAAAGCTTCTCCTGCATCCTCCACCCTCTCCTGCCCTCATCAAGGCCTTCATCTTCTCCTGCCTAGCCCCCCATGCCGAATCGGTTCTTCCTGTACAGCGCTAGAGCCAACCCACCCAAACGAAGAAAAGACACGTGGTGTGACTTTTTCCACTTTTCTCTCTTGCGGTAGTTACAATATTATTAAAAATCCATTAAATTTTAATGGACCCTATAAAATATGTGCTCTTGTGAAAGCAAGCACAGATAATTATTTCTGATGAATAAACCAAGAGAACAAGTGTGTATGAAGTTCACGGGCAGCATTCAATTTTTATTATATACATCTCCTGCAGGGGCAATCACTGTGATGTTCTAGCTGGTTGTGTCGAGGGCCAGTTCTTCTCATGGATCCTTGGGGACAGCAGGAACCCTGAACTGTCTGGGCTGTCCTCAGAGCTGGTTTGTACGTGGAGAGACGGGCCATGGGTGGTAGCTGTTTTCTGGTAAACTCTTCAAACGGAAGAAGGAAGGATTAAGTGATTCAGAAGAAGAATGCTGTTTCACCAGCACTGGTCGGGCTGCCGTGCAGGGTGAAGATCAAAAGCAAACGGAAGTGCCGCCCAGTGACTTGTGTGCTTTGGGTTAGTCTCTTAACTTCTCTGAGCGTTCGCTTACTAGCTGAGGGATAGTAGTTCTGTGTGCCTTGGGGTTTGACTGGCAAATTCCCCACCCTACCAGCCCTCCCCATCTTCTGTCCTTCCATTGAAAATGTTCTCCTAGCTCTAAAAGTGGGAGGAAGACCCCCCCACCCCCGAATCCTCCCACAGTCCTTGTGGTGTGAGGCTTGGGGGCTGTGGGGTCTGGGTGTCCTGTGGTCTCTGGGGGTGGAGGCTTCTGTGCTGTTTCCTAAGGGTTGAAAGTGCCTCTGGAGGGCACAGGGGGGCCAGCCCCCTCCTCACCTCACCCCGCCCCTCAGGCCACCTCTGCCTGGTGGCTCCCGAGTCCCAGGGGGCTCAGAACCCAAGGGGCGGGCCAAGCCCCGCAGAGCTTCTGGGCCGTGTTTGCGGCTGTGCCAGGGCACTGACACCTGATCTCTGCAGCTTAACGAGACCCAGCTTCTGATCTTCAGCTCGGCCCATTTCCTTCCTGGGGCAGCGTTAGCCATCCTGCAGGGTCTGGCCTACGGGAGCGGGGGCAAGCTTCAGGAAGTACTTGCAGTGGTTTGAAAATCCTGGTCAGCTCCTGTGAGCAATTCTTCCCAGGCTGCAGAGTTGCGTTACCCTCACTTTCAGTCCCGCTCAGCTTCCTGAAGAGGGGAGGGCCACGGCTGTTGCTGGGTCACAAGGAAGTATTCTGGAATATTCCAGAAGGAGAACTGGAAATCAGCCGCCAGAATCAGGAATGAGGCAAGTGCAACACTCTGCACTGAACTGGGTGATCAGTACGTGAAGAAAGTGTGTTTTTAACACTGTCATGACTGCGTTTAAAACAAAAGGCATACTGGAAAAAATTAAATACAGAAGTAAGCAAAGAACTGGAAGCCGTTTCCCCTGGTATTGCATCACCCTGAGATAACCCGTAGGAACATTTCTGGTGCAGCTTTGCCAAAGTCTGTCTGCACGTACGTGAGCACACATAAGTTCATATAAATGGTTGCGTGCACTTGAGACTCATGGGATCCTCTCTGGTTTGCCAGACTGCCGTTTCCGTTCAGTGATGTGTTAGGCATGTCTTCCCATGTCGGTATACCCGATCCTGTCATATTTGATCCCTGTGTTGTTTTCGTGAGACCCGTGTACCGTGACTGACTCACTGAAGCCCTCAGTGAGAACCGTCTAGCTTAGGTTGCTTTCTGGGTGTCATCACTGTTTGGGTTTAGGCTGTCAGGACTGCCCTTGTGGATGCGTTTCTCTCCTGCTCCTGCGATACTTTTGACCTAGCAATTCCACTTCTAGGAATTTTCAAGAAGCAGATAGTAACGGATTCTACAATCTTCTCTTTGCTGTTAAACTGCCCCAGAGGGACGTGGTTCTTGGTCTGCCTTTCTCCCAGTGAACAGCGTTAAGTGAGATTCTGAGCTTTGGTGTTCCAGATTCTATACCCACATTTCCCTGAAATTTACATTCCTCTGAAATGTGTCATTTGAAACACTGAAAAAAGCATATTGAGTGAAGCATCCGCTTTACTGTGACTTTTTAATGCTTTATGCTACCGATCCTTGAAGTCTTGAATTACCATCCGGAGAGTTTCAGGATCGACCTCGAGTTGAGTACATGTCAAAAGTGGCGTCAGACAAAGTGTCTTCAAGTGGGAATGTTCAGGTGTGATTTTTCAGTGGATTTTTGATCCCTGTTCCTAGCTTTGTACCTGTACCCGTTTTGTCCTAAAAAGGATATAACTGCAGACAAATCACGACTTTTTTCCCCTTCATATAATACAATCAGTTATTCGCTCTGCCTTGTGAAAGCGTTACCATTGATATTTAAATTTTGCGTTGCTGCTTTAAGATAAAGGTTTAGCTTGTTACCTGTTTTATCTTTTCCTTCCAGCTCAGTGGGGACTACAGCCCTTTGCTTCTGTGTGTGTGTCCCCAAGGCCCAGTACAGTGCCTCCCGCTCCCTACAGCCCGGGGTGCGTTTTGTGACTTTTGTCCAATCACAAAGTTTTTGCATTGGAAGGTCTCTGGAGTCACACTGTCCCCTATTGTAGAAATGCTGTTCATCTTCTGCCCGTTTTAATTCCATAAATAGTGGTCGAGTGCTTTTAGTATACGAGGTGCTGAGGGACCTGGGTTTGACGGAGTCCCCAGCCTCATGGGGGTGACAGAGCAGAGGGGGCTTCAGGGTGGTCAAGTGCTGGGAGGGGTCCGAGAGCCAGACCTGGGGAGCAGCCCACAGTCCGGGGCCCATACTGCCTTTCTCATCTCGTCAGTTTTTACATCTGCGTTTGATTTTTTTAAAAAAGAAAGAAAAGAAAACCTTTGCAGAGAAAGGCTCAGAGTTCATAGAACTCTTATTTCAATAGAGTGAAGGTTTAGTTAAGCAAGGCCTGGTGCAGAAGTGTTTGGGGAAGGAGTTTAGGGAAAGCCGACTGCTTTTATCCAAGCTGACAGCAAGCATCGCCAGAGGCCCCGGGGCCCAGGGCTCCGGAGTGTTCCAGTCTCTGCTTCCACAGCTCAGCCTGGGCCAAGGTGGGGGTCCAGGTAAGGTACTGTGACAGCTTTGCGAGATTCCAGCTGAGACACACTCCGAACTTCTCAGGGGCGAGACCGGCACAGACAGAGGCCAGAAGATGCGTGGGGACATCACCAGATGTGAGGAAGTCAGCCAGGCTGGGTAGGAGGTGCGAGGGAGACCCAGCTTCTTCCCAGCTGATGCGGGAAGGGTACGCGGCCCCCTGTGCATTGTGCGGTTCTGAGGGTTAAGCGCGGCCACACGTTGAAGAGCGAGGGTCAGTAAATGTCCTAGTGTCATTGAATTAAAAAGTCCTGAGTCTCCAGCCTGAAGGGGAATCTCCTCCACAGTATTGTCAGTATTCCCAAACTGTGCCCCCCCCATATTTGATTTTCTAGGTATTTCTTTCAACCTTCCAAGGCACTTCTGTTTTTGACTGGCTTTTTAATGGTTTAGGGAAGAACTTTCCAGGAGTAAAAAAAAAACCTGCTTCCCTTTTCGGATGAGCACATGGTTCCTTATTTTGTCTTTCTGGGTTTGCGGTGAAACAACTCTGTATTTAATGTATTTTGAACAGCGCTCTAATATGTATGTATAAATACAGGTATATTTATATATATAAATGGGAATATATATATAGGTATGTACATAAAATATATGTATCAGTGGTTTGCTATATATATGACAGCGGTTCTCAAATTTGGCCAGGTACCAGAATTACCTAAAGAGCTTTTAAGAAATACAGATTCATGGACTCATCTCTGGGGGATTAGGTGGTAGAAATGGGTGGGGGGCAGTGGCTGGGTATCTATTTTTAAAAGCCTCAGTGTGCAGCTGGGGTTGGGGACCATTAGTAACCTATTTCCGTATTTAGAATAAGGGCAGTCTTTCTTCTACGGGCATCCAAAAGTGAATTCAGTAGCAAGAAGCTGGGTCTCAAACTTTGCTTTGTCTACTTTTAATTGTCAAATTTAATCATATAAACAAAATTCTGAGGTTCCCCCCAGTCCTCCACCCTGTCACATCACCTGTGTTCTAAGGTAAATATCCCCAGTGATACGAGTTCTTCTGCTGTGGTTTTGAGTGCCCTCCATTCTCCTGGGTAAGAACACGTTTGCCACTTGGTGTCTATTCGTGAGTGTGTCTCTATGCTGTCTGTGGGCCAGGTGCAGGCTGGGCGTTGGAGATCGAGAGTGTCCGGGAGCGACATCTCCCAGCCTACACACAACACCTGAGCCAGAGCCCTTGTCTGCGGTGCCAGGTAGACCTTCCTGATAGCGGGGAGCAGTCCTGCCTGAATCTGCAAAGCGTCCTCAGTCCAGCCAGGGCAGACCCAGGCAAACGCGGCCGCAGGTGGGTCGGACTGTCTAGTGGCACCAGGCCTTTCTGAGTCAGCCCTGCCTGAATTTCAGCCTCATTCTGCTCAGCTACCAAATACACAGCGTTACTGTAAGATCACTGGGGAAAGACTGGCCCTGTTTCTGGAAGCGTTTTGCTGTTTTGTGTCTAAGAGATTAACCTCTGCTGTTGTGTCCTTCTAAATAAGAGGAGTGAAACGGCTCTCGTGTTGGCAGACCCTGGGAAAGGCGTTTTTGTCAGGCCGTCTTTGAGTGGCTCGTCCAGTGGCTCCCGCTGCCGCGGGCCTCCCTGGCTGGATGCAGCCCTCCCCAGCTGGATGTGTTTGGAGCTTGCATCCACTCAGGCGGCATCCGGGGAGGCTGTGATGAAGTGAGGACCATCTGTTAGGGCCAGATAGCAAGGACGTCTGCAGCACGTTGAAGGTTGGTCTAGATGGCCAGCAAGGGGTTTTCATGCCCTGCGTGCCTGGATTCCCACCTCTCCACCACTGAGCTGGCTTCTGGACAGGGAGACTCATAACTAAAGTGGCTATGGTTCTTAATATCAAAGCAACTCAAAAATAACCCCCAGCATACCCCCACCCCCATAGTTCATTATTCATTATGCTGTAGATATTTTTTAAATTATGTAAATATAGCTCAGCAAAAGGAAGATTTATAGTCTCATCACTGAGAGCTAGCCCCCGTTAGCATTTTGGTGTGTGTCCTTCCAGACCAGCTTTCTGCACGTTTGCTCAGCAGTTATCACATTGGCGGGGAACATGGATGCTGGAGGCAGGCAGGCCTGGCTGCCTGTTCTTGGCCCCATCACTTCCCAGCTGTGTGACCTTGGGCAAGTTAATTTCTCTGTAAAACGGTGCTGTGTGGTAGACTGTATTTCATGGGATGAGGACTTAGAGGAGATAGTGGTATTTGCCTCCTTAGCGGACCTCCCACACAGTGAGTGCTTAAGATCCATGGAAATTAAATCATACGTGCATTATTTATTTATATGATTGGGACTCCCTCCAAAGCCCGGAGGTTTGTTAGCAGACAACCATGAATAAAAGTAGCTCCATGTTTGCCCATTCATTGGGAATTCTACTGTCACCAAAGAAAACTCACCCAAAAGTTAAAGCATGATGCGCTTTTAATGGTAAACATCGTCATTTTGCCGCACAGTAATTGACGTGAATGGCAAACAGTTCACATCAGTGATTATAATTAATTAGTGTTGCTTTAAATATTTTTGCAGCCAAATCCAAGCTCACTTTTTCTTCTCCTGTGATTTCCCCCAGTACTGGGTAATGCCGCCCTTGTGGGTGTGCATTTGAGGACAGGAATGGTGGTTTTTTCTTTGCACCCTGATGGTCTGGCGCATTGGGGTTCAGGGTGTGTTAATGACCCAGGACAGCTGTCCAGTTGTTGCTCATTCACTCACGAGTCTCCGCCTGACACAGGTACCACTAACAGCAGCGGTAATGTTCCCACTGGACTGAGTGTTCTTACTCCGGCTCTTTGCCTCTCGTCTGGCCACGTGAGAGGCCCGGCAGAGTCCCATCTGCCTGTCTGCTGCTCAGGACTGAAGGTCTCTGAGTGCCCGCTCATCACCTTTCCTGAGCACTGAGACTGTGGCCCGTCGTCTCCCCCGTGGGAGACTGTGCCACAGTGGGGCGGCGGGAAGAAGCGGGTCCAGGCCACAGTGGGCACCAAGTGGACTGGCCAGGACGAGGGCAGGGGGTGGCCCTGGCCTGGCCGCGGAAGTGAAGGGGCTTCAGCACCTTTAGAAAGTTTGGAGGGTTGTTCAGCCTCTTCTTTTTTTAACGTTTTTATGTTACCTGTTTTTGGCCGTGCTGGGCCTTCGCTGCTGCGAGGGCTGGTCTTTCGCTGCGGTGTGCGGGGACTCGGCTCCAGCTGTGATGTGCAGGGTCCTCGTGGCAGTGGCTTCTATGTGTTGCAGAGCACGGGCTCTGGGGCACTCAGGCTTCAGTAGATATGGTTCCCAGGCTCGAGGGCACAGACTTAGTAGCTGCAGCACACAGGCTTAGTAGCTGCAGCACACAGGCTTAGTAGCTGCAGCTCACAGGCTTAGTAGCTGCAGCTCACAGGCTTAGTTACTCCACCTACATCCCAGACCAGGGGTCGAACCCATGTCTCCTGCATTGGCAGGCCGACTCTTTACCACTCAGCCACCAGGGCAGCCCTTGTCTCTTCTTAATCTGGCCCCGTATTATCATTTTAAGAGCACAGAGAAGGTCCTCCAGGCCACCAACTAAAGGAAACTCCCTTCGTCTGTCAAGTCTTTAACCGGAAACCACGTTCTTTATCCCACTCTACGAGACGAAAGGCCCTCCTGTTGCTGACCCCCAGTCAACACCCAGTCAACTGATAGCAGCCCCTCCCCAGTTGGTCAACTGGAGGACGGTACGCTGGAAGGGGAGTGCCACCACCAAGCAGGTGGGAGGCATGACTGCCCTAGCAGGGCACTGCTGGCTGTCCTGGGCCTGGACTCTTCAGCCCTGCTGGAACTCACACTCCCAGGTCAATAGCCCTGGGCTGGGAGCCAGTGCGTGTGGGACCTTGGATGAGTTCCTCGACTCCTCTGAGCTCAGCTGCCTCCCTTTGAAAAGTGAAGACAATAGTCCCTTCTCTCCCCTGGTAGGGTCAGGCTCGGAAGAGAGAATTTATTTAGCGTCTCTGTTACAGCTCTTGGTTCGTAATAGATGCTCAGTGCTGTGCTAAGTCACTCCAGTCGTGTCCAACTCTTTGCGACCCTGTGGGCCATAGTGTTCCAGGCTGCTCTGTCCATGGGATTCTCCAGGCAAGGATCCTAGAGTGGGTTGCCATGCCCTCCTCCAAAATGCTCAGTCAACGCTGGTTTCTCCGTGAGGAAGGGGGTATTTTAATGTGCCTCATATGTACTATTAATACCTTCTTGGAAAGTTGCAGCCTACTTTGGTTCATCTGGGAAATGGAGGCTTTGCCCCCTTGCCCATTAGACTTGCTCTCCCTGATGCAGTAAACTTCACTAACCCCTCTTGGCTAACGGAAGGGCAGGAGATCGGAGTGCATGAGCCCACAGCTCCGGGCAGCATTGCCCTTGCCCACCCGGGTTTGCCCTGGGCCTCAGCCCTGCCTCTCGGCATCTCGTCACTGCAGAGCTTCACTTTCTGATCAGCAGGTTTTCCCCCATGGGCCTGAGGGGAGTGCACCGAAGACCAGGTGTGGCCGCCCCCCATCAGTCCGGGAGGGGACGATGTTTTCCTGCCGACACGTAAGCTGTGTTTCCTGGTTGCAGTGGGTGTCTGAGCCATCCCTTCTCCGTGACCTCCCTGCCTTGAGCAGTTGGTCCCTCCGAGGCCTGGCTTTGCTGTGACCCGCACAGACTCACAGCCTGGGACCCAGGCTGCGTTTTGGAGATTAGAGCCAGGCCTCTTCTAAGCCCAGAAATCAGGCCCTGTGGTTCCGAGCGGCCACCATGTAGGATGGTGGGGTCGCATCTTCATTGGCTTGTCGGGTGGAGACAGCACGGGGGGCAGCACAGTGTGGCTGTCCTTTCACACACGCTCTGCCTGGGACCTGCAGGTCTGGGTGAGGGTCCCCCTGAATTACAAAGGCAGAAATGCTACAACAACCCCTTGCTGCCCCTGGAGTGGCCCTTGCTGCCCCTGGAGCGGTTTGCCAGTGTTCAGCCCATCACCTCTCCCTTCTGACCAATCATATTCCTTCTCTGACCTTTGCAACCTTCCGGAAGCCTTGATTGCAGGTCAGAGGAGCCTCATGCTGGCTCTGGAGCAAATGAGCTGATTTGTTGGGCAGGCTGGGAGGAGCCCTACTTGGCCCTCTGTCCCCACTATGGAGAGAGACTACCCTCAGTCCACGGGTGTGACTTGCTGTGTCCTTTGCAGCACAGATTTATTTATTTCCACCAAGCCATGCCTTTCTCCCCTCAACACATTCAGCCTTTAATTGTAACTATTAATCACCCCGAGTTGTGTAGCAATTCATAACCCTTCCATTAAATATTAAGCTTAAAAAAAAAATCGAGCTCTCTTAATTGAATTATTGAATTACCAGGCACTTAATGTGGCTCTGGTGGATGTGACTCAAGAGTTTAAGCGTCAGAAAGGATCTCGGTTTCTTTCTCTGTGACTTAGAGGGTGTGTGGGCCCCGAGGGGCGGGTGACAGACAGCTCCAGATCGCTGGCCCCTCTCCCCCTGCCTTGCCCCCTTCTCCTGCTCGGATCTTCCGGTAGAGCCCCTCTCGGGTATCTGCCGTTTGTGTCGTCCTAGTTGTTCCAGCCCTCGAGTAGTTGGTTTGGATGGAGACAGCCGCATCC
>SJXQ01001256.1:188664-201996 GCA_006408695.1 Aepyceros melampus
ATTTGCTGGCATATTGAGTGCAGCACTTTCACAGCATCTTCTTTCAGGATTTGAAACAGCTCAACTGGAATTCCATCACCTCCACTAGCTTTTTTCGTAGTGATGCTTCCTAAGGCCCACTTGACTTCACATTCCAGGATGTCTGGCTCTAGATGAGTGATCACACCATCATGATTATCTGGGTCATGAAGATCTTTTTTTGTACAGTTCTTCTGTGTATTCTTGCCACCTTTTCTTAATATCTTCTGCTTCTCTTAGGTCCATACCATTTCTGTCCTTTATTGAGCCCATCTTTGCATGAAATGTTCCCTTGGTATCTCTAATTTTCTTGAAGAGATCTCTAGTCTTTTCCATTCTGTTGTTTTCCTCTATTTCTTTGCATTGATCGCTGAAGAAGGCTTTCTTATCTCTTCTTGCTATTCTTTGGAAGTCTGCATTCAGATGCTTATATCTTTCCTTTTCTCCAATAAGTGTGAAAAATTCTTCAAGAGATTGGAATACCAGACTTCCTTCACCTGCCTCCTGAGAAATCTGTATGCAGTTCAAGAAGCAACAGTGAGAACCGGAAATGCAGGGGTTAATATTCAGCCACCTGTTGCTCTGGCTAAGCCATGAGAAAAACACCATGGGGAAATAAGAAAAGCAAAATATAACAATACAGTATAATCTAAACAAAAGTACATCAGGTTGATTAGTTGGGGTCGTCAAGCCCTGCAAAGCTAAGGAAAAATATAGTATGGACCTAGGAATGCTGGGTCAGCCCATGTTCAGAATACTGCTTGTGCACATACGCAGATTTTTTCCCAAGGCATACGTGGGTCTATGACCTCCAGCTGGGTGATACCACTTCTACAAGAAAATAACAAAGATAGTTCAAAGTAATCAATAAAGTAAGAGATGTGACTGGGGATACAGGAGGCTGACTTCATCATAGCACAGCAGATACTTTCTGCTTGCCAAGACACTAAATAAAAGTCATGTGACTCCAAGGAACGGGGGTCTTGATCCAAGAGGTCTTGAGTCCCCTGTCCCATCTTTAAAGCTTTAATTCTGTCTCTAGCTTCTTTCTCCCAAACTGTGCATTGACCACTTTTGATCCCTACTTGCTGCGCTAACCACAGCAAGTGGTGCCCAACATGGGGCTCCAAAGTGAAGGATCGCTGAGAGCAAAGCTAAAGTTGAAATATCGGTGCAGGGTCCTGAAGAACAGTGGGACGAGGTCTTGAAAATCCCCCTTTGCATTAAGTAATACTCTCTCAGGCATTGAAACTGGGGTTAAACATGGGAAATTCAGAAAGCTCAGAACGATACCAGCCATATATATGCTTCTTAAGGCAGCTTTCAAAAATGAGGGTGAGGGGGTAAAAAAAAAAAATAAGTGAGGGCTGGCTATTGGAACTTTTATGAACATTGAGAAACATTGCTCATTGTTCCCTTCTCTCAGTACTTTAGATTATACTGTATTGCTATATTTTGCTTTTCTTCCTTTCCCATGGCTTAGCCAGAGCAACAGATGGCCTATCATTAACCCCTGCACCTTACCTGCCTCCTGAGAAATCTGTCTGCAGGTCATGAATCAACTGTTAAAAACCAGACATGGAACAACAGACTGGTTCCAAACTGGGGAAGGGGTATGTCAAGGCTGTATATTGTCACCCTGCTTATTTAACTTTTATGCAGAGTACATCATGAAAAATGCTGGGCTGGATGAAGCACAAGCTGGAATCAAGATTGCCAGGAGAAATATCAATAACCTCAGATACACAGATGATACCACCCTTATGGCAGAACTTGAAGAGGAACTGAAGAGCCTCTTGATGAAAGTGAAAGAGGATAGGTAAAAAGTTGGCTTAAAGCTCAACATTCAAAAAACATGACATCCGGTCCCATCACTTCATGGCAAATAAGTGGAGAAACAATGGAAACAGTGACAGGTTGTATTTTCTTGGGCTCCAAAATCATTGCAGATAGTGACTATACCCATGAAATTAAAAGATGCTTGCTCCTTGGAAGAAGAGCTATGACCAACCTAGGCTGCATATTAAAAAGAAGAGACATTACTTTGCTGACAAAGGTCCATCTAGTCAAAGCTATGATTTTTCCAGTAGTCATATATGGATGTGAGAGTTGGACTATAAGGAAAGCTGAGAAATCACAAATTGATGCTTTTGAACTGTGGTGTTGAGGAAGACTCCTGAGAGTCCCTTGGACTGCAAGGAGATCCAATCTGTCCATCCTAAAGGAAATCAGTCATAAATATCCATTGAAAAGACTGATGCTGAAGCTGAAACTTCAATGCTTTGGCCACTTGATGAGAAGAACTGACTCAATGGAAAAGACCTTGATGTTGGGAAAGATTGAAGACAGGAGGAGAAGAGGACAACAGAGGATGAGATGGTTGGATGGGATCACCAACTCAATGGACATGACTAGAGTCAACTCTGGCAGTTGGTAATGGACAGGGATGCCTGGTGTGCTGCAGTCCATGGGGTCACAAAGAGTTAGACACGACTGAGTGACTGAATTGACTGATTGATATGAACGACTGAACTGACATATATATATATGTGTGTATATATATATATGTATGTATTGAAGGGGTGGGCAGGGCACTCCCTGAGTAAGACTGCCCCCACACTACTTGTGGGTTCTGCTATCCAGTCCTTCAAGGACACTTTAAAAGGAAGAAAAAAGTCCAAAATGAGTACCACATCAAGGTGTTCCTGAATGCACCAAATTGTGAAGTTGATGCTGTTGCATGCCTAATTTGGCAGCCAGTAGTATATTTTCCAGAGAAGGCAATGGCACCCCACTCCAGTACTCTTGCCTGAGAAATCCCATGGATGGAGGAGCCTGGTGGGCTGCCATCTATGTAGTTGCACAGAGTCAGACATGACTGATGCAACTTAGCAGCAGCAGCACCAGCAGCAGTAGCAGTATATTTTCCTTAAAGACATTATAGGCTATGGATAGTATAACCTAAATTCGGAGTGTGCTTAGTAAAAGTACAATTGGCTGCCTTTCACCTTGTTTTTCTTAGCTTCTGACCAATTTGGAAGCCCCTACCCCTGTCCTCTAAGCTTAAAGCTGCTTAGTTCTTGT
Source organism: Aepyceros melampus (assembly GCA_006408695.1). Lineage (NCBI taxonomy): Eukaryota > Metazoa > Chordata > Mammalia > Artiodactyla > Bovidae > Aepyceros > Aepyceros melampus. The sequence goes on from SJXQ01001256.1 coordinate 191,767, forward strand.
ATCCTTCCAAGCTCAGTTTCCAAAAGGCTGTGTCCTCTTGAATTTCATAGAATAGTGTTTCACAAAATCTTCAAGTCCTAATCCTCAGTACTTGTGAATGTGAACTGTATATTGTCAACTGTATACTCCTATTTAGGAATACGGTGTTTGTAGATGTAGTCAAGTTAAAATAGCATCATACTGGATTAGTGTGGGCCCTAATCCAATGACTGATGTGTTTATGAGAATTGAGAAATTTGTACAATAACACAAAGACACAGGGAAGAAGACCATGGAATGATTGATACAGAGGTTGGAGTAATGTACCTGCAAGCCAAGGAATTCCAAAGATTGCTGAGAGCTACCATGAGTAGGAAGCAAGGAAATAATAATCCCTGGAGTTTTCATAGAGAGCATGTCACTGCTGATACCTTGATTTCAAACTTCCAGCCACCAGAGCTGTGAGAAGAAATTCTGGTTGTTTAAGCCACTCAGTTTGTGGTGATTTGTCTTGGCAGCCCTAATAAAATGTATGCTCCTCCACCTAGAGCTCTGGCCCCAGTTACAGCCTGGAAAGTGATCGAATTAGGCTAACTAATATGGAGGTCTGTTTTCATCCTCACAGAAAATGGTGAACCCCTGCCGCAAATGATGTTGAAATTAGTGGACTGTCAGTAATTGTGACCAGAGAAGTGAATATGTTCAGATCATATAAAGATTTAGGGGCAAGTATCTCCAAAATCTTACTGTAGAATTTGACTTCATGCTCTGTAGGTATCTCCCCTTCCCTTTATCCAAAATCAAAAGAATTAAATGATCTAGTCCCTTCCATTTCTGGGGCTCAGTTTTTTTTTCCATCTGTTTAATGAGGGAGTTAGACTGTATGACCATAAGAGGCTTTCCAGCTCTAACAATTTATGGATCTAGGAGGCAGAGTTAGTTAGGATTAAGGAGAATTATAAAAAGCAACCTTGAGACCATGTCTAAGGATTCATACCAATTTAGTACAGTAACTTGTACCTTCTACTGCTTTATTTTCATTACTACCCAGTGGCTTTTGTTGTGCCTAAGAATGAACTGACTTTGATAACTCATCTCAGCCCTTGGAAACTGGGTTACCAATTTGGCAGAGAACCTTACCCATGTTGACCTAAAACAAATAGACTGCCAGATATTTCTCCAGCAAAGATGGGTTTCTTGGAAAGCTGCAAAGAAATACAATTCATGGTCTGCAACTTTGGCAGGCCGTGTACCTGTCCTTGCACAGAAAAGGAAGGAGAACACTTTTATATAGGAGGAAAGAAAGTTGGGAAGGCTATGGTAAACAAAGAGTCTGTGGCTTTTCATTGGCTGAGTCCTTGCCAGCAAAGAATATGAATCTTTCCTCTTCTTTTTAGTTTTGCTATTGTTTCTAAACCAAACTTGGCCCACTCACCTGATGGGCAGCAAAGTCAATCTACTGACACTAGGTTGTGGGGAAGGAAAGTGGTAGGTCAATTTTCTCTCCCTTGGTTCTTTTCTTGTCATAGCAAAGAAGTGAAATGGCAGACCAGGAGAGCTTGGTGAGGCAAGGTTTATTGAGCAAGCAGTAAGCAGTACCGTCTTGAGACATGAGAGCAGGCCAAACCCTGCAGGAGTGGTCCTGTTCAATCTTGGCTTTCGTTTTTATATCCTCTGTTCCCTCCCCTGGGGCTTTTATTTTTATATTATTTGTTCCCTCCCCTGGGTGGTACCTGGGGCTTAATTGCTTGTGCCCTATGAAAATGAGGCATGAGCCTGAGACCAAACAGGGAAGCAGATGTGCCAGGCATATTTTCCCAGCAGAAGTCTTCAATCAGTTCCACAGTTCTCCTTTTTTGTTATTTCTTTGTTCACCCTCTGTGTGCATGTGATCTCCTAGTCATCACATTCTCTGACTGCAATTTTGGACCCTTTTCTTCCTACTCTAACTGCCTAACATGCTCCCCTCAAGAGATGGGAGGCCCAATTCTTTGGGAGTAGGAACACCAAGATCCCTCTGACTACATCCTGCTGAGCTAGGGTGGCAAGGGGTGTTGGGCCTCCCCCTTTTGCTATTCTTAGGCCTTGGGATCCTCAGGGTCTGGGTGACAGTGTCTATCTAAGGGCAAGTGGTAGATACCATCAGTATTTATCTGTAGTTCTGTGTATTCCCTCTGCAGCATTATGGCATTTTGTAATTCAGTTACCTGGGCAGAAATGAAATGGGTTAAACAATTGATAATGCATGGAGCAACTATGAGCAGAATTAGTATGGTGACAACAGGGATCAGCACGGGCAGTAGCCAACTCCAAATCCCTCCTCTCCAAGAAAAGATCCCAAAGAGGGACTGGAGCCAGTCTGGAGGTGACCCTGCTCAATCATTAAGATCTTAGATGATTTATATGATCTTTTTGGAACTGAAAGCTTTCTTCAATTTTGATTGAGGCGTTACCTCCAAAACAGCAAGTTTCATTCAGAATGGCACAGGTTTCTCCTTGTTCTGCATTCAAAAGATCTATAGCCTGCCTATTTTGGAGTACTACCCCTGCCAAGCTGTATATGGACTTTTGTTGAGCCTCTAGAGCTGATACTGTGGCTTCCCATCCCTGTTGCATCATTATTGAAATATTAAGCACTGCCCTTGTGAGGAGGGTGATCCCCACAAACCAAAAGAGCCCTGTAGCTATAGAATGTCTTATCCGCACTCTTTCCAAGATGGGATTATCACTCACATATGTGCCTCAACTGAATGGTATTTGGTAAGAGGGGAGGTCGCATTAGTGTTGGTATGTGACTTCTATTGCCTGTTCCAGGAATGAACTCAAGTTGGAGATAGCCCCTGAGGTTGTCCTAAGTTTTCCAATGGTGAGAAACCAGACTCTTGGAACCATCAGGACTATTGTGCAGATCCTATATGATTTGGTCAGGAGAATAAAGTACAGAGACTTTTGACATAAGAAAAGATATCTCATTCCTACAAGGGAAATTCCCACCTAATGGAGGCTGACCTAGGTTGTTAGATTTAGCCCTAGTTGGGTGAATCTGTTCCCTGTACATTGGATGGAGGCCTGTGCTTGGTGGTGATACCCCCATTTTGTATACTGTGTCACTATTGAGGGTGATGTTTGGCATGAGGGATGTATTCTCATTAGTTGACAAATGGTGTTTCAGAAGGTGAGTGAAATAATATTATGAGGGTGTGCATGGAATGGTTAGTGTAGCATGGTCTTATTCCTCATCTATTCCCACAGTCTTGGTCAGGGTTTCAGAGATTTGTTCCCCATACATTCCCCAGATCCTCCTCCAATCTCAACTCAGATAGATGTATATAATTGTATGTGGGCATCTGCAAACCAGACTCCATTATTATTGTTAGGGAAGTTGTTGGTATTATTGTAGGTCTAATAGCCATACACTGTGCCACTTGTTTTCTAATTAAGGGAAGAAGTTTCCATTTCCAGCCCCAAGGATTGGTGGTTAGACTTTCACATCAGGTAATTCCTTCTGAAGTGTGTCCTGGGAAGCTTTTAGCTTTAGCATATTTGAATCTAGCAACCCAGAGTTGAGAGGAGTTCAGTAGCTCCATAGTCTAATTACAGTGGGAGGATGAGTTAAGTGCCTCAATGAAGAGATCACTAGGCATCTTAATGAGTGGTTTTCCATCTCACCAAGGGTAACTCACAAAGCATATGGGCATGATGCCAGACATTATTTCAACTTCCCTGACCTTTAAGATATTTTTTTCTTCTGAGTTAACTCATTTAGGTTTTGAAGAATTGAGAGTGGAACCTAACCAACTTCCATTGACTTGTGTTAGGTTGGCAAAGGTTACAGTAATGCCCAATAGGGAGCACTCAAGCAAGTTACCATTGGCACAATTTTGTTTTTTATGCCCAGATCAAGGCACACCCAACAGTTACACTTGTTCAGGCACTTGGTGACCTTGGTGATGGCCAGTCTTAAAGGATGTATCTATGAATAGCCTAAGCCAGACAGACAGACAAGAAAGAGGTGCCACATCATGGAGTTCAGGGCATGAGTCTTATGAGATCTGAGTATAATAAATATGGAAAGAGTTTCCCTAGGAAAAGCAAATCAAGAGGGTAATTGTAATAAACTATAAGCAGAGCAGTAGGCTTAACCTGAGAAATTCAGTTTCCTGAATATTTATCTGAATGACACTAATCTGTAATCTTGAATAGGTATCAGAGGTCTCCCAGGGGTTCACAGGTGTACTGAGCATCCTCTTTTTCCTTCCACAGCTTGATTCGAGAGTGGTGAATCTAGGAGTTGTGTCCTGGTACTTTGACTGCTGTAGGAGTAAAAAAGTAGGCTATGGTACCTTCCATGTAGGCTGAAGTTGAGACTCTGGAGATTCATCTTTCTGAACTTTGATTAGCACCTGGGTCCCAAGAGCATACAAAGGTGACTATTTGAGCTCCTTTGAGTCCTGATTATTGCCCATAAGCACATCTCTCACTGAAATTGCCCAATAGTCATAGCATAGGAACAAAGGGCTTGGGTTTTTAGGTCTAGGAGGAGGTCATTTACATAGACAAAAGGTCTCCCATAAAATGTCTCACAGGGGCTGAGACTGACTTGTTCTCTAGGTGCAATGCAAGTGCTAAGGAGAGCTAAAGGTAGGGCCTTTCTCCACCCCAAAGAGGTCTCTTGGATTCTTTCTTATTGCTATTTTAAAAAAATTGTTTGTCTCTCTCTACTTTTCCTGAGGACTGAGGTCTCCAGGGACAGTGTAGATAATAGTTTATACCTAGAGCTTATTTTTATTTATTCATTTATTTTTAATTTATTTGATTGGAGGCTAATTACTTTACAAAATTATAGTGGTTTTTGCCATACATTGACATGAATCAGCCATAGGTGTACATGTGTTTCCCATCTTGAACCCTCCCTTCCCATCCCATCCCTTGGGTCATCCCAGTGTGCCAGTCCCGAGCACCCTGTCTTATGCATCGAACCTGGACTGGCGATCCATTTCACATATGATAATATACATGTTTCAATGCTATTCTTTCAAATCATCCCACCCTTGCCTTCTCCCACAGAGTCCAAAAGTCTGTTCTTTAGATCTGTGTCTCATTTGCTGTCTCGCATATAGGGTCATCATTACAATCTTTTTAAGTTCCATATATATGTGTTAATATACTGTTGCAGTACCTGGGCTTCTCATTGTGGTGGCTTCTCCTGCTGCAGAACATGGATTCTAGGGTGCCTGGGCTTCAGTAGTTGTGGCCCATGGGCTCATTAGTTATGGTTCCCAGGCTCTAGAGCATAGACTCAATAGTTACAGTTCACAGGCTTAGTTGCTCCATGGCGTGTGGGATCTTCCCAGACCAGGGATTGAACCTGTGTCTCCTGGATTGGCTGGCAGATTCTTTACCACTGTGCCATCAGGGAATCCCCAAGAACATATTCTTAGAGATGAAAAGTAAGTTGGGAGGGCTATAGTAAACAAAGAGCCATGGCTTTTCATTGACTTAGTCCTTGCTAAGAAGGGCTTCCCTGGTAACTCAGATGATAAATAATCTGCCTGCAATGCAAGAGATCCCTGGCTGGAATCCCTGGGATTTGATCCCTGGGTGGGGAAGATCCCGTAGAGAAGGGAATGACAACCCACTCCAATATTCTTGCCTGGAGAATCTCCTGGATAGAGGAGCCTGGTGGCATATACTCCATAGGGTTGTAAAGAGTTAGATATGACTGAGAGACTAACAGTTTCACTTCACTTGCTAGGAAAGGACTCTTCTTGTTGGGCTCTGCTATCATTACAGGTCCTAAGAGCTCCCTGTTCTGATCTCTGGGCTTTATTTATTTCAATTTTTTTCTTTTTAACTTTTCATTTTGTATTGGAGTATAGTCAATGTTGCAATAATTTCTGGTAAATAGCAGAGACTCAGCCATACATATACATGTAGCCATTCTCCCCTAAACTCTCCTCCCATACAGGATGTCTAATGAGGTGGATGAACCTAGAGCCTATTATACAAAGTGAAGTAAGTAAGAAAGAGAAAGACAAATACTGTATATTAATGCATATATGACTTTATTTAATTGAAGTTTTTTATTAGTTTTTTACACTTGTTCCATCCAAATTGTTAACTTCTCTCCACATCCAATCCTCTTAGTACAGGTGGAAGAAACCTGTACTATGCTCATGTGACTTAGGGATATTGAGGAGGAACTTTAAGAATGTCAGCTCAAGGAACTATTTATCTTTCCTGGTTTGTAGTTAGATAGACCTAAAATTTAGTAGTTGTGAGACCTTGGGCAACTCATTTATTTTTTCTGATCCTTAGTTTCCTTATTGAAAAATGGGTTACTAGCTACCTTATGGAGTAGTTATGAAGACTGAATGAGACAATATGCATAAATATACTCAGTAGGGTATCTAGTACATAATACTGTGCTATACAGTTATTTCACAGATGTTAGTTGCTTCCCTCTTTTTTCACTTGGAGGTCAGGACTTTGGAAAAAAAGAAGATTGAGATTGAAAACAGATGGTTATGTTGATCAAAGGAGAGAACTTGGTCTTAGCTAAAATGTGCTTCTGGCAAGAAAGTTTGTCTCTCTTTCAATCATGGTCTCTTACTCTCTCATTCTCATTTTTGTGCTTTATATGCATTATCTCATTTTTGAATCTTAATAATTCTACAAGTTAGGTGTTATCACAGTCCCTTTTATGTAGATGAAGAAACTGAGACTTAGATAAATTAACTTGCTCCAGGCCTCACATTGAGTAAAGGTTAACATTTATACTGGATGCAGAATCCTCACTTCCTCCATCTTAATGCTAACCAAACACACAGAAAATACCTAAGAGAGAGTAAACAGATGCTATTTCCTTTATTGATGTCTTTTAAGCTCTTTGTAGTTGGATCTTTAATCAAATTTATTGATAATACATAGTAACCCTGCCCGAATTTGGAGGCTGGATCAGATGATATTTCAGATTGTAAGTTCTTCTGTTTAAGCAAAGTGTTGGCCCATACCCCAACCCCATGAGTAACTGATCCTGAACAGTTTTCTTTGCAGACTTTCTTTCCTCCAGCTGAACCATCACCAAGGACTGCACCACTCAAAATCCTTCTGGAAAAATGCCATTCTCTGTCCATCTCACAGAGCATCCCCATGGAGCTGGATAAAGTGGGTTGGAGGAGATCCAGGAAGCTTTGCACAGGTATGCCTTTTATGCCTTTTTTTTCTTGAGGTGGGACATGCTTGGCAGGCCTCATGCACAGACAGATTGTGTTGACATTATCCTACTTCCCTGACAACTCTTCCCCTCAGTTCCCTAGTACTTTTCCTCATTGGCATTTGAAAATTCACATTAGCAATGACAAGGTATATATTTTTCCCTCTCCATGCTCTTCTTTTCTTATTTGGGGCCTTTAATCTCAAAACACTCAAATATCTTGCTAAAGCCTTATTTTCCCCCCAGGCCCTCTGTACCCAGTACCTTCTTGGTCTCATATACTCTAGTTCCCCCTCTTCACCATTTTCAAGTACTCCTATATACGCCTTCCTCCTGGCCTCAAATGGACCAATCCCATTGTTCCCATCTCCCATGGTGTCATTCTAGCCCTGTCTCTTTTGCATCTTGCTTAGACTTAACTCTTTGTGGGTCCCAGGTCCTCCTCTGTTTTGCTGACCACTGACCATGGAAAGCCCCTCAAGGCTCAAGGCAACTTCATTTACCTCACTCAAAACACAGAGATTTCGCCCAATCAAAACCAGTTACCTCCTAGAGCTTCAGGGTATACCCTTTCTAACTTAGGCCGCTGATCCTGCCTGCTAGACTGTTGTCACTTGCAAGTAAAGCTCCATCTTTTGGTACAGCTGGGAGAATCCATGCTCTCTTACCCATGGGCTTTAGACCACACCCTAACAGTCTCCTAACAGACCCCACCACCAGTCATTTTACAGCAACATAATTTGCATGAATACTAAGGATACACAAGATTTCATAACATTCCTTTTCAAAGTTTTCTATAGTGTTACAAGCTCTGGGAACCTTGATCCTACTTCTCTATGAGCCAAAGATTCCTTCAATCCCAAAAGATCTGTAGCTGCTCTGAACTGGCCACTTCTTTTTTATTATCTTCACTTCATGTATGGAGAACATGCGGGATACTTTGACTTGGAGCTTATATCCAACCCTGTGATTCCTTGCCAGAATTCCATTAAGGTAGAAGCCAAAGAAATTGCAAGCTTGGGTCTTTTGTAGCATCATCTCCCTCAGAAATCCCCAGAAGCCAGCAAGGTGGTGAAAGGAAAGAGTGAAGAATTCTGAAGGGAGATAATCCTTCACTGTCAAAACTAGGAGGGTCCTTAGAGGTTGCTCAGTCCTCTTGATTTATGAATGGGGAAATAGGCTGATAGAGGGAAAGGGACCTGTTCAAGGTCATAAGTGAGTTCATAACAGAGTTAAGACAGGACTTCAACCTCCTCACTCTCAACCATGTCAGAATGTGATTTTACTACAGTTCTAGAACAAAGTCTTAAACATTGGAATTACAAGCTTTGTTACTCTCAAGCTCACCTGTGCTGGAATAACCAGTCACCTCCTTCCCCTTAAAGAAGACTGCAAGTAGTGGACACAAATCAAGCCATCAAAGTGGCAGCAGATGCCTACCATAATTTCTAAATCCTCTGCCTGAGAATAAGGCATGCTCTCATAATCCCCTGGGAGATCAGGCCAGGGGTATAAAGCAGGGGATATGGTCAGAGTATTTCCTTCCTCTCTTCCTCTTAGAAAATGAGCCCAACCCCTTAGGAATTCAGAAGCTTTTTAGCAGCTGCTCCACTCCACTGCCAATTGCATCAGAGTGTTCCACCCCCACCATGCTCCTGACTGTTAACAGCAAATAACAATCCCTCAGGGAGAGTCTGGCAAATTCAGGATTAATAGCTACCTTGAGGACTGTTATGGGCTTATTTATAAGCTAGAGTGGGAAAATGTAGCCCTGAGTTTGGCACTTTCACCTCAGGGATATAAGTGGCTCTCATGTTTTCAAGGTCCCAAACAGACACTTGGGTTAAAAATATCCCTAGAAAGGAGGATGATATCAGGATCCCATTTGGGAAGCCTGTTTCAGCTCTTCTTACAACCTTGACTGTGATAGCAATGAGATCCAAGGATCCCATTCCCACTATGTTTAGTACCTGTTTACTTCCATATTGCTCAAAGCCTGAAGGACTTCAGTTTGTTTTTTAGTGCTCAGTCTCTGTCCTTAGATGTTTCTCTACCAGTTCCTCTTGACTTCTAATCAGGAGTTTCCTAAGGCAGACTATCATAGTGGAAAGAATCAGCTTTGAAGTTGAACAGACCCAGGTTCAAATTTCTGTTCCACCACCTTGTGCAAATTGCATAACCTCTTTGCACCTCAGTTTCACCATCTGAGGAATGAGATGCTGGACAATATCCGACTCATGGGATCATTGTGAAGACTGATTGAGTGAAACAGAATCCATGAATGTCCCTACCACAGTTTCTGGCTTGCAGGGTGCTCAGTGATGGCAATTTTCTTCTCCCCACTGCTCTCTACAGTTCTGAATACCCAAGGACTTACCCCACATACGCACAAACAGACATTACTATGGGGCCCAACCTGAATTTGCTACTTCCTCTGATTGTTCATTCATTTTCTCATTCACTCAACACATATTTATTGAACAAAATTAGAAAGTCAGTGGAGTTTGCTCTCCAATGGCCTAGTGTGCTGGAAGGAACAAAAATTTTCAAATCAGACATACCTGGATTTGACTCTTGGCTCTGTCACTTATTAGCTATGTGATTTGGAATAAATCACTTTACTACTTTGAGACTTAGTTTTCTTATCTGTAATGTTAGGGTAATAATTTGAACTTCACAAGCTCAAAGCGGATAGCAAACATAAAAGTGCTTTATAAGCTCTGAGGTGCTATACAACTAGATGGGAATGATAGTAATAGTAATAACAATAAACAAGTTAAGAAATAAGAGTTATGTCTTATACCTATCCAGGGCCCTTACATAGTTGATTATATATGCTGCTGCTGCTGCTAAGTCACTTCAGTCGTGTCCGACTCTGTGCGACCCCATAGACGGTAGCCACCAGGCTCCCCCATCCCTGGGATTCTCCAGGCAAGAATACTGGAGTGGGTTGCCATTTCTTTCTCCAATGCATGAAAGTGAAAAGTGAAAGTGAAGTCGCTCAGTCATGTCCAACTCTTAGCGACCCCATGGAC
>SJXQ01001256.1:202332-220330 GCA_006408695.1 Aepyceros melampus
AGCCTACCAGGCTCCTCCACCCATGGGATTTTCTAGGCAAGAGTACTGGAGTGGGGTGCCATTGCCTTCTCCATGATTATATATATATATATATATATATATATATATATGTAAAATCAATTATATTATGATAATATTGTGTAAATATATATATGGCAATATTGGAAGTGAGATTTACTTTCTAAATGAAGTATTGAAAAAGTGGAAGTGTTAGTTGCTTAGACATGTCAGACTCTGTAACCCCATCAACTGTAGCCTGCTAGGCTCCTCTATCCATGGAATTCTCCAGGCAAGAATACTGGAGTCGTTTGCCATTCCTTTCTCCAAGGGATCTTCCTGACCCAGGGATTGAACCCTGGTCTCCTGCATTGGAGGCAGATTCTTTACCATCTGAGCCATGAGGGAAGCCCATATGAAGTGTGTGTGGGGGGGGAGGGGCGGTGGTGGCGCTTCCTACTTGAAAGGGCCAGAATTCCAGAGCAGACTCTATGAAAGCATTACCCTTATGCATATCACCCCACATATTTGCTGAGCTGTGCTTAAACCTCTTGAAGCTTGACTGACTCAGAAGCTCTTTTGGCAATGACAAGTAATTTCCCACTGAGGATCTATCCCTCCCAGTAGGGATGACTTTAGGTTCATATTGATCTAGAGTGTTGGAAGGTATAGCAAGAAGAACCTAACGCCACTCAGTTAAATGGCTCTGGGGCAGTTGTAAGCAATGCTAACCAAGACACTGGCTGCAGCAAGGTAACAACAAGCTGATGTATCATTATCTATTATTTTAGTATATCTGTGGTGATATTTAGTATATCTTTAACCTTCCTTAATGACTGAGCTAGGTGTTAGAAGACCTGAGTCCTCTTACAGGTTTTCTTTTTTTTTTTTTAATTGAAGTGTAGTCGATTTAGAGTATTATGTTAGTTTCATGGGCATGTCATAGCGATTCAGTATTTTTGCAGATTATATTCCATTATGGGTTATGGGTAAGATAATAGGTATAACTACCTATACTACATAGTTATCCTTGTTGCTTATCTATTCTATATATAATAATTTATGTTATTAAAATTTTCATTTTTGAAGCCAATAAATGGGCAAATTCCAAAACAGTAGCTATATAGACTATTTCACAACATTTTAACATCTACTTAGCAGTCCATTTTTGCATTTTGTCTCCTCTAAGCAAATACACTAGATTAAAACAACAGTGCCCTTAACCCCAAGTTCAGTGCCTGAGTATTTCCAGTATTTATTTTGAGCACATAATAAAGCAGAGGCAATTACTTTTCTTGAAGATTTTATTTCCATTCCGAGCTTAGCAATTACTTTAGCTTCACATTATTCTTTTATAAATGATAACCAAATGGCCTATATAAGTGATTAAAATCATAAAACTATTGTAAGCGAAGTCAATGGTATATATAAAAGTTAAAATGACAACTATACTGGTACATATTTGTTTTGAATCCTACTAAAATATACCAAAATAACAAGCTTTAGTAAAGAATGAGGTCCTTGGGTAGACAGGAGGATGAAGAGTTATATCATCAAAAATTATTAGGAAAACTGTAGGCAAAAAAAATTATTCTACAATTTTAACCAAATAAAGGAGGAAAGAAGAGTACAACACCAGAGCAATAGCAATTCAGGAAAACACATTCACCATCCATCACAGACTTGCTCACCACATCAAGAGCACAGCACCAGGCTCTTCAGGCATTGCTACTCTCCCACTAAGTTTCTTTATGTGGAACATAAACCTACATTTATGGTAAGAACAAGATTTTATACTGCTTTTTAATCTCACAGCAAAAAAACAGGAAAAATTTGTTAGGGCCAGACTGAACCTCAGACCACGTCTGTCAGACCATGTATGTCTGTTAATCTCATACTCCTAATTTATCCCTCTCCCCTTAACTCTTTTCTTTGGCAATCACAAGCTTAATTTTCTATATCAGTGAGTCTGTTTCTGTTTTTCATATTGACTTACTTTTTTTTCTTTTCTAGATTTTACCTGTAAGTAGTAGCATATAGGGAGAAGCAATGGCACCCCACTCCAGTACTCTTGCCTGGAAAATCCCATGGACGGAGGAGCCTGGTAGGCTGCAGTCCATGGGGTTGCTAAGAGTCAGACACGACTGAGCGACTTCACTTTCACTTTTCACTTTCATGCATTGGAGAAGGAAATGGCAACCCACTCCAGTGTTCTTGCCTGGAGAATCCCAGGGACAGGGGAGCCTGGTAGGCTGCCGTCTATGGGGTTGCACAGAGTTGGACACGACTGAGGCAACTTAGCAGCAGCAGTAGCATATAGTACATTCTTTCTCTGACTTATTAGACTAAGCATATTATTCTCTAGGTCCACCACATTGCTACAAATGGCAATATTTCATTATTTTTATGGCTTCAGGATCTTTTCTGGTTCCATATACATTTTGGGAGGGCTTTCCTCATATCTCAGTTGGTAAAGAATCTGCCTGCAATGCAGATTCTAGTTCAATTCCTGGGTCGGGAAGATCCACTGGAGAAGGGATAGGCTATCCATTCCAGTATTCTTGGGCTTCCCTTGTGGCTCAGCAGGGGAAGAATCTACCTGCAATGTGGGAGACCTGGGTTCAATCCTTGATTGGGAAGATCCTCAGGAGAAGGGAAAGGATATCCACTCCAATATTCTGGCATGGAGAATTCCATGGACTGTATAGTCCGTGGGGGTCACAAAGAGTAGGACACGACTGAGCAACTTTCACTTCACATACATTTTGGGATAATTTGTTATAGTTCTGTGAAAAATGTCATGAGTATTTTGGTAGGGATTACTTTAAATCTGTAGATTCCTTTGGGGAGTATGGCCATTTAAACAATATTACTTCTTCCAATTCAAGAGCACTGGATATCTTCCATCCCTTTTATCATCTCCAATTTCATTCATTAATATTTTATAGTTTTCAGAGTGTAGGTCTTTCAACTCCTTGGTTAAGTTTACTTCTGCATAGCTTTATAAGATTTTTAAATGGTATTTTTAAAAAATTTTCTCTTTCTGATATTTCTCCCCATTACTGGAATACTTGAGCATAACCTTACCTCTCATGCCTCATTCACCTCAGTTCTGGTGGTTCTGAGTAGTATACTAGGTTGACCAGCAGCCAGAACCTCTCTAAAAGAAGCTGCAGTCAGTATTCAATCTAAAGGGTATTCTTTTACCACAGATAACTTGGACCAGGGCTCCAAGACACTAGAAACCTGCAAGAACATTGGTGGATACTTGAAACCTCAGGGACCAGGAACTGAGCATATTAATGAGGTAAGATCTCTTTTCTTAGATCCTTTGGAACTTACTGGGCGTCCAAGACCATTTATTTTCTCTAAGCTTTCTTTTTATTAGACAAATTGCAAATATTGGAGCTTCCAATATGTGCAATGGAGACAATTTTTTAAATGGTTTTTAAATGGGTTTATTTTATGACTACAAAAAAAAATGGGAGCATTAACCTTTTCTCCCTGAGGTTAATTTTCCTGTGAGATAAATTCATGACTTTTTATGACTTCCACACACCTTGATGCTGCTAATGTATTTGGCTGCCTTTCCTGTAGCAGACTGGATGGTGGACTGTGAGATTTTTGAGGCATATGTAATTTGACTTACTTTTATTATATCCTTTGGGTTCATAAACATGGATGGCATGTTTATATGCATTTCCTTGGAGAAGATGTTTTATCAATGCAGATATAATACTTGATGCTTAGGAATTCAGAGGCTTCTCTACCTCCATATGTTCATTTCCGTGTCTGTTGAGTACTTATGTGAGTGTAGTAAGTGTAGTTTCTTCTTGTTATATCTCTGTGCATGTGTATGCTTGTTCACATATACTTATTAAAATATATGCATCTTTGTCCATCTACACATCTGAATTAGAGTACTTCTTTTATGCATGTATGGTTGTCCTTGAGCATGACTACAATGTGTTTTTCTAACTGAAGTTTTTGTTTGTGTGTGCCCCCCTTTCTGTCTCTCCCTTTCTATATATCTATATCTCTATATATCAATATCTTTTTATCTGAGTTTATCTTTGGGTATTTTGACATTTATACTTTTTTGTATGCATTTGTGTCTATGGGCCTGTTAATTGGCATCTTTTTGCTTGCGGTGTGTGCCGATATCTGTTTTCTATTATGTCTCTACGTCTGCATGAGTCAGTCTATGCAAGGACAAGTATCTACAGCTCTGTGGTTAAACCCCAGTGAGAAATTACAGCTAAGAATGCAATCCCCAGAGATATCTGGCCTAGTGACTTAGCTTTCACTAATTATTACCGTCCAACTTGAATATTCTTGCCCAAAAATAGACATTTAGTCACAGCAGTTCAAGCCTGTTTCATGACAAAAACTCTTGGTCAGGGAGAGGTGTCATGAAGTTGAGAGTTTTGTTTTGTTTTGTTTTGTTTTGTTAGTTTGGCAGTTGCAAAGTGTGGCCCAGAGGAAAAGTTTTATGGCATTTGGCTTGCCTTCTGTTTGCTGCCTCTACTCACTTGCTTTCTTGCCAGTCTTCCCTCACTTGAGTTCCTTGGTCCAGATTCAAACTGATTCATTACTCCTAATACAAAGGGCATCAACAGACAAATCTGAACACCTGTTTTCATTTCAGCCAGATCTCCATGCTGGTCCTCTTTTTACTCAGAGAACAAATGATCAGCATATTTCTAATCAATAGTTTTTGTATGCTCAAAGGCAACAACTAGTCATGTGTGATAGGGCCCTTGCTTTGGGGAAGCCAGAGTAAAATCACTGCAGATGGTGATTGCAGCCATGAAATTAAAAGACACTTAATCCTTGGAAGAAAAGTTATGACCAACCTAGATAGCATATTCAAAAGCAGAGACATTACTTTGCCGACTAAGGTCCGTCTAGTCAAGGCTATGGTTTTTCCTGTGGTCATGTATGGATGTGAGAGTTGGACTGTGAAGAAGGCTGAGCGCGGAAGAATTGATGCTTTTGAACTGTGGTGTTGGAGAAGACTCTTGAGAGTCCCTCAGACTGCAAGGAAATCCAACCAGTCCATTCTGAAGGAGATCAGCCCTGGGATTTCTTTGGAAGGAATGATGCTAAAGCTAAACTCCAGTACTTTGGCCACTTCATACGAAGGGTTGACTCATTGGAAAAGACTGTGATGCTGGGAGGGATTGGGGGCAGGAGGAGAATAGGACGACAGAGGATGAGGTGGCTGGATGGCATCACTGACTTGATGGACGTGAGCCTGAGTGAACTCTGGGAGTTGGTGATGGACAGGGAGGCCTGGTGTGCTGCAATTCATGGAGTCACAAAGAGTCGGACACTACTGAGCGACTGAACTGAACTGAATTGATTCCTAAGCATTCTTTTTGTTGTAATGGTGAATGGAATTGTTTCCTTAATTTTCTTTCTGTTTTCTCATTGTTAGTGTATAGGAATGCAAGGGAATTCTGTGTGTTAATTCTATATCCTGCAACTTTAATATATTCATTGGTTAGTTGTAGTAATTTTCTGGTGAAATATTTAGGGTTTTCTAACCCACTCCAGTATTCTTTCCTGGAAAATTCCATGGGTGGAGGAGCCTGGTAGGCTACAGTCCATGCAGTCACAAAGAGTTGGACACGACTGAGTGACTTGAAAAAATGTCAAATGTAGAAGATCATGTCATCTGCAAACAGTGAGAGTTTTACTTGTTTTCCAATCTGGATTCTTTTTATTTCTTTTTTTTCTCTGATTGCTGTGGCTAAATCTTCCAAAACTATGTAGAATAGTAGCAATGAGAATGGGAACCCTTGTCTTATTCCTGACTTCAAGGGAAATACTTTCAATTTTTCACCTTTGAGCATAATGTTTGCTGTTGATTTATCATAATTGGCTTTTTATTATGTTGACGTATGTTCCTTCTATGCCTGCTTTCTGGAGGGTTTTTATCGTAAATGAATGTTGAATTTTTTCAAAGGGTTTCTCTGCATCTGTTGAGACAATCATATGGTTTTTATCTTTCAATTTGTTAATATGGTGTATCACACTAATTGATTTGCAGATATTAAAGAATCCTTGCATCCCTTGGATAAAACCCACTTGGCCATGATGTATGATCTTTTAAATATGTTGTTGGATTCTTTTGCTAGGATTTTGTTAAGGATTTTTGCATCTATGTTCATCAGTGATATTGCCCTGTAGTTTTCTTTTTTGTGGCATCTTTGTCTGGTTTTGGTATTAGGGTGATTGTGGCCTCATAGAATGAGTTTGGAAGTATACCTTCCTCTGTAATTTTCTGGAAGAGTTTGAGTAGGATAGGTGTTAGCTCTTCTCTAAATTTTTGGTAAAATTCAGCTGTGAAGCCATCTGGTCCTGGGCTTGTGTTTTTGTTTTTTCTTTTTTCACATTTTTTGCTAGGATTTTGTTAAGGATTTTTGCATCTATGTTCATCAGTGATATTGCCCTGTAGTTTTCTTTTTTGTGGCATCTTTGTCTGGTTTTGGTATTAGGGTGATTGTGGCCTCATAGAATGAGTTTGGAAGTATACCTTCCTCTGTAATTTTCTGGAAGAGTTTGAGTAGGATAGGTGTTAGCTCTTCTCTAAATTTTTGGTAAAATTCAGCTGTGAAGCCATCTGGTCCTGGGCTTGTGTTTTTGTTTTTTCTTTTTTCACATTTTTGTGTTTTAAAAATTATTTGTTTATTTAGTATAAATTTATTTAGTTTAATTGGAGGCTAATCCCTTTACAATATTGTATTGGTTTGCATACATTGACATTAATCCACAATGGGTGTACACATGTTCCCCATCCTGATTCCCCTTCTCACGTCCTTCCCCATCCCATCCCTCTGGGTCATCCCAGTGCACTAGCCCAGAGCACCCTGTCTCATGCATTGAACCTAGACTGGCAATTTGTTTCATATACAATAATATACATATTTCAATGCCATTCTCCAAATGGCATTCTCCAAATCAAGATGCTGGGAGGGATTGGGGGCAGGAGGAGAAGGGGACGACCGAGGATGAGATGGCTGGATGGCATCACAGACTCAATGGACGTGAGTCTGAGTGAACTCCGGGAGTTGGTGATGGACAGGGAGGCCTGGCGTGCTGCAATTCATGGGGTCGCAAAGAGTCGGACACGACTGTGCGACTGAACTGAACTGAACTGAATCATACATGTTGCACTGCCACTCTGCCAACTCATCCCACCCTCTCCCTCTCCCACAGAGTCCAAAATGCTGTTCTATACATCTGTGTCTCTTTTGGTGTCTTGCGTACAGGTTTATCATTACCATCTTTCTAAATTCCATATATATGTGTAAGTATCCTGTATTGGTGTTTTCTTTCTGGGTTACTTCACTCTGTATAATCGGCTCCAGCTTCATCCACCTCATTAGAACTGATTCAAATGTATTCTTTTTAAATGGCTGAGTAATACTCCATTGTGTATATGTACCACAGCTTTCTTATCCATTCATCTGCTGGTGGACATCTAGGCTGCTTCCATGTCCTGGCTATTATAAATAGTGCTGTGATGAACATTGGGGTACATGTGTCTCTTTCAATTCTGGTTTCCTCAATGTGTATGCCCAGCAGTGGGATCGCTGGATCATAAGGCAGTTCTATTTGCATTTTTTTAAGGACTCTCCACACTGTTCTCCACAGTGGCTGTACTAATTTGCATTCCCACCGACAGTGTAAGAGGGTTCCCTTTTCTCCACACCCTCTCCAGCATTTATTGTTTGTTGACTTTTGGATCGCAGCCATTCTGACTGTTGTGAAATGGTACTTCATTGTGGTTTTGATTTGCATTTCTCTGATAATGAGTGATGTTGAGCATCTTTTCATGTGTTTGTTAGCCATCAGTATGTCTTCTTTGGAGAAATGTCTATTTAGTTCTTTGGCCCATTTTTTGATTGGGTCATTTATTTTTCTGGAGTTGAGCTGCATAAGCTGCTTGTTTCAACCTCAGCATCAGTCCTTCTAATAAACATTCAGGACTGATTTACTTTAGGATGGACTGGTTGGATCTCCTTGCAGTTAAGGGACTCTCAAGAGTCTTCTCCAACACCACAGTTCAAATGCATCAATTCTTCAGCGTTCAGCTTTCTTTATAGTCCAACTCTCACATCCGAACATGACTACTGGAAATACATAGCTTTGACTAGATGGACCTTTGCTGGCAAAATAATGTCTCCACTTTTTAATATGGTGTCTAGTTTGGTCATAACTTTCCTTCCAAGGAGTAAGTGTCTTTTAATTTCATGGCTCCAGTCACCATCTGCAGTGATTTTGGAACCCCAAATAACAAAGTCTCTCACTGTTTCCCCATCTATTTGCCACGAAGTGATGAGACCAGCTGCCATAACCTTACTTTTTGAATGTTGAATTTTAACCCAACCTTTTCACTCTCCTCTTTAACTTTCATCAAGAGACTTTAGTTCTTTTTCACTTTCACCCATAAGGGCGGTGTCATCTGTATATCTGAGGTTATTGATATTTCTACTGGCAATCTTGATTTCAGCTTGCATTTCATCCAGCCCAGCATTTCTCATCATGTACTCTGCATATAAGTTAAATAAGCAGGGTGAAAATATGCAGCCTTGACGTCCTCTTTTCTCTATTTGGGACCAGTATGTTGTTCCATGTCCAGTTCTAACTATTGCTTCCTGAAATACAGATTTCTCAAGAGGCAGATCAGGTGCTCTGGTATTCCCATCTCTTTCAGAATTTTCCACAGTTTGTTGTGATCCACAGGCTTTGGTGTAGTCAATAAAGTAGAAGTAGATTTTTTTTTTTTTTGGAACTCTCTTGCTTTTTCAATGATCCAGTGGATGTTAGCAATTTAATCTGTGGTTCTTCAGCCTTTTCTAAATCCATCTTGAAAATGTGTAAGTTCATCAGTTCACGTACTGTTGAAGCCTGGCTTGGAGAATTTTGATCATTACTTTGCAAGTGTGTGACATGAGGGCAATTGTGTGGTAGTTTGAGCATTCTTTGGCATTCCCTTTCTTTGGGATTGGAAGAAAAACTGACCTTTTTCAGTCCTGTGGCCACTGCTGATTTTCCAAATCTGCTGGCATACTGAGTGAAGCATTTTCACAGCATCATCTTTAAGATTTAAAATCACTCAACTGGAATTACATCACCTCCACTAGCATGTTCTGACAAAACATGGTCCACTGGAGAAGGAAATGGCAAATCATTTCAGTTTCGTGCCTTGTGAACCCCATGAACAGGATGAAAAGGCAAAAAAATAGGACACTGAAAAATGAACTCCCCAAGTCAATATGTGCCCAATATGCTACTGGATATCAGTGGAGAAATAGTTCCAGAAGAATGAAGAGACAGAGCCAAAGCAAAAACAACACACAGTTGTGGATATGACTGGTGATGAAAGTAAAGTCAGATGTGGTAAAGAACAATATTGCATAAGAACCTGGAATGTTAGGTCCATGAATCAAGGCAAATTTGAAGTGGCCATACAGGAGATGACAAGAGTGAACATTGACATTCTAGGAATCAGTGAACTGAAATGGACTGGAATGGATGAATTTAACTCAGATGACAACTATATCTACTACTGTGGACAAGAATCCCTTAGAAGAAATGGAGTAGCCATCATATTCAACAAAAGAGTCTAAAATGCAGTACTTGGGTGCAGTCTCAAAAATGACAGAATTATCTCTGTTCATTTCCAAGGCAACCATTCAATATCACAATAATCCAAGTCTATGCCCTGACCAGTAATCCTGAAGAAGCTGAAGTTTAATGGTTCTATGAAAACCTACAAGATCTTCTAGAACTAACACCCAAAAAGATGTCCTTTTCATTATAGAGGACTGAAAAATCGAAAGTAGGAAGTCAAGAAACACCTGGAGTAACAGGCAAATTTGGCCTTGGAGTACAGAAAGAAGCAGGGTAAAGGCTAACAGAGTTTTGCCAAGAGAACACACTGTTCATAGCAAACACCTTCTTGCAACAACACAAGAGAAGACTCTGCACATGGACATCACCAGATGGTCAATATTGAAATCAGATTGCTTATATTCTTTGCAGGCAAAATGGAGAAGCTCTATAAAGTCGCATAAACAAGATTGGGAGCTGATTGTGGCTCAAATTATTAATTCCTTATTCGGAAATTCATACTTAAATGAAAGAAAGTAGGGAAAACTATTAGACCATTCAGGTATGACCTTAGTCAAATCTCTTATGTTTATACAGTAGAAGTGAGAAACAGATTCTTGGAATTAGATCTGATAGAGTGCCTGAAGGACTATGGACAGAAGTTCATGACATTGTACAAGAGACAGTGATCAAGACCATCTCCATGAAAATGAAATGCAAAAAGGCAAAATTGTTGTCTGAAGAGACCTTATAAATAGCTGTGAAAAGAAGATAAGTAAAAAGCAAAGGAGTAAATGAAAGATATACCCATTAGAATGCAGAGTTTCAAAGAATAGCAAGGAGGGATATGAAAGCCTCCCTCAGTGATCAGTGCAAAGAAATAGAGGAAAACAATAGAATGGGAAAGACTAGAGATCTCTTCAAGCATGTTAGAGATATCAAGGGAACATTTCATGCCAAGATGGGCACAATAAAGAACAGAAATGTTATAGATCTAACAGAAGCAGAAAATATTAAGAAGAGGTCGCAAGAATGCACAGAAAAACTGTACAAAAAAGATCTTCACAACCTGGATAATCATGATGGTCATTGAGCCAGACAACCTGGAATGCAAAGTCAAGTGGGCTTTAGGAAACATCACTACATACAAAGCTAGTAGAGGTGATGGAATTCCAGTTGAGCCTTCTTTATAGAAGATTATTAATTATTGGACCAATTTCTATAATAGACAGAGGTCTGTACAGATTATCTATTTATTTCTCCTTATATGAATTTTAGTTGTTTGTATGTTTAAAGAACTAGTCCATTTTATCCAAGGTATCATTTTGCAGGCATAGAGCTGCTTGTAGTATTCTTTATGATTCTTTCAATGTTCATATGATAAACAGCAATGATTCTTTTATTTCTGAAACTGATATTTTATGTATCCTCTATGTTTTATTGATTAACCTTCCTAGAGGTTTAATCATTTTATTGATCTATAAAATAACCAACTTTTGATTTTGTTAAATCTCTGCATTGTTTTACTGTTTATTATTTCATTGACTCTGCTCTATTTATTATTATTGCATGTTTATCTGTTTACTGTAGGCTTAACTTCTCTTTTTATATAGTTTCCAAAAGGTTATGACTTAATTTGTTGATTTTTGATATATCTTTTTTTCTTTTATGCATTTATTATGATAAATTTCTCCCTAAGCACTGTTTTAGCTGTGTTCCATAAATGTTAAAAACATTTCTATGCTGAAGTGAGTCTTGATTAGCCAGAATTCAGAACTCAGTTAGAAATACCAATGAATGAGTCTGGGATTACCCAATTGGATTGATAAACTATTTTATAAACATTCATTTAGTAAATATTTCAATTTTTCAACCAAATTATCTTTGTTATATCAACACTGATGTTGTAGCACATAAACAATCACAATCAAAACCTAAATGGATGAATGTTCTACGATTCAACAAAATTTGATTTGTGGATGCTTGAATTGTATATCATTTTTTATGTGTCATGAAATGTTATTCTTTTTCTAACTTATATTTAAGCATATAAAAAATGCTATAAACATTCTTACCTCCTGGGCCTTACAAAATCAAGCAGTTGACCAGATTTGCCAGCATCTGTTAGAGAGAATGACAAGGATATAAGTAGTCAATAGTAATTTCTCATTTATTTTCTCCTTGCAGTTTTATAGTGATATAGGTAAGCTTAGTAATAATAATTTATCATTTAGTTTCTCCTGATGTGTCTGATACTAGTTCCAAATAATTGTTTAAACTCTCAAATATGAATTTGCTCCTCTTACAATCTTTTAAAATATAATTTATCTATATATTCACTCTTTTCTTTTGGTATAATTTTTGTTAGTTTCTTTCTGGGATAGCTTTTCACTTAAAGGTTGTTACTACTAAAAAGTTTGTTAGTTTTTGTCAAACTGAAAATATCTACCCTCTTTCTTAAGTGAAAGATTTTTCTGGCAAACAAAAAGAATTGACAGTTATTTTCTTCAGGACTTTGAAGTACTTACTATATTTTCTTCTGGTTAAAGTAAATAAATTTTTACCTTTGCAAAGGATGTAAAATGACCATAAAATAACCCTCTCACTGTGGAACCATATATCATGCTAATTCAAAAACGATGGTCACAAGAGCCTCTTCAGTAACTACAAGTGTAGAAGAAGTTTTGGTTGCTCTGGAAAAATGGTTTTCAGCATAAGTCTTAGAAAATAAATTTAAAACATTAGAAACAATCTTGAGATACAGTGAGTTTGGTGACAATTATTAACAAGGACAGATATTTAAAGACCTTTCTACAGACTTCTTAAAGGTGCAAAGTTAAAATAAATATAAAAATAAAAGGGTTTTCTCTTAGTAATATTGTGAGAAGAATTATATTTCTTGTAACAGTAGGGAATGTTAGATTCTTGTAACCAGAAAGAAAACCTCTAGCTGTCTATACTGGAACTGTAAGGAGCCTGATTGTCATTATTCCTTAATTCATCCTGCTGCACTGAAGAAAAGGCTCTGAAATAAAGACAGAATATCTTGCTAAGGAGTGAAACTAGCTATAGTGCTTTATGATCTCATAAGTCCTTCTGCTTGCAGTGAGGATTTACATGTGAGAAATTCAAGTATGAAAATATTACATAAATCTGAGAATAAAGATCATCAAAATACAGTCCCTGGGGAAAAGTGTATATATATATATATATATATACAGATTATCTATTTATTTCTCCTTATATGAATTTTAGTTGTTTGTATGTTTAAAGAACTAGTCCATTTTATCCAAGGTATCATTTTGCAGGCATAGAGCTGCTTGTAGTATTCTTTATGATTCTTTCAATGTTCATATGATAAACAGCAATGATTCTTTTATTTCTGAAACTGATATTTTATGTATCCTCTATGTATATATATATATGTTTGGTGGTTAAAAGGACATATTTCTAAAGCACATGTCATTGATTCACATATATCCTAATGCCACGTACTATAACCCTGTTAGTTATAAAGACATTATTTGCTTTCAGTAACCCTTACAGTATTCAAAGGAACAAATATGGGCAAAACTTGTCTGGTCTTATCCTTACTAGGCCTATATTAAAGGACCGAATTTAGGACTGAATATTTCCCAGACACTTAAGATACCTTTCAAACAAGATAGGCAGAGAAACCAGTGGGTAGTGAAATCAAACACTGTCCCTACAATTCTTGCACGGTAGCCTCATACGTAATAGCTCCATGTAGTAAATGTCTTCCTTTTGAACAGATAAGAGTATGCGATGAATATAGCAGAGTGTTAGTTGTAGATTGTGACTGTATTTTGCCAATATCACAGTTATATTAAAAATTTTCAAGCAGTAAAAGTGGGCACACTTAATTTTATGATTAGAGTTTAAATAATTTAGAGAAATTTCTTTATTCACCATACTTTGCTGTTAGAAATAGTGGTTTGATTCTTAAGGGCTTGTACTACCCAGTAGCCTTACTCTTAATAGATATTGATTGTCTTACTGCTAAATAATTACAAACTATTTTTATAGATTTATTCTTTTATTTGTCTATTTTTTACATTTATTGCTTTACTTTTAGTTTAGTTCATTTTCACAAAAACTTCGATTCCACTAAAGAGAGAAGGCAGAAACTCCAAGGAACTATAAAACTTTGCCTATTTTTTCCCCAACAGATACTTTCCAAACAAGATTATTTTCAACTATCATGGTTTCTGTGACTGAACTAAGTTAGTTTTATAGCATGCTGTAATAACAAACATACTGAGAGAAAAATATTCAATGTCTCTGTAAGGAGGAACTAGAAAATATGTAATAATATTACAGGATTTGGGTATTTGTTAGGTGAGTCAGAAAGGTTCTGAGAAAATGGAGTTTTGCTTTTGAGCTGATGCTCTCAAGAAGGGTAATTTGCTGACTGAGCATCTTCATTAATCTGTCTACAAGGTTTGAAGAATAGATGCAGATTAAAGCTTTAATTGGGGTTTCCTGGTGGCTCAGATGGTAAAGATTTTGCCTGCATTGAGGGAGACTAGGTTTGATCTCTGGGTTGGGAAGATCCCCTGGATTAGGACATGGCTACACACTCTAGTATTCTTGCTTGGAGAATGCCCATAGACAGAGAATCCTGGTGGGCTACAGTCCAGGGTGTCGCAAAGAGCTGGACATAACTGAACAACTAAGAATAAAGCTTTAATTAGGGTTTCCCAGGTCGTGCTAACAGTAAGGAACCTGCTTGCAAATGCAGGAGACTTGAAATGTGGGTTTGATCCTTGGGTTGGGAAGATCCCCTGGAGAAGAGCATGGCAACACACTTCTCTGGTATTTTTGCCTGGAGAATCCCTTGGACAGAGGAGACTGGTGTCTATATAGTCCATGTGGTCGCAAACAGTCAGATAGGATTCAGTGACTTAGAACACACACAAAGCTTAAATTAATAAACATTTGTTCATATAAACTGAGATTTGGAGCTATTAATATTTTTGTGATTGGTACAGTAACCACATTTTGCTTGTTTATTATTATTATTATTTTCACTTTATCTTAGTCCTTTCGCTACTTCATTTGATCAACAGAAGTTGTCAGGCCAGATTCTAGACACCATGGACTGTGTTTATCTTTCTCAATCCCTACCACTCTCTTTGTCCTACCTCCACCTCACTTTTAGGTCAAGGGCTGATGAAATTAAGCACACTAACATTATTTCAGGGCATCCTGATTTTCATCATTGTCAAAAGTTCCTGATTAGTTTGTTCAGAGAAAGTTGTCTGGAGCTGGACCAAGATCAACTTTTCCTTTTGTTCTGAGTTGTCAATTCTTCAGAGATGACAATGGATACACAGTAGCATTTAAGACTCTGAACATGATACATTGGCCACCTGGAACAGGCAGAGTTACCAGAAATAAGAAAATACTTAACTAGTTTTTGTAATGAGCATTGAGAAAAGGAGAGAAGGAAAAAAAAAAAAAAAAAGCAAAGGAGATAAGGAAAGATATAACCAACTGAATGCAGAGTTCCAAAGAATAACAAGGAGAGATAACTGTTCATAAGAGATAATGCAAATAAATAAAGGAAAACAATAGAACTGGAAAGACTAAACATCCCATCAAAAAAAAGTAGAGATGCCAAGGAAACATTTCATGCAAAGATAGGAACAATAAAGGGCAGAAATTGAAGTACCCAAGAGAAGCAGAAAAGATTTAAAAGAGATGGCAAGAACACACAGAAGAACTGTACAAAAAAGGTCTTAATGATCCAGATAACCAACATCATGTGGTCACTTACCTAGAACCAGCCATCCTGGAGTATGAAGTCAAGTGAGCCTTAGGAAGTATTACTACAAACAAAGCTAGTGGAAGTGATGGAATTCCAGCTGAGCTATTTCAAATCCTGAAAGATGATGCTGTTAAGGTGCTTCACTCAATATGCCAGCAAATTTGGAAAACACAGCAGTGGCCACAGGTTTGGAAAATGTCAGTTTTCACTCCAATCTCAAAGAAGAGCAATGCCAAAGAATGTTCAAACTACCACAAAATGGCACTCATTTCACATGCTAACAGGGTAATACTCAAAATCCTACAAGCTAGTCTTCAATAGCATGTGAACTGATAACTTTCAGATGTAAAAGCTGGATTTAGAAAATGAGGAGGAACAAAAGATCAAATTGCCAACTTTTGTTGGATCATAGAAAAAGCAAAAGAATTACAGAACATCTACTTCTGCTTTATTGACCATGCTAAGACCTTTGACTGTATGAATCATAACAAACTGTGGAAAATTCTTAAAGAGATGGGAATACCAGACCACCTCACCTGCCTCCTGAGAAACCTGTATGTGAGTCAAAAAGCAACAGTTAGAACCGGACATAGAACAACTTACTGGTTCAACAGGAGTAACATTAAGGCTGTATATTGTCACCCTGTGTATTTAACTTATATTTGGAATGCATCATGCCAGGCTGGATGATTCACAAGCTAGAATGAAGATTATTGGGAGAACTATAAACAACCTCAGATATGCAGATAATACCATTGTAATGACAGAAAGCAAAGAGGAAGTAAAGAGTTTCTTAAAGAGGTGAAAGAGGAGAGTGAAGAAACTGGCTTAAAGCTTAACACTCAAAAAATGAAGATCATGGCATCCAGTCCCATCACTTCATGGCAAATAGATGGGGACACAATGGAAACAATGACAGACTTTATTTTCTCTGACTCAAAACTCACTGTGAATAGTGACTGCAACCATGAAATTAAGATACTTGCTCTGTGCAAAGAAGGTTATGACAAAACTACACAGCATATTAAAAAGCAGAGGCATCACTTTGTGGACAAAGGTCTGTGTAGTAAAAGCTCTGTTTTTTCCAGCATTCGTGTATGGATGTGAGAGTTGGACCATAAAGAAGGTTGAGAGCCAAAGAATTGAGGCTTTTGGACCATACTGCTGGAGAAAACTCTGAGATTCCCTTGGACAGCAAGGGGGTCAAACCAGTCAATCCTAAAGGAAATCATCCATGACTACTAATTAGAAAGACTGATGTTGAAGCTGAAGCTTCAATACTTAATCTGCCTGATTCAAAAAGCCGTCTCATTGGAAAAGATCCTAATGCCAGGAAAGATTGAAGGCAGGAGGAGAAGGAGATGACAGAGGCTGAAATGTTTGGTTGGACCTGAGTTTGAGCAAGTTCCAGGAGATAGTGAAGGACAGGGTAGCCTGGTGTGCTGCTGTCTGTGGGGTCACAAAGAGCTGGACATGACTCAGTGAGTGAACAACAACAAATATGAATATTGAATCCAGGATCCAAGATAGTAAATCACAAACAATGAAAACATAGTTGGTTGGTTTGTCTGTTTGGTTTAACCTACTCATAAAACTACTCTAATTGCTCTGTAGTATATAGGTATGGGCTTCTCTAATAGTTCATGGGGTCACAAAAGTCAGACACAACTTAGTGACTAAACAATAGCAACAACGTAGGTATGCCAAGAGGAGTTTGTTATAGTAGAAACCACTGCTTGTCTGGCTAAAATTGTTTATTTTTGAGCACCAAATTTTAATAATGATATTAAGTAAGTATCCATGTAGAATAAAATAGTTATTTAAATTTTCTCTCCTGTAGTCATCTCTTGTTCTGGAGAAAAGAAACATTGATTACTTTGGCTAAATGTAATAATTAGGATAAACTGCTATTTATACTAGGTACAAGAATTTCAGAAAAATATGAATTTAGAAATAAAAAAAGTAATGTTCACTATCTTTTTATTAAAATTGTTCTTATGATTTATTCAGATGGACATTTTAATATGAAATATACCTGATTTTATTTAAAGTAAGTATTATATATATATTTTTTGAACTACTGAACTCAAATTTATTTATTGCTTTTTTTATTTATTATTTTTTTTTACTTTACAATATTGTATTGCTTTTGCCATACATCAACATGAATATGCCACACATGTACACGTGTTTCCCATCCTAAACCCTCTCCCACCTCCCTTCTCGTACCATCCCTCTGTTCCATCCCAGTGCACCAGCCTGAAGCATCCTGTATCCTGCATCGAACCTGGACTGGCGATTCATTTCTTATGTGATATTATACATGTTTCAATGCCAACTGGAGTCTACAATACAGAGTGAAGTAAACCAGAAAGAAAAACACCAATATAGTAAGTATTATATTTTAAAACTTTACATTATTACAATTGATATACTTATGTATTTGAGCATGCCTAAACATACATTTAAAGTAATAATTATGAACCTTTTAGAAAATTGTCATATGAATAATGTAAGATCAGAATCTGTGGTCATTTTTGCTGTAAAATTACTGAATTATTATTTTTTTAATTATTATTATGTTTT
>SJXQ01001257.1:0-109894 GCA_006408695.1 Aepyceros melampus
TATTTGTTAGTTTCCTTCTTTTTTGACATTTATATAAAAACCAGGACATCTGAGACTTGGACAGTTAGTAGGAGAGACAAGACTATGATGGGATGCTTTATCCATTCTTCCCTATAATCTCCATCAGCCCCCCCATTTTTTCCATCTTTCTCAATCTTATGTGCTATGAAAACACCACCTCAAGGTACATTCCTGAGGCATCTTTCTACCAGATCACAGACCCTCAGCCCCACCTTTTTGCCTTTGTATACAGTACTTTGAAGGTAGAAAAGTGTGCCAGGGCCCCACACTTGGATGCCCCCTTCCTCAGGCTCTGAGCAGGCTCTGTTCCTGGTGCTCAGTCATTCTTTCTGTCTCCTGCTCAGTGATTAGGTCACAACTTTCCAGTCCCTGGGGGATGCCTGGCCATTCATGTGACAGGAGAGAGCTCTCAGGAAGAACTATGTTTCTTCATAATCTGTGAGGAATAAATGAAAGTATATTTGTGAACACTTGGCTGATTGCTTGGCTATTGGGTGGCGCTAGTGGTAAAGAACTCACCTGCCAATGCAGGAGACTTAAGAGACACAGTTTTGATCCCTGGGTCGGGAAGATCCCCTGGAGGAGGGCATGGCAACCCACTCCAGTATTCTTGCCTGGAGAATCCCATGGACAGAAGAGCCTGGTGGGCTACAGTCCACAGGATCACAAAGAGTCGGACATAGCTGAAGGGACTTCGCATGCAGGCACGCGCAGTTCTTTAGGATGTATAAGTGTGGCCTCGTTCTTGCTTACTCTGGCCTTTATCTCCTGTGTAATCCCTCCAAAACACCTCTGGGACTCATCAGTTCAGTTCAGTCACTCAGTCGTGTTTCACTCTTTACAATCCCACGGACTGCAACATGACAGGCTTCCCTGTCCACCACCAACTCCTGGAGCCTGCTCAGAGTTATGTCCTTTGAGTCGGTGATGCCATCCAACCTTCTCATCCTCTGTCGTTCCCTTCTTTTCCTGCCTTCAATCTTTCCCAGCATCAAGGTCTTTTCCAGTGAGTCAGTTTTTTGCATAGGGTGGCCAAAGTATTGGAGTTTCAGCTTCAGCATCAGTCCTTCCAATGAATATTCAAGGCTTATTTCCTTTAGGATTGACTGGTTTGCTTTCCTTGCAGTCCAAGAGACTCTCAAGAGTCTTCTCCAAGACCACATTTCAAAAGCATCAGTTCTTTGGCCCTCAACTTTCTTTATAGTCCAACTCTCACTTTCATACATGACTACTGGAAAAACCATAGCTTTGACTAGATGGACTTTTGTTGGCAAAGTAATGACTCTGCTTTTTAATATGCTGTCTAGGTTTGTCATAGCTTTTCTTCCAAGGAGCAAGCATCTTTTAATTTCATGACTGCAGTCACCATTTGCAGTGATTTTGGAGCACCTCAAAATAAAGTCTGTCACTGTTTTCATTATCTCCCCATCTATTTCCATGAATGATCAGACTGGATGCCATGATCTTAGTTTTCTGAATATACATCAAGGCTGTATTGTCACTCTGCTTATATGCAGAGTACATCATGAGAAATGCTGGGCTGGATGAAGCACAAGCTAGAATCAAGATTGCTGGGAGAAATGTCAGTAACCTCAGATACGCAGATGACACCACCCTTATGGCAGAAAGCAAAGAGCTAAAAAGCCTCTTGATGAAAGTGAAAGAGGAGAATGAAAAAGTTGGCTTAAAACTGAACATTCAGAAAACTAAGGTCATGGCATCCAGTCCCATTACTTCATGGCAAAGAGATGGGGAAATAATGGAAACAGTGAAACCCACACTGGTCCTCAAAAATGCTGATTGAAATGAAATGATTTCTTCTGTTCACAGGATGTCTGACTTGAAACTGAATCACTGTCTACAGAACACCAAGAGCACACAGGAACACCAGTAAAGAGAACATTCTCAAGATCATGGCCACAGGAAGGACCTCAGGCCTTGGGCCTGTGGCTCTAAAGATAAGGCCATATCATTACAGAAACATCTGTTTCTTTTAGACGTACCAGATGGGGGAAGGTTAAGAAAGGCACTACTGACCTTAATGCACAAACTGTGCTTCTGGCTTTTCTGTTACTGCACAGTGGCTGGAGAGTGCTGTGGGGCTGAGGTAGTCAATATTTCATTAAATATTTTCAGGGCCAGCTGCCTGAGGAGTCCCAAGCAAATTAACACAGATGACATAGCAATGGAGAAAGATCTGTTTATTGGGCTCACTGAAAACAGAAGGAAGAAGGAAAGATTTGAGGGTAGTAAGTCGGGACCTTTGCAAAACTTTTCATCACATTTCAACCTTCACTTCCCCATAACCTCAAGCAGAGAGATGCTTTTCCTGTTCTTCAAGTTGAGTTCTTTGAATTCATACTCCATTTCTTTGAATTTGCACAGACTACTGTGAGCAGACAGCTGGGTAAGCCCACCTCTGCTTACATGACCCTCAGACCAAACACTGTCTACACAGCAGGCTGGCAGGATCCTCCAGAACCCTTGTTTTCCACAGCCTCCTCTAGTCTCAAGGGGCAGTTCTGTAGTGGAGGGGCCACTGGATTTAGACTTGGAGAATCTGGGTTTGCACCTGACATCACCACTTACTTGCAAGTCACTTAACTTCCCTAAGCCTCAGTTTTCTAGACAGTAAAACGGGGATAATGCTGCCTCATTCAGTCTTGAAATAATACGCATGGGTACACCTTGTGACTGATCTATAGGGAGACCTACCCTTAGCTCATTGTGGAAGATGGGAAGAGTAGGCTTTGCTGTAACCTGTGCGGAGCCAGGGGCTTCCCAGGTCATCCTACTGGTAAAGAACCCACCTGCCAATGCAGGAGACGTAAGAGGTGCAGGTTTTATCCCTGGGCTGGGAAGATCTCCTGGAGGAGGGCATGGCAACCCACTCCAGTATTCTTTCCTGCAGACTCCCACGGACAAAAGATCCTGGCAGACCACAGTCCATAGGGTTGCACAGAAGTGGACACAACTGAAGTGATGTAACACGCACGCACACGTGCGGAGCCAGAGGAGTTGCGCTGTGAGGAGGGCATCCAGTAGTAAGTCCCTCCTCTCTCACTGTAGTTTCAAGAATCTCCAGGGAGAATTGGCCTCTGCAAGTAAAGTTGTTCTGGATACTGGGGCCACAGAAGTCTCCTCGTTGGTATATAAAGTTCAGGGAGCCATCTTGGTTCCTCTGACACCAGTATATCATGAAATTATTAATTTCCCTGCCCCTGTCATTTGGCACTGCAAAATATCACTTTCTCTAAAAGGAACAAATGTCTCTTCTTGCTCCAACAAGACCTCTGACTTGATTCCTGAAAAACAGAATCAAAGGAAAAGAAGAGAGAGGAGCCCCAGCAGAGCATCAAGGAACTGAAGTATCAAGAGTGGAATGACACAGCCGCCTTCCAGTTTCGTCTTCTCATCGTCTCCCCCGGGAGTCATTTCATTAGGGAAGTCATTTTTCCATTCACCCAATTATTGGGCAAACATCCATGGCTTCTGTGGTGGGCTCAGTGCCAGGCTAGACTCCTTGAGGGTGACAACATTTCGGGCTCTTCACGGCTCACCTGGCCCAGGAAGAAGCTGCAGGTTCTGCAGTTCTGAGGCCCCAAGGCAGCTTCTACCTGAGTGGCAGGAGATGTGCTGCATGGCTTCAGATGCGAGTTCTGAAGAGTCTGCTTCTGGGACTGTCTCCCGCCCTTTCTTCCTCATCTCACCCTTAGTGACTCTGCCACTCACCTGTGTGCTCTTGGGCTTGCCTGTGGACAACGAGGAAATGAGCCCGAATCAGCAGATGTTCTGCCCCCAGAGAACAGCTTCACCAGTTTTACAGACAATCTGGGGGCTTTTTCTTTTTGTTGCAAATGGCAGCATCTCCCTTGTAGAGTGAGGACAATATTTTGGCAGGGCACATGTACTGTTTAGATTCAGACAGCTTTTAATCTTCCTTCCCCTCTAGTTGTGGATGTTCCTTTTATTTTTTGTTGCAGTATATTTATTTTGGATCTTTAATTTATGTACCCAGGGAGCTGCTTCCTAGAAAGGGAGATAGACTTTGCCAAAATGCCCATCTTCCGTAGGACCAGGGCTCATAACTGTCACACAGGATTTAACGGAAAATATGATTGCATGGGATTTAATTTCTAGTAGCAGTTAAGTGTCTCCGGTAGGACTCTGCTCATGTCAAGGGCCCTGTAAGTGTCGATGCTATACTAGAGAAAGCACAGCACAAAATAAGCATAATGGGAAGATGGAGTAAGTGGAGCGGGCAATGAAAATTAAATGAGAGAAAGCAAAGTTAAAGCATGAGAAAAGGTTTAATGAGGTATTGTACAATCAGCTGCTGAAAGGACAAAGTAGAACAAACTAAAAATAAAGAGGAAATATAACAGCTTAGACAAGAGGCACAGAGAGGCAGAGGAAAGCTGGAGAGGTAAGTAGCACAATCACCTCCACTTTGATGCAATGGTTCTCCATCTTGGCCTCACACTGGCATCCTCTGGGGAGTTTCGAAAATACTGAAGCCTGGGTGCCACCCACAGAGAGTCCGATTTAATTGGTCTGAGATGAGGTCCAGGCATCAGGATGTAAAGAAAACTCCCTATTTAATTCTGATGTGCAGCTCGGGTTGAAAACCACTGTGTTAGAGGATCCTTTAGTAAAACAAAGAATAAGCCTTATAGTGCAGTTCAGTTCAATCACGCAGTCGTGTCCGACTCTTTGCGACCCCATGAATTGCAGCACGCCAGGCCTCCCTGTCCATCACCAACTCCCGGAGTTCACTCAGATTCACGTCCATTGAGTCTGTGATGCCATCCAGCCATCTCATCCTCGGTCGTCCCTTTCTCCTCCTGCCCCCAATCCCTCCCAGCATCAGGGTCTTTTCCAATGAGTCAACTCTTCGCATAAGGTGCCCAAAGTACTGGAGCTTCAGTTTTAGCATCATTCCTTCCAAAGAAATCCCAGGGTTGATATAGTGTTGGCCTCAGGGACAAGCCAAAACCTGGGGCCAGATGTCACCTATGACTGGGACAGACTGTCAGTCCCATCCTTTTCTCCAGGACCAGGAGAGGGCCCTCAATAACTCTCCTCTCTGGTGATGGCTCACTGCCCACCTCCTATGAATCGGAGGGCATGAGGGCTTGTTGAGGTCAGCTTCAGCTGTCTCCTGGTTGCCCTGAACCCCTAGAGCAGTGCTGGGCACTAAGTAGGTGTTTAGTAAACAGTTGTTAAGTGGTTTTGTCCTTGTCCCTCTGGGTCCTTCTCTGCCGATTAAAATGGGCATAGTCTATGATTCTTGGTTCCTCCTCTTAATTCTGCCCTGACCATCAAGATCTAAATTATACCCTACATACTTCCTCCTGAGAGAATGAATTCAGCCAGGAGAGCGTGCTGGCTGTGGACAGCACATCTCTGTGTGTGTGAGGTGGAATGCAGCCTGCAGCATACCAGCCCCACAGGGTAATGGGGGGGGGGTTAATGTGTTTCATCATGTGTTCTCTTTTTCTTCCCTTTCTTCCTCCCACTCTCCCTCCCTTTTCCTTCCTTGATTCTGTCCTGTAATTCCCAGGCTCACAATAGAGCACAGTCATCCAAGGAGACCTGCCATAAAGAGTGAAAATGTGTGCAGTGCCCTGAAGTGGCCATGTGGTTTCGGAGGGGGTGAATTACCTTCTGCTCTCCTGAAACTGCTGATTTCACAGTGAAGAATGCTGCCACAGCGAGAGCTGTGGGTAGAATGTAAATTTATTGCTGCCTCTGGAACTCCTCTTTCTTTTCCCCTGCCTGCTGGAATCACCGTGGGGGTCTGGTGGTCCTCAGGTGGAACATGGAGAGGCCAGAACAGAGCTGTTCATGCTGATAAGAGGCTAATCCTGTGCCTTTCTATTTATAAAGTAGCAAACCCAAAACAATGGTAATTTTGTACTTCCATCCAACAATATCCAATAGAGAGGAAAAAGCTGGAAAAACCTGGATTGGGCCAAGAGGTTATTTGCTTTACAGGCTTGGAATAGAAGCCCCTTCTCCTCTGTAATATTTCTCTGCACATAAGAAAAAGCATCCCAACTCTCCTCCCCTAAAAGGGAGAGAAATATTTTGCTCAAGGTTCTTATTTGGCAGTAGAACTGGGGAACAGGTCAGAGAGAGGGAGAAGATAAATTTTTTTTTCTCCTTTGGAGATGAGAGCGTATGAGTAGAATGTCTGTGTTTCCATGCCTTTAAGCAGCTCAAATTCCTTGGGCACCATGTAGAATTAAGATCTTATACATCTTACATCCTCTAACCTGCCAAGGTGCCCAAGGCAGAGGGCAGTGACAGTACTGGGCTCTCCCAGAACCCCAGGGAAATCCCCTGCCTTACCTTCCACAGGGAAGCAAACCAAGCCCTTTATCCTCCAATCAAAGGGAGAGGAAATAGCTGAGGCCTCCCCTGAGGGTGAACGCTTCCCACCCTACCTCAAGCAAGAGATACTGAGATGCCCCTTTTCTCTGAGTTGGGACTGTGCTGCCAGAGGAGGTGAAATGCCGAGATGGAGAGGCCTCACTTTCTCTTCCTTGGAGAAGGGTTGTGGTGGCCCAACTGCCAGAACAGCCTGTGGCTCCCACAGCCCCAGCGAACACTTGTGTCATCCATGCTCTTTCTGGTTGGCCTTCTAGAACAAACACAGCTCCAGGGTATCTCCTACCTCTTGGGCTCTGAACTAATGCATCTTTTGCTTAGTTTTATCACAGGTTTATGGGAAAAAGGAATGAGACTAAAAGAATGCTAAAACATGCGGTCAGCTCTAAAGATATAGAGCTGAGGAAGCAATGCAGGAAAAACCTGGACACACTCTAGGGTGCTTTGGGGAAGGTAGCTGGGTAGATTAAAAAAAAGGGGGGGCCAGGAGGTAGCTCTGAGGGCTGGAAAAAGAGACTCTGAAACCAGTGAAGTGGGAAGGTTAGTATGTGAGTGGATGTTGGTCTGACAGCAGCTTGGGTTACCATAACACTTGTCATGTCCCAGGAAGGGCACCCACTCTGCATTTGCTTCTGCCCTGTTGCCATGCCCTCCGTAACTCTAACATTCTCGTTGGTTATGTGGGGTTTGTGACGAGTCTCTGGTAGAAAGTGGGCATGAGTATAGGGCTGAGGACTGGGGTAAATGCAATGTTACCCATATATCATATTCGCCATGGCTAGGGACACAACAGTTACAAGCGGTTGTTTAATGATGACCACAGTGCGGCTGTGTTCAAGTCTAGTTTAGAATGCAGGTGCTGTTACATTAATCATGGAAGTGACAAGTTAAAGGGCTGTTAACACTGAGCTGCATAATGAACACTATGAATGAATGAAAAGAATACTGAATAGAAATACAAGCTACTCGAGTTGGCAGGGCTTTAATTGCCCGAGGAGTCTGAGATTTTGCACACGTGCGTGGCTGAGACGTGACTGTGGACTGGGACGTTACCAAAGGAGAGTGAAGAAAGAGCCATGGGCAGTGAGACAGCCCCGTGTGAGGAAAAACCTCAGCACCCATCAAGTGGAAGCCGCGCTGGGAGTGAGATCGCGGTCCGTGACAGAGCACACAGCATCAATTAAACCGACCTCAGTGTCCAGGCTGCAGTGAGAAATGCAGGAAAACAAAAGATGCGGAGGGAAGGGCACTCGCCAAGAAGACCGGCTGGAAGAGCACAGGGAAAGGGGATTTTTTGCAAGACTCAACTGACAGACAATCGTCTGTCTCTGTCACAAGGCCTTATTTTTAGACATGCCAGCTCAAGCTCCAGATTGGTGACCCAGAGACTGCGGTGTGCTAGGAGGAGAACTGTTGCCTCTACTCACAATCTGCTGTGTTTGTGTTGACTTACAACATGGCTGGGGACTCAGCTGGACAGCATACTAAATGCCCGGTAAAATTCCTAAAACCACTGTCGGCCCAGAGAAACCTTTGTTAATAAATATTACAGCACAATCTGTGTTTATTCAGGGAAGTGTGATAGGGAAAGGAAACTAGCAAGAAAAGAGAATAGAGTTTAAAATGCCACAGTAGTTGAAAAATATTTATTTTTATGGAAGAAAGGTAATCCAGATGATTTTCTTCTCATTTTGAAAGACTAAACCCTAAGCTTCAAGCATGTGGAGGCCAAGGACAAATTTTTTTTTCAGGGCAACCACAATTAGTAAAAGCAGCTTCTGTGTACAAGTACCAAGGGGCTGTGGGGTCATGTCTACATTATAGTCAGGGCCTCTCTGTATGGTTGTCATGACCCCCAACCTACTTTAGCAGATCATCAAGTACACACAGGCTCCTGGATTTTCTCTGGACAATCCTTAGCTTCCATCAGTCCCCTTTTCTTCTAACGGTATATGAGACGAGCTGATTTTGATGGATGGAAGAGCTTGGAAAAGAACAGGATCAAAATTCAGATGAAGGAGCAGAGGCGCTGTTGCCACAAGCTATTAGAGCAGCTGGCAAAGCATCTTCCTGAAATCCAGGGGGTCTGCCTCTTTTGTTCTCCTTTTTGGTTCTGAATCTAAATCAAGGAATCAGCATTCTGTGGTTGAACCCTTGCTCTAGTTGGGTGGGAGAGTTTTAGGCAAACCCTTGTCATTTTCTTTCTCTTTTCATTTCAAAGGAGGGAGCAGATACAAACGGGCACTGACACACCAGCCATGCCAGATGGACTGTGGCATGTAGGCAATTTATTAATATAAAACCTTTGTGGCAGCTCCGGTGACCACAAGGGATGATATCAGCTCCATTTAGCATTTTTAAATTTAAGTATTCACCTCATGTCAAAGTATGTAGCTGTGTTCTCTCATCTGAGGTTGTTCATTTGGAAATACAGAAGGATGAGGCATTATTTCTTTAAATAAAATATTCCCTTTCATTACTGGCTGTGTGTCAGAGATCCCTAAAGCAGAAATTCAGCTCACACATTAAATTCAATAGTCATATATTAAACACTTACTATGCAACACCCTGTAGAAACTGGAGATGAAACAGACTAAGAATTCCTACCCTCAAGGGGTTTATAAATTAGGAGAAGCATAAAGGAAGTTTCTAAACAATCATGGAAAAAGAGTGAAAACATGAAATGACTCAAGAGAGTTAGGTGCAGAGAAAAAAAATAAATTTTAAAAAGAGAGAGAGGTGTAAGTGCTAAGGTGGTTCAACTGGGGTGAGATCTTATCCTCAGAGGGGAGTTTTGCATTGGAGATACTAATTTGGGAGTCTTGACCACGTGTGGAATTCAACTCTGTGAGCATGAATGAGATCACCTAGGAGAAGATACAGAAAGGAGGAGGGACCTAGACAAGGGCCCTTGGCACTCTGTGTTCAGAAGCTGGGTAAAGAAGAGTCAGCAAGGGCACTGAGAAGGAGAGGCCAGTGCTGTAGAGGAAAATCAGCAAAGTACAACGTCTCAGAAGCTAAGCATGGAAAGCACTGCAGCTCGAGAATAGAGACACAGACAGAGAGAATGGACTTATGGATATGGGGAGGGAAGGGAAGGGTGGGATGAACGAGAGAGTAGTACTGACATATATACACTGCCATGTGTGAAACAGCTAGTGGAAAGCTGCTCCATCAGACAGGGAGCTCAGTTCAGTGCTCTGTGATGACCTAAATGAGGGACGGGGTGGTGGTGGGACAGAGGTCCCAGAGGGAGGGGATATATGTTTGGTTGACTCACTTCTCTGTACAGCAGAAACAAATACAACATTGTAAAGCAATTGTATTCCAATAAAAATAAAAAAGGAAAAATGGATGGCTGGTGGTAAAGTACATAGCTGAGAGATTGTATAGTTGTTGGCTATTTATTCCTGACATCCCTGGTGGCTCAGATGGTAAAGTGTCTGCCTACAATACGGCAGACCTGGGTTCAATCCCTAGGTCGGGAAGATCTTCTGGAGGAGGAAATGGCAACCCACTCCAGTACTTTTGCCTGGAAAATCCCACGGATCTGCTTTATGTCTGTCTCCTCTTATCTTAGGGAGGGCAAGGCCCCTGTTTAGCTCAAACATGTACTCAAACATGTCTGGAGTGGCATTTGGCATAGAAAGGACTCAAGATATATTTGATGCATAAAGGAAGAATTAAAGCTGGTCCAAGGTGTGTGTGCTTAAGCAGGCAAAAAAATAGTATCGAAATAGCATCTTCATATTCCTAACATGGAGTAAGATTTTAGCAAGAATGCAGGCAAACCCAGGACTCCCACATTGCAGGCGGATTCTTTACTAGCTGAACAACAAGGGAAGCCCAAGAATACTGGAATGGGTAGCCTATCCCTTCACCAGCTGATGTTCCCAACCCAGGAGATGAACTGGGGTCTCTTGCATTGCAGGCAGATTCTTTACCAAATGAGCTATCAGGAAGCCCACTAGAATCTCACAAGATATTAATGGTTATGCCATTATAGAAAGCATTCTCTGAACCTGATTCTGGCTAAGTAGGCACATTTACAGTAGGAGTTCTCAGAGCACATAATATGCTAAGTAAGAATTATGAATGCTAATAGAGATCTATTAAGGTAGAGCAT
Source organism: Aepyceros melampus (assembly GCA_006408695.1). Taxonomy (NCBI): domain Eukaryota; kingdom Metazoa; phylum Chordata; class Mammalia; order Artiodactyla; family Bovidae; genus Aepyceros; species Aepyceros melampus. Next base: position 10,541 of record SJXQ01001257.1, read on the forward strand.
TTGTGAAACTTATTTGACTATGGGATACTTTTTAACTGCTTAATAACCATTAACATCTTGAGGGATAGTGACATTCTGAAGAACAATTTGGCAAGCGTGGTCTCTGAGTTTTTCTAAGAAGAAAAAATATCAAGTTCATCAAAAAAATTATTTATTTTTTAATTGAAGGATAATTGCTTTACAGAATTTTGTTGGTTGCTGCCAAACACCAACATGAATCAGCCATAGGTATATATATGTCAAATTCCTTTTTAATTGATGTGGGGAAAAATTCTCCATGTTGGATACAAATGACATGGATGGAGTCAAAGGGTGTGGTTGGTTGTATCATTATTATTCTATTCACTTATATTCACAAGTATTTGATCCTCCCTTTTATTTGAAAAAGATGATCAATTCCTGCCTGTTGCTTCATTTCCTATGATGCCGTCTGAGGGAGGGGTATGAGTTCCGCCCAGTTGAGTTTGAGTGTGGCCTAAAGGCTTTGGTCAATGAACATGGGTGGACATAATGTATGTCATGTCCGAGCAGATGCTCTGAGGAGCACTCTGAGTTTCTGCCAGCAGCTCTTTTGTTCTTCTTTCTCTGTCATGAGAACAGTGTGTCCCAAATAGTGAGCTATCCTTCAGTTTGGATTCTGGAATGAGAAGATGCAGGGAGCAGGGCTTAGCAGGCACCTTGAAGCCACCAACTTGTAGTAAAAGTAGGAATAACAACAACAACAAATGTTTAAGCTATTGACATATTGGTGCTGTTTGTTACTGCAGCAGAACTGACAAATACAAAGGGGGAAATATGGAAGGCTGCTATAAATATGAGCTTCTTTCCAGAGCTCCCAAAAGAGAGACAATCCTGGAGAAGAGGCAGAAAACACAGTGGCTCAGTGTGTAGCTGAATTTTTTTATACTTCACTGGAGAAAAGTCAGACTTTTGCTCTGGTGAGAAACAACTCTCTAAAATGAGATGGCATCATCAGCTTAGATAGAGATTTGTAGACTTAGTGTAGACTACAGATGCTGACATATGTGAAAGGAAATCTCAATATTTCAAACTGAACGAAGGAATATTGACATATTGGTGCTGTTTGTTACTGCAGCAGAACTGACAAATACAAAGGGGGAAATATGGAAGGCTGCTATAAATATGAGCTTCTTTCCAGAGCTCCCAAAAGAGAGACAATCCTGGAGAAGAGGCAGAAAACACAGTGGCTCAGTGTGTAGCTGAATTTTTTTATACTTCACTGGAGAAAAGTCAGACTTTTGCTCTGGTGAGAAACAACTCTCTAAAATGAGATGGCATCATCAGCTTAGATAGAGATTTGTAGACTTAGTGTAGACTACAGATGCTGACATGTGTGAAAGGAAATCTCAATATTTCAAACTGAACGAAGGAAGTCAAAGGACACACAGAAGTGAATGTTCATAACTAGTCCCACTGGCACTATTTGCCTCCTTGTAGAGTGTGTTGGGCCTCCCTGGTGTCTCAGTTACTTTTTTTTTTTGACATTTAAATTGCATTGTTAAGGTGAATAAAGATAATTGATAGTTTTGCATTAAATTATTATAAATTATATAAAATCAAGTGGATATGCAAAGCAAAAGTGCACAAATTTATTATTCTTAGCATTTCACTAATTTACAAAAACTGGTTCAAAGTTGAAATAACTGAACTAATAATAATTACAATTTTATTTACTACATCCATGTAAATCCAGAAGTAAGATCAAGCTTCTACATTACTTTCCTAATAGTCTCTCCACATTTCCTCATTGTTCCCATTAGCAGGATGGGTGTGCCCCATATCACCAAATTCTGGGAAATCTCTGAGGTTTGGGAAGGCTCTTCAATAAGAACAAAAAGTTGGAAGGAGTGACCATTATGCAAGGAAATAATGTTCTTTCCCTCCCCCTTTCCTGTTTGCTTTTCTTAAATCTTTATCTCCTCAACCCATGCCATTCCCACTTAGCTGGTCTGTTTTGTGGTTGCACAGCAGTGGTACTTTGGAAATCTCTAAGCTTTGCTTGGCAGGGAATTTGCTGCATCTGTGGTTAAAGAGCTCCTGTGAAAGCTCTGATAGACATTAGCTTCCCCACAAAAAGAGACTGATTGTGTCTAGCACAGAGTCAGACACAACTGATGTGACTTAGCAGCAGCAGCAGCAGCAGCAGCCTAAGTTCAGTAAATTTCTGACTGTTTTCAGTACGCTTGTTTGTTTAAACTGTAGATATACAGCCAAAGGTGTGTGTGTGTGTGTGTGTGTGTGTGTGTGTATGTGTGTGTGTGTATGTGTGTGTGCACACGCATGTATATACTTAGTTATCAAGGGTTTTCATCTTCCTTCCTGGGTCATCTTCAAGTCATTTTTGTCATCTTCCAAGCATATATTTCTTCAAGGAAGTAGTGTTTTCTCTGTTAGGAGCTCACCTCACTTCCTATGAGAAGCCATCCCCAGCTCTAGGCCATCACTTCCCACTATGTTCTCACAGCTGTGTGCTCCTTCCTCTGTTAATGTCTTCAATTTCTTGTCTGTTTCTCCCGCTAGGAAGAGCACCTTGAAGACAGGAATTGAGCCTTAATGGTTTCTATAGCTCAGCATGTGGCACAGCACCAGGAATATTGTGTGTGCTCAGTACATATTTGAGGGATGAGGGTATCCAACCCTGTAATTACAGACTTGTGCATTTTAATAATATAGCTACTGAAAATACCCATCCCAAATCCAAAACACCAAAAAGGCTCATCAGAAGCCCAGTCAGGAGTCACTGAGAAGGGAATCATCATATCGGCCCCTCTGATTTCTCACATCTGGCCAGTTTCTCTGGGCAGGTTTTGCTTACCTGTCCTAGGTCCCTGTGTGGGAACTGGCTCAAATCTACAGAGGATACATCCTCTGACCATCTCAGTTGTCCAGTGTGCCCTGAAATAGGCTCTTGAGTATATCAGACAACTAGAGAAAGGATGGAAATCACTGGTCTCTGAGAACACTTGGTCTGTAGCACAGGGTACTCTGGAGACTTCAAGAGCACCCCAAAGTGAGAATATAGCAAGGCTTGGGGACCTACCTGCAGCCCAGAGTCAGTGATGATCACCAAAGTCTGGGACATTCTGGAATCTAGGAGAGTCATCTAATTATTCATAGAAATTTATTTTTGCAATTTATCAGGTTTAAGATAAGCAAGAGCAGATAGATTCCTCAGTGTCTCAGAGCTTTCAAACTAATGAGAAACTAAACATTAATTCAATTAGTGAAATATATTACAGACAGAAATATGAATGCATATTTAAAACCTCAAATCTGAACTTGCTGGGACATCTTGACATATATGAAGAACTGATGTGTAAACTTTGATCCAAAAGATGAATAGGAGTTAAACAAGTGATGAGGAAACAGAAGACGTATTCCATAAGGAGGGAACACTATGTGCAAACGTCCTGGGGTGAAAGGATACCTGGTGCATTGAAGCAACTGGAGGAGACCTGTTTGACAGGAGCATGGAAAATGGAAGGAGAGAAGGTGAGAGGTTCTGGAAGTGGAGGTGAGAAGAGGTCAAATTGTGTAGAGTCTTAGGGGTCTCTTTAAGGATTTTGGTCTTTTGCTTATAAGCAATGGGAAGTAATTTAGAGGATTTTAAATCAGGGATCTGACATGACTGTGATTGTATTTTGAATGGGTCACATTGCCTGCTGTAGGGAGGATATATTGAAAGGTCCCAGAGGCCAGGTAGCTTGTTCAAAAGGCTGATGAAACATTTCAAGAGAAAATGGTAGTTTGGATCCAGGTGTTAGTGGTGGAGGATGAAGAGAAATGCATGGATTTGAGATGATATGTAAGATAGGAAATCTTGGGAAAGGATCATGTTTCAAACAAAGTTCTTGACTTAAGTCTTGGAGTTCTGCTGAGGGAATTTTGAAGCATCTACATGGATATGCTAAACAACCAGGATACCTAGAATGAATACATACCAGGTGAATACATACTTCATGTGCTCATAATTAAGTCATACTTATTAACTATCCACTATATGGAGTCATTGTATTGAGAATTATATGGAACAGAAAAATATATTGAACTTGTATTCTTTTCTAGAAAGAGTTCAAAGTGTATGAGAGAGTAATGAGGAATGGCTGAGAGTATTTGGCATCAAGAGATGAGGGTTTGGAGGTTGGATATGATAGCTGTCTTCAAATAGTTGAAAATATAAGGGTCGAACTTACTGTGTTATGCTTCACAATGTGTAACAAACACCAACATAATAAAGTTACAGGGAGGCAGACTTTGATCTGCAATAAGAAGTGACTTTTTAATGTAAGGACTATCATTGAAAATACTTGAGACTGAATGATCATTTATTCAATCAATATTTAATGAACATGTAAATTGAATGGTCCTACTTGAACTTTAAGATCCCTTCCGGCTTTCAAATTCAACGATTCTAATTTTCTGTTTAAACTCTTAATTGTTTAGGCTGAAGGTCACAGCTTGGATTTCCTTGGGTCCATTTCCTCACTCAGTCCCTTTCTGTATCTTCTCTGGGCACTTTCAGGATTCTGTAATGAGTCATTTCTTTAAGGTTGTGACACCTCATGATAGACATGACATTCTCTTCCTTGGTTTGAGGCAGAGGAAGAAATGTACTCTGATTCTCTCTGTTTTTTTTTTTGCCCTCTTGCCTCTTACACCATACTGTGTTTTCAGGATATTGAATGACATGTTTTTAAGCGCAGCCAATGGATGCCACTGTATTTGGACATAAGGTAACTTCTTTTTTTTTCCCTCTCTTTCTTACATGGTAACTTCTTGCACCTTTTGAACCATCATATCCTTCATTTCTAGCCACACAGGATGCCCAGGGACTCTTTTGCTTGGGAGCCTGGTTGAAGTGGCATGCTTATTGTCATTCCCTGACAGTCGACCTCAGAGACTTTTTCAGACACTCTGGGATTTCTCTTTACTGTTCTGAACTCTTATTTTCTTTAAGGTTGTGACACCTCATGATAGACATGACATTCTCTTCCTTGGTTTGAGGCAGAGGAAGAAATGTACTCTGATTCTCTCTGTTTTTTTTTTGCCCTCTTGCCTCTTACACCATACTGTGTTTTCAGGATATTGAATGACATGTTTTTAAGCGCAGCCAATGGATGCCACTGTATTTGGACATAAGGTAACTTTTTTTTTTCCCCTCTCTTTCTTACATGGTAACTTCTTGCACCTTTTGAACCATCATATCCTTCATTTCTAGCCACACAGGATGCCCAGGGACTCTTTTGCTTGGGAGCCTGGTGGAAGTGGCATGCTTATTGTCATTCTCTGACAGTCGACCTCAGAGACTTTTTCAGACACTCTGGGATTTCTCTTTACTGTTCTGAACTCTTTCAAGTGATCCATTTTCATGCTGGATAAAAATCACAGAAAGCAGGATAATAGGGATAACAATAAAATAAATTTATTCAACGCTCAGTCACCTCTACCAATGCAGTAGGGAAGAACTAGGACAATACAAAAATATTTGCTGACGTTCATATCACTCATTTGGCTCTTGGATTTCTGCAGAAACACTTGGTCCATGCTCATACTATACTAGAGCTTTTGGTGGCCCTATCTCCACCCACGTCTGAGGCTTCAAGTATTATGTAAAAGGCTTTCTTATCTGCTTCCTGGTGAGTTCAAGGATTTCTCTAGGTCTTTACTTTCAATTCTTTTTTCATTGTTTTGTGCCCAGACTCTCTCAGATTGTTTCTGGCAGTCTGCTTGCTTTCCCCTCAAATGTCCCTTTTCCTTGGCTCCAGGCTCTGTTTTTCATGCTCACCCCATTCCTGTCTCAGGTTGTGAGTTGTTTCCGCCCAATATGGGCCAGAACGTCATGTTTTCATCCATCCTGCAGGAGGAACGGACAACTAGAGACACATGGTCTTATCTTCTATCCCTTTTCTTTCTTCCTCATCAGACTTAATCAATCAGACACTAATGATTCATGTTTTTTTTTTTTTCTGATTTGATTTTGAGTTGAAGGTGCATAACACAAGGTCCTGGGTTGCAGTAGATAATCCAGGAAGGTCACATGGTGTGTTAAAGAGTACACGGACTCAACAAATATTAATTCATTTCCTAATCTGCTTGTGGATAAATGAGAAATGGTCATACCTAGAATTTATGTAATGCCTTCTTCCAAGGAGCATACAAGGACACAATAGCACCTCAGTGAGACCATTTATTATATTAGTAACACAAATAATCTGTAACCTGATTTAGGATGACTGATTGCTTATTGTGAGTCTCACACCTGGCTGCACATCAGAGTCCCTTCAGGAGCTTTTTACAAAAATAGATTCTTGGGTGACATTTGTGAAAAATTGATTTATATGTCTCCATGAAATTTTTCAATAATCACAGGGTCCTTAGGCCAATGGTTCTCAAGCCTTAATATGTATATAATTAATCTAGGGAATCTTAAAATGTAGATTCTGATTCAGTAGACCTAGGGTGGACCTGAGATTCTACATCCTGACACCTCTAGGTGATGTGATGATGTTGGTCCAGAGACCACATTTGGAACAGGAGGTCTTAGACAAGAGAGGGGAAGAGAAGGGGACAGGGAGAGGAGGCTGAAGTACCTGGGAGCTAGAGCTCTATGCCCATACCAGTGCAATCAAAATCTCCAGATACATTCCAGACATTGGTATACTCAAAGAGTTTCCCAAGTAAGTCAAATATGCAGTTGGAATTAAAAACCATTGTTCACTTATCTTCGACAAAGGAGGTAAGAATATACAATGAAATAAAGACAATCTCTTTAACAAGTGTTGCTGGGAAAACTGGTCACTTGTAAAAGAATGAAACTAGATCACTTTCTAACACCACACACAAAAATAAACTCAAAATGGATTAAAGACCTAAATGTAAGAACAGAAATTATAAAACTCCTAGAGGAGAACATAGGCAAAACACTCTCCGACATAAATCACAGCAGGATCCTCTATGATCCACCTCCCAGAATACTGGAAATAAAAGCAAAAATAAACAAATGGGATCTAATTAAAATTAAAAGCTTCTGCACAACAAAGGAAACTATAAGCAAGGTGAAAAGACAGCCTTCTGAATGGGAGAAAATAATAGCAAATGAAGCAACTGACAAACAACTAATCTCAAAAATATACAAGCAACTTATGCAGCTCAATTCCAGAAAAATAAACGACCCAATCAAAAAATGGGCCAAAGAACTAAATAGANCGTGCCAGGCAGTGTGCCCGCCAGTTCGCCTGCCAGTCGGGTGCCAGCCAGCATGCCCTCCAGTGCGCCTGGCAGTGCGACTGCCATCCGGCGTGCCAGGCAGTGTACCCGCCAGTGCACCTGCCATCCGGCGTACCAGCCAGGGTGCCCGTCAGTGCGCCTGCCAACCCTCATATCAGCCAGTGTGCCCGCCAGTGGGCCTGCCAGTCGGGTGCCAGCCAGAGCGCCCGCCAGTGCATCTGCCAGTCGGGTGCCTGCCAGCGAGCCCACCAGTGTGACCGCCAGTGCGCCTGCTATCCAGCATGCCAGGCAGTATGCCCGCCATTGTGCCTGCCAGTCGGGTGCCAGCCAGCGTGCCCGCCAGTGCGCCTGTCAATCGGGTGCCAGCCAGCATGCCCGCAAGTCCGCCCATCAGTGTGCCTTCCATAAGGCGTGCCAGGAAGTGTGCCCGCCAGGGCGCCTGCCAGTCGGGTGCCATCCAGCGTGCCTGCCAATGTGCCCGCCAGTGCGCCTGCCATCCGCCGTGCCAGGCAGTGTGCCCACCAACAATGAGGTACCATTTCACACCAGTTAGAATGGCTGCGATCCAAAAGTCTGCAAGCAATAAATGTTGGAGAGGGTGTGGAGAGAAGGGAACCCTGTTACACTGTTGGTGGGAATGCAAACTAGTACAGCCACTATGGAAAACAGTGTGGAGATTCCTTAAAAAATTGCAAATAGAAATACCATATGACCCAACAATCCCACTGCTGGGCATACATACCGAGGAAACCAGAACTGAAAGAGACACATGTACCACAATGTCTCTTAAAATTCTACAGCTGTTAACAGGTTAGAGCTGTGTCTTCCTCTTCCTCTCTCTCATGTGTACACAGCCACGTCCAATTCTTTGCGACCCCATGGACTGCAGCTGGCCAGGCGCCTCTGTCCATGGAATTCTCCAGGCAAGAATACTGGAGTATTTCTCCCTCCAGTGGATCTTTCCAACCCAAGGACTGAACCCGAGTCTCCTGTGTCTACAGCATCGGCAGGTGAGTTCTTTACCACTAGTGCCCACCTGGGAAGCCTTAGAGATGTGTAGGGTTCATATAATACTAAATACAACTTATGAATATTTAATTCTTCCCTAATGAACTCAGTGAAAACCCTGTTCTATGTTGGGCAAAGTACACACACACATAAAACTAAAATCTTCTCACCTTCTCCAACAGATTTTTGAGAACACAACAAATACAAACTAATTAAAGATACATTATTTTGTTTTTGGAGAAAATGATTAAAAAGTTTTAAAAATCAAATTCAGTATTATACATAGAAAAAGATTACTGATACTTGGCATTTGCTGCTGCTGCCAAGTCACTTCAGTCGTGTCCGACTCTGCGCGACCCCTTAGACGGCAGCCCAGTAGAGGCAACCAAATAACTATTCCTTCTGCTGACATGCTGAGAAGCGATACATAGGGTCATCTGAATGATTATTTACTATTTCTGAATTATGAATGATTTCCCCAGCTGACTCACATTTGGTTTAAAAATTCATCCATCATCAGTCATCAAAGGGAAAATACTGTATGATTTCACTTACATGAGATATCTATAGTAGTCAGATTCCCAGAAACAGAGAGTAGAATGATGGTTGACGGGAACGGGAGGAAGGGAAATAGGGGGCTGTCTAACAAGCATAGTGTTTCAATTTCGCAAGATAAAAAGCTCTGGAGGCTGTTGTACGACAACGTGAATGCATTTAATGCCAGTGAATCATACACTTAAAAAACAATTAAGGTGACAAATTTTATGCTATGTTTTACTATAAATACATTTTTTAAATGAATAAAGGTCTTGAGTAGACAATTCTCCAAAAACGATATATAAATAGCCAATAAGCACTTGAAAACATGCTCAATGTCACTTAATCATTACGGAAAAGCAAATCCAAAACCCTGGAAGATATTGCCTCAAACCCATTAGGAGGTACACCATGAAACAACCAACCAAACACAGAAAATAACACGTGCTGGTGAGGATGTGGAGAAACTGGAACTCTTATGTGCTATTGGTGGGAATGAAAACTTACGTGACTGCTAGGGAAAAGTGTGGTGGTCTCTTAAAAATTAAAAGCATCACGTGACCCAACAATTCTACCTGTGAGTAGAATTCTATATTCTTTTGAATACAGCCAAAGAACTGAGTGCAGAGACTTGAAATGTGCACACTCCTGTTGACAGCAGTATTACACATAATAGACAAAAAGTGGTATATAAATACAATATCATTAACTTTAAAAAAGGAAGATTCTGACACATACTACAAGAGAAATGATCTTTATCTTGTCCTCAAGGTAAATGAGGACATTATGCTAAGTGCAAGGAGTCAAATACAAAAGAAAAAATACTGTAGATTTCCACTTATATGAGGTACCTACAATAGTCAAATTGAGAGAAAGTAGAAAGTTGGTTGCCAGATGCTTGTGGGGGTGGGGTGAATGAGACGTTACTGTTTAATGGGTACAGAGTTTCAGTTTTGTAAGATAAAAAGAGCTCTGTGGATGAATGGTGGTAATGGTAGCACAGGAGGTGTTTAATGACACCGAACTATACCTTTTAAAATGGCTAAGATGGCAAATGAGTATTCATTGCAATATTGGACTGATGCCAAAGCTTCAAAACTTTGGCCACTTGATGCGAGGAGCTGACTCATCTGGAAAAGACCCTGATGCTGGGAAAGACGAGGGCAAGAGGAGAAGGGGATGACAGGATGAGATAGTTGGATGGTATCACTGACTCAATGGACATGGTTTGCGCAAACTCTGGGAGATAGTGAAGGCCAGGAAGACTGCTGTGCTGCAGTGCATGGGGTCACAAAGAGCTGCACATGACTTAATGACTGAACAATAACAAGGTGGCAATTAAAAAAAAGAGGAAAAAAAAAAAGAATCCAGCTCAACTGTCTGACACACCAAAAAGGAACTCAAGGTGCTTGTAGACAAATACGGGATCAAAACTATCTTGTGTACGACTCAATGCCATAAAACTGGCAGTATCATTATACCTCCTGCAGAAGTTTGTTTGAGCTGTCGCCTATCAGCAACGATGCTGCCTACAAGTCTAAGAATACTCACCCTCTAGACAAAGACTGACATCTGTCCTACGACCTTCTGTCCTGACAAGCCAGCCCACTTCCCTCACCAGTCACCACTCCTAAAAGCCTCACCACACTGCTCATTACTAAACTGACACAAAACCAAAGGAGATATAAATTCTGCATGTGTGCAGTAAGGAGTTTAAAGGGGAGAGGGATGTACTTATTGATTAATCTCTGGGTTCACGTAAATCTTTTGAAAATGTGATGAAAGCTATGGATCCATTTTGCAGACAAGTGAAGGTACATAACATTTTACAAGAAATTTCACGAGCCATTTAGAATCCCCTTAAGAAAACCTATCAATTCTATGGTCCTTCAAGTTAAGAATTTTTGTTGTGTAAGAAGCTGCCACACGTTTATTCTGTTTTAAAAAGTAGCCTTTGATTTATGCAAATCTCATATACATAGCACTGTTTCCTTGTTTTAATCTCAGTAATATTTAATAGAGAGCACAGATGATATCTGATAAAATATAAAAGCCCATTTCTCTGAAGAAATAACATTCTCTGCTTGAATACTATTTAGGTTCCTGAGTACAACCAAAGTTTAAATGGTATTTCCAGTGGACCATATACAGCAAGGGTTAGGGAGGCTCCTGCCCCCTGTAAGCACAGGAGCTAAACAATGGTTTTTACATTTTAAAAAGTTGTTTTCAATAAAAAGAATATGCGACAGAAACAATATGGCTCACTGCCTAGCCCTTTATAGGAAGTCTGTCAACCTCTGATCTAGAAGTTATAATTTTGTCAGTAAAAGTTAATTGAAAACCACAATGTTTAACATTAAACATTTAATTTTTTTTCTTCCATTGAAAACAAGCAACTGTAACTTGATATATTATTGTTACTTCATAATTATGGCTTATATTGTTTGATCTGAATGCTTTTTTTTTTTACAGTCCTTCCTTACTTTCATCTATGATTTAAAGGGGAAAGAGTCTTAAAAAACATCATATGGAATATATCAGTAATCATATAGCAAACAGAAACTATACTCTTCCATCCCTGGTTGGGGAATTGGGATCACGCAAGCCACACAGCATAGCCAAAAACAAAAGTAAAAGTTTAGAAAACTTAAAGAGGTCAACCTCTATTGTTCATAGATGGAACTGAATAAGTGACACAATGGACTTATCAGTGTTAAGATTAGAAAGAAAATATAAGGACAGCACAATTTCATAAGTCTACTTTTTTGCTTAAAACTCAAAATTTCATTTCTTTGTTTTGTACAGGTGACCTAATATACTAGATTCCCTTCATAATGACACAGGTTAACTAAGAGTTTAAGATAATGTATTTTAGGACAAAAGCAACAACTGTGCTCTTGGTACTATTCTCTTTTGTCTTTTGCTTTTCTTGAGAAAAATAAAATTAAATCTAGCCATGCCCATAACTCAAGATAAGACAGCATGGGACAAATTCAGTTCAGTTCAGTCGCTCAGTCGTGTCCGACTCTTTGCGACCCCATGAATCGCAGCACGCCAGGCCTCCCTGTCCATCACCAACTTCCGGAGTTCACTCAGACTCACGTCCATGCACCAATCTTTTCTTTCCTTAAGTCTAAAAAGTTATACAACTTATATTTTTAAATTGCATATCACATTTTTAATGCCTTTTAGGAAAAAAACCCATGCTTTAAAAATGGTATCGTTTATTTACACCAATAGAGTCCTTGGATCTAGTGCTATGTCAGTAAATGGCACAGGCATTTTGTACTTTCTTACCTGTTGAAATGTATACATTCTAGCCTAGTTTGGTCTATTTTTAAAGCCTGATTTGGTGTGAATAATCAAGTCAAAAACTGAAACTTCGAAATATGTAATGAGCAACTATCTTCCACTGGTCCATGTAAATCATTTCAAAGGCATCTGTTTTACCTAATAGTAAGTCTATACTTTGGAGAAGGGATTGTTCCTTACAAGGCCACCAGGGAAGCTATAGGCTTGCTCTACTGTATTCTCCAGCAATGACTTGATGACTCAAAGGTCTGCTGCTACCTACCCCCTTTATTTCTCTCAGATGAGAGAAAGTCAGAGCTAAAGTGGTGACCTCTCTCTCCCATGACACAAAACCTTTAAATTGGCTTTGTTCAGGAATATGGAGATCTCAGACCATGATGCTGAGCAAGCTGCCAGAGGCTCAACTGTTCTAGAAACTGAGAACCATAGTAGTTCCCAAACAGAAAGAAACCTTGTGTGTGTGTCTGAGAATAGAACCTACCAGTTTTCTACCCATTTCCTTTCTGCCTCAGAGGAAAGATATGGGAGGCAAACATAATCATATAAAATACTAATTTTTAAAAAGCTGCTGGATTTAGAGACCTGATTTCTAGTCTTCATTATAAAGCATATATTCTTGTGGGTTCATAACTGAGTATTATGGATTGGCACCATCCAACGCAGGACATTTTTTCCCAAGGGCCAACTGGATTTCCGCCCCCAAACAAAGTTTTTATACTGAGCAGATGCTGTGTCACGACTGTGGTGGTGCAGTTTTGATATCCTCTAAATTTTATGGGTTCATAAAACAGGAAAGAGTAAACTATCAGTCTGAAAGCGTATGTCCATTCGTCCCACTGTTTGCAGTAACATGTGGATGTTACTTTAAACAGTGTCCCGCGTGCTGCTGGAGTCCAGCTGGTCTACCATCCCAGGTCCATATTTAGACATCAACCGATTGAGAGAAGGGGCTTTGGAAGAGCTTTAATAAACTGAAATATTTCTAGTTCGTCATTCAGATTCCTCAACAGGAGTTGGGAATAATGTTCTTTTCATCTTTCCTATCTTTCTTCTCTTACTGTGAAAAACAACAGTCGACCTCAAGACATAGACTGAACTCACTGCCTGCTGAGACAGGACTGTGGGTTTGTTTCCTGGTCATACCTGTATGTTGGTGCTCAATGTAGTATAGACATGTTTTAAAATAAAACAGATGATTTATATTAAACAGTGATATCATTTATAATTTAAAAATATTGTATAATAATTCCCATTACATACCATCCATGGGAAAAAAGTCTATTGTTGAAAGCCACTTACTTTTCTTATGAATAAATTTACAAAGGAAGGCCTCTTTTTAAATTGTGATGAGGCAGGCAAAAATACCTTTGTTTGTTTAACATACAAATGCAGGAGAAAGAAACTGTCGAAGAAACTGTGCAAGACTACTGCAATCAAAATTTTTAAAGAATCCAAATGTCAATACAAAATAAAATTGGTCGCTCATCTAACAAGTTATCCCACCAAAATGCCAACAGTAGAAAGTTAAAAATAAAACTAGACACAGAATTTTTGGCATACTAAATAGTGATAAGACAATATCACCTATATTTAATTGTGCAGTTGATATCCCATGTGTTGTTTCAAATATAAAAAGAAGAGAAACTGTTTTCTTGATGTATATTGCTAAATAACACCTATAATTCCATTTAGAACTGTTACCAGAAGAATCACAGGGAAAGACAAATATATAAGGCAGAGACTTCCGGATTTTAGACCAACCTGGACAGTCCAGCACTTGATCCTACCCTAACATATCAACAATGAACCATTTGCAAATAGCTTATCAAAAAAGAACATCATCTTAAATAATTTACTCATCTACTGTAAACAACTAAAAACTAGATAAAATACAGTAAACAATGGTTTCAGCAACTAGAGATAACACAGGACTATATCACTGAGAGGAAAAACAAATGAGTGAGCCCTAAAACTGACTCAGCTTTCTGATAGAAAAAATTCTGTATCAAATGGTATCTCCTGTTTTAAAGCACACAAAAATCTTATTTAAACTGAACCTATGTTAGGAAGATATGAAAATAAGTTTACCATGTGGATTTAAGTTTTACCCTACATCTGATGAATGGACTGTAGGATGGATAATTCTAAATAAATGTCATTAATACCCAAGATCATCTTTAAAATGTGAGTGAACTCTGAACAGGCAATTTGATCAACTTATCTAAGATGGCAAAGAGGAAATATTTAATTCTCAAGATTTTTTAGAGTTGAACAGAAATAATGTGAAATAATCACAATTACTCCTTATGACTTTAATATACATTAAGCATTATTAAATTAAAATAAACAAGTACCTGTTTCTTCCTAGATCGATGCTTTTCAGGAGTTACAGGCTGACTTTTTAAACTACGTGTTCTCTTACTTTCAGTGGCTCGTCTACTGTTATTTTTCTTTCTTCCACCTAAAAGCAGAAACACTGTCATCAAAAACTGTCCTCCATTAAAAGAATTGTATTTTTAAAGGTTATCATGAAATTCCTATTTATTTTATAGCTATTAAAAAAACCTGTTTAATCTTTTTCCTTTGAATCTGGAAGCAGTATGGTATAAATGCAAAAATCAGCCTTTGAAAATCAGGGGGCATGTGTTTCCTTTCCAACAAGGCCTTGGCAGAATCACTCCGGCAGAGGGTGGCGAGAAGGGGCACTCTGCCATCAATGAGATGGTAATCAGAGATGACACCATCAACATCCACAAACATATCAATGGAGTAGGTTTCAAGAAGCACCTGTGGGGGTTTCCCTGGTAGTCCAGTGGTTGAGAATTTATGTATGCAGGAGACACAGGGTTCAATTCTTGCTCCGGAAGGACTCCATATGCTGTGGGCAGCTAAGCCCAGGTGCCCGAGCCCAGGCTCAGCAATCAGAGAAGCCACAGCAGTGAGAAACCCACACACCAAACTAGAGTTGCCTTGAAGCCTGCACACAGTAACAAAAACCCAGTGCAGCCAAAAAGAAAGAAAGAAGTCCCTCTGGCACTCAAAGAGATCTGGAAATATGCCATGAAGGAGATGAGAACTCCGTATGTATGCACTGACACTAGGCTCAACAAAGCTGTCTGGGTCAAAAAATAAGGAATGTCTCACACTGCATCTAGCTGTGTGCGGCTGTCTCAGAAAATGTAATGAGGATTCATCAAAGAAGAGTTATATATTTGTTATCTATTTAACTATCACCACTTAAAAAAAATCTAGATAGTGTGAATGAGGACTAACTGCTGTCAGTTACAGAGCTACAAAAAAAAAAAAGAAAGAAAGAAAGAAAAAAATCAGAGGGGATGTGCTTTGAATCTTGATTCTTTCATGTCTTTGAACAAGCCATTTCACCTCCCAATGCCTGTCTTTTCATCATCTGCTAAAAAAAGGAATATTTACCTTATAGGATCATTGTAGTTTCTTAAAATAATGTTTAAGGAATATCTGACACAGTGTTAAGAAATAAAGATTTCTTCTTATTTACAGTTTACTAAGATAAATAAATGTATATGCAATTGAAAAGAAATAGAATGGTCATTATTGAAAGAAAATTGTATATATATAGTTGATCCTTGAATGATGTGGTTTTCAACTACATAGGTTCACTTACACAGATTTTTAAAAATATAGTATCTATGTTTTCATTTTACAAATCTTTTTAAATGTGTAGAAAAGTTTATGTTTATTTAGATATGACAATATGTGGAATCAAAAGAACTAGGGTTTGAGTTCTGATTTTATGCCACGTGTTTCAGCTGCCTACCCTCAGGTAAGTCACTTATCAATCCCTTTGTTTCTGAGGCAGAGATAGCAGTATGTGTTGACTGCAAAGAGTTGGAGCCCCTCATCCCTACTGTACTGTACAGAAACCTAAAAGAATCTACACATAGAATTTAAAAAGAGTTTAGCAAGATGGTTCCATACAAGATCAATAAACAAAACTCAAAGTATTTCTGTACATTAGCAACAGTTAAAATATTTAAATAATCAAAAGATAATATTTACAATAGTAACAAAATATAAAACATGCTGAGGGATAAATCTAGCAAAAGTAGTCAACATCTACATGTAGTAAATTATAAAGTTTTACTATATTTGTAAGTGTGTATATACACACATACATGCTGTAAGAAAAATATACATAAGACAATCTAAATAGAAAAATGCTTTTGTGCATAGGAAGACAATAAAAATGTGTCAGCTCTCTCCAAAATTATCTATTACAATGTAATTTCAAATAAAATTTCAACAGGGTTCTTTGTAGAACTTAACAAGATTATTCTAAAATTATGTCTTAGGAGAGGTAATTAATCATAAGCTCTGAGCATTCCTATAGTTCTTGCTAAGATTTTACTAAACAGTTTCTGCAGTTAGTCAGGTACCTAAACAGGTCACCGGAACCACAGGCTGACCACCATGTAACTACTCTCTCCTGGAGAAGGGAACTGGATTACTTGCTTGTTGCTTACTCAGAAAGTACCCTTGGCCCCAAGTTCCTCTTTGTAGTACAACCTGCTGCCTGTGCAGCATCTACCTGGGTGCATTATGCTGTCTTTGGGACCTGGCGAGAGAGGGAAACCAGTACAACTATGCTGTAGTCATACACAATCTGCTGTACTGTAGCAAACTGTCCTGTTCTGACCCAGTAAGTCTCGCTGTACACCCTGTGGCACCTATGGAGTGGTAGCAGCTTCACTGCTTGCAATCTTTTATGACGTTTCCTCCCGCCCCTGACAATATGGAAGACCAAAACACCAAGGACACTTAAGATGTTCTTAAAGAATAACAGGATGATGAAGGAAATTACTATGTCACATACTGAGTTAATCTTGTTGTACACTCTGTGGCACCTATGGAGTGGTAGCAGCTTCACTGCTTGCAATCTTTTATGACGTTTCCTCCTGCCCCTGACAATATGGAAGACCAAAACACCAAGAACACTTAAGATGTTCCTAAAGAATAACAGGAGATGAAGGAAATTACTATGTCACATACTGAGTTATTTCTAAACTACAGTAATAGAGACGATATAGTATCACTGCAGGGGGAGACCATATGTGTTGGTAAGGCTAATGGAAACCACACCAGTTATGAACAGAGATTTTCATATTGTGAATTGTTCAAACAGGTGCTAGAAGACTAAAAAGGCAAAAATAAATTAACAGATTAACAATGAAGAGAAATTCATAATCATAGCTAGAGACTTCAATACTTCTTTCTCTCAGTAATTAGTAGAACAAGAAGACAAGAAATAAGCATGCATATAGAACATCTGAAAAGCACTATGAATCAATTTGACCTAATAGACATTTATAAAACTGTATGCTCAATGACAGCAGAATTCACATTCTTAAGTATGTATCAACAGTCACCAAGACAGACCATATTCTAGGCCATAAAGCTAGTCTAAAAAAGAAAAAGAAATCCTACAAAGTATACCTTCAGGCTGGAACAGAATTAACTGTAAATCATTATCTTTAAATATTTGAAAATTTAACAAACAGCTTCTTAATAGTCCAGATGATCAAAGAGAAAAGTCTCAAGGGAAATAAAAAATATATTTTGATGAAAATAAAAATATAATATATAGGGATGAAACTAAGGCAGTAATAAAAGGAGAATTTATAGCATTAAATGCACAAATTAGAAAAACTGGGCATCTATGAAGAAAAAGCCACTGATATACAAAGGGAGGCGAGTCAGGTTGATACCAAGACTGTCCATAGCAACATTCATCAAGTTAGAAAATAGAGAAACAAAATCTGTAAAGTTGTGAGGAAAAGTATTTCCAAAGAATACTATATTTAGTCAAATCTTTTATTATTTTTAGCTAATCTCACCCATTACAGCTGAAATCAATCAGTAGTCTTAAGTTTATATTTACTGTTATAGAGGCAATCTGACCCAAGGTATCAAAGCATTTATTATTATTTATTTTGAAGGAATCATAGTTTATTGATATATTTCTTATGAGATAGCATTTATGTGAATTCATTGAATCCTTCAGTTTCACCTCTTAAAAGTTAAATATAAATATACTTTTAAGTACATATATAAACTCATCACTTTTTACTAAACTTTTATTTGCTTCGATTCTATCCATCCCTTGAGGCAGTTTATCTATCTCAGCATGTAAGGTCATGGGCTCTAAAAAGTCAGAAATGTTA
Source organism: Aepyceros melampus (assembly GCA_006408695.1). Lineage (NCBI taxonomy): Eukaryota > Metazoa > Chordata > Mammalia > Artiodactyla > Bovidae > Aepyceros > Aepyceros melampus. The sequence continues at coordinate 28,846 of SJXQ01001257.1, forward strand.
TTGTGGCTTTGGTTCTGTTCATGATCTATATGACCAAGGGCTTTCTTTCTCATCTGTAAAATGAGGGTGATTAAAAAATAAATGCACTGATTTAGATTGTTTTGAAGATTAAGTGAGTTTATGGGTAAAAAGCTTCTAATTCAAATATTCATCATTTCACTGAATACTGGTGAAATTTTTTTGCATAGAACTCAGGCGATGCAAGAGATGCAACAGACGTGGGTTTAATCCATGGGTCAGGAAGATCCCCCAGAGGAGGAAATGGCAACCCACTCCAGTATTCTTGCCTGAAAACTTGCATGGATAGTGGGGTAGTAAAGAGTCGGACATGACTGAGAGACTAAGCATGTGCAGGCACGCGTGCACACACACACACACGTATATATTACTAACAGCTAACAAAAAGAAACGGATGAAAACTCATAGGATCGCCTGTTTAATATCCACAGTCACTGCCAAATCTACAAAGAGATTATAGTTTTCATCAGTCTAATTACTGATCAACAACAGTGTAGAAAAGTATATGCTTCCATTTCTCTGAACTTTGTATTATGAAATTAAAAGTCCAGGAAAAATCCTCCAACTATTTTAGTTTAGAATTAGGACTCCAGTGCTCACTTTGGCACCACATACACTAAAAGTAAAGTTTTGATTCCTAGTCATTAGGCAGCACATACACTAAAATTAAAATTTTGATTCCTAGTCATTCCTAGGAACTTCACCAACATGAAGCAAGTATTTCTGTGCCCTATCATTGGCCATCTGCTATGAATAAATTTATTCAATTAATATTTACTGCATATATTACAGCACAGGGAGCTCTATTCAGTATTCTGCAATGGCCTTGTAGGAAAACAATCTAATACAGAGTGTATACATGTATTTGTAAAACAGATTCAATTTGCTGTACACCTGAAACTAACAGAACACTGTAAATCAATTATACATCAATGAAAATTTTTTTAAAGTTTTACTGCAGGTCTACCATGTACCTGGCATCAAGGTGGTACATCTATTATTTTTATATTGATCATTAAGTATTTAGATTTGAGTCAAAAAGATTTAAAAATCTTTGTATTAGAACACAATAGGTTCAATAAACATTTTTGGAATGAATGCATATTAAGGAGGAATTTATAAATTGTAATTGAAAATAATTATGGACTGCTTTTAAGATTTTTTTGGTTACTGTTGTTTTTTTAATCTAGCAATGTTTTTTATAAGGATAATAAACTCTAAATGCAATGAGGAGAGTAGTTAGATTCTATATGTAGCCATCCTCATAATAGTAATGGATTCTGGTATTTGAAAATTCACCTACCTGTTGAAAGCTGTAAATCAAAAATCAAAACTTTCAGTGCTTTTGTGGACATGCAGAGTAGCAAAATATCTGAGTCACGTTCCCAGCTGAGGTTAAATGAGGTGAAGCTCTGTCTTCCTATTTCAGTTCCACACTAGAAACAATTCTTTTTACAGTCTATTTAGTGCCGTACTTTTGGGCTTTCAGGAGGTAATTTTGCTGTTTAAAATGGTTCCCAAGTATATTGTGGAAGTGCTATCTAGGGTTCTTAAGTGCAAGAAGGCTATGTATGATATTCCTTATAGAAAAAAGTATGTGTGTTAGATAAGCATCATTTAGGCATGAGTTACAGGGCTGTTGGCCGTGGGTTCAACGTTAATGAATCAATGGTGGTGGTGGTTTAGTTAAGTCGTGTCTGACTCTTGTGAGCCTGACTCTTGCAGGCTAATGGACTGTAGCCTGCCAGGCTCCTCTGCCCAAGGGATTCTCCAGGCAAGAATACTGGAGTGGGTTGCCATTTCTTTCTCCAGTAATGAGTCAGTAATATATACTAAATAAGGTGTCTTCAACAAAAACACATAAAACAAAGTTATATTTTGAACAGATGACCAAAACATTGTCACCAGAGACTCAAAAGAACCTAACGCTGTACTCCTCTGTAAGTGTTTAGTATTCACTAAGTGTTCTGGGTGACTTTACAGAATGTTACCATAAATAACAAGCACCAACCCTAACTTTCTAAATTAAGCACCACCTCTAATTAATTCTATGAACCCAGGGGATTTAATCCCTTTGTGTTTTCCTTTTCTGAAGTATGTCTGTGTGTTGAGGTGTTAGGTCAAGGGTTGGACTGCTCTCAAGGAAGTATCAATTCCTCCACTCCTAAACCTGTAATAAGTGTACTTACTTTGAGGAGTTTCCACTCTTTCCTCTTTCTTATTAAAATCATGTTGGTTTCCACGTTTCAACTTAGATAAGAAGAGATTTTTGTGAGACCTAAATGAAACACAAAAGCTTGTGATTTGTTCTGCAAAGACTAGAAAGGCTATGGGAAAAGGCAGAGGATTTGTCCCAATCTCCATCTAGGACCTGCTTCTACTTTGGCCTGTTTTCTTTGGTATTCCCCTTGCTCAGTACCCAGTCTTAATCTTTGGTCTCTTTAAGATTTTTGTTGTCAAGACTTTCTGCTCTCCCATCATTTATTTTCTCCACTTCATTTACTCGGAAATCAAGATCCTTCTGGCCTTTCAACTGGAGAAATTTCAAAATTCTTTTATACATGATGGTAGATATCATGATTATAGATTCTGAAAAAGGGCTTTTTGGAAAGGTAAGATTGTTTGGAAATATAGGAAGGGGCAGAAATTTTGGACAATTCTGCAAAGTTTGTATTATTACAATTTATAAAGGGGCAAACTAAAATGAAAGGGGAAAAAAGTTTACTTAAGCTTAGGCAGTTCTTTAATTATCACCTAAAATCTATACTTTTACCCCTGTAAATGCTAATGCAACCACAAATGTTTTCCCTCCCTTCTCAAATTTTCTGTGTGCTCTGGAATGCCAGTCTCAACTTCTATGCCTTGTCTAAATTTAGCTCTCCCCTGGGTACAACATTTCTCTGTTTGTGGCCTCGAGCAGAGATTAGCTTCATTTTCCACATTCCATGAATCAGAGAGTTTCGCAGGTGGGTCTCTATATTTCCTATTTCCTAATGTCACTTTCTGGAGAAGGCAATGGCACCCCACTCCAGTACTCTTGCCTGGAAAATCCTATCGATGGAGGAGCCTGGTAGGCTGTAGTCCATGGGGTCGCTAAGAGTAGGACATGACTAAGCGACTTCCCTTTCATTTTTCACTTTTATGCCTTGGAGAAGGAAATGGCAACCCACTCCAGTGTTCTTGCCTGGAGAATCCCAGGGACGGGGGAGCCTGGTGGGCTTCTGTCTATGGGGTCGCACAGGGTCGGACACGACTGAAGTGACTAAGCAGCAGCAGCAGCAGCAATGTCACTTTCAAAATCTTGTTTCCATAGAAACCTCAGCCTTTTCCATAATCATTTGTTATCCTTCCAAAGCACTTCCTATCATTCACAAATCTTTTTCTGAGTGTTACCATTACCATGAATTATTTCCATGTTTACATGAATAAACCAAATAACATCCTGGCCCCTTAATTCCTCATCTCCAGTGACCTCCTCCACACCAAATCAGCCACCCCCTTCCAAGGTTCCACTTAGCATCCCAACTGCTCTATACTTGGCAATCACTCATGTAGACTTTCTGCTCTCTGAATATGCTACACTGTCTGTTACAAAATTTCTAGCAGATTAAAGAGTTTTTAAAATAATTTCGTAAAATCAGGATTTGGGACATTATCAGAAATGTAACCTCCAGCCCTTTCCTGCCCTAGCATCATGCCCTTGTTTCTGATAGAATCAAGTTTACTAATTATCTGCTTTAAATTCAAGGACTCCCTGCTTGTGTGCTCCTTGCAGAAACAATGTGAAACAACCCAGGATCTGAAGAGGCAGGTCTCCACAGTTTGCCATTTCAAGGGTCTTACTATCTGTTGAGGTAAGACTTTGTGACATTCTTCAAATCATAGCGTTTGCAGCAGCTATTATAATCTACCTTAGTTTGCATGAATTGCTTCAAAGATTTGAAAAACAGAGGAAAAAAATGTCAAATTTACTTCACCTCAATAAGGATACTGTATCCCCTGAGGATTCAGTCACCGCAGACTGTTTGTCACTAACACTTTAAAAGAAGAAAACATTTGTAAGAATGCAAACATAAGAAATTGTTCATAAGGATAGTACTTTCCACACAGTCAAGTCAAATTTCAATTTATAAAAAGCATCTCTGGAAAGAAACTCTGTGTTGCTGCTGCTAAGTCGCTTCAGTGTCTGACTCTGTGCAACCCCACAGATGGCAGCCCACCAAGCTCCTCCGTCCCTGGGATTCTCCAGGCAAGAACACTGGAGTGGGTCACCATTTCCTTTTCCAATGCATGAAAATGAGAAGTGAAAGTGAGGTTGCTCAGTTGTGTCCGACTCCTAGCGACCTCATGGACTGCAGCCCATCAGGCTCCTCTGTCCATGGGACTCACCAGGCAAGAGCACTGGAGTGGGTTGCCATTGCCTTCTCCCATGTATGTGGGCAGGGAGGGGTTAATGCTTAGGGACCACATGTATGTGGAAACAAACAAACAAACAAATAAAAAACCAGAAAGGGCCTATGTAAGACTTTGTAACCCATGCAATAAAATCTAATCCATTTAGTAGGAAACAGAAAGCTAAGAGAGGTTATTAAGTTGGGAAGTGAGTTAAACGGATTTATTTTAATGGAAAGCTAACTCTGGAAGTAATGTCAAGGATGGATTTTTGTGGCACAAAGCTAAGTAATAATCTAGGCTATGAATGGATTAGAGAATCATTTCTAAGATGGAATTTATAACACTTGGAGAGATAACTGGATGTGTGAGGGGAAGGAGGAGAGTCAGGGTACAGACAGACAAGAACTGTTTTACACAATGACTGAACTGCACACCTAGAAGGGCATCTGAAATAAGTGGTGGCACTATATTAAGAGAGCATATAGGAAACATTCATTATCTGCAAGAATCATGATCAGTTAGTTCAGTTCAGTCGCTCAGTCATGACCGACTCGTTGCGACGCCATGAATCGCAGCACGCCAGGCCTCCCTTGTCCATCACCAACTCCCAGAGTTCACTCACACTCACATCCATCGAGTCGGTGAAGCCATCCAGCCATCTCATCCTCTGTCGTTCCCTTCTCCTCCTGCCCCCAATCCCTCCCAGCATCAGAGTCTTTTCCAATGAGTCAACTCTTTGCATGAGGTGGCCAAAGTACTGGAGTTTCAGCTTCAGCATCATTCCTTCCAAAGAACACCCAGGGTTGATCTTCAGAATGGACTGGTTGAATCTAGTTGCAGTCCAAGAGACTCTCAAGAGTCTTCTCCAACAACACAGTTCAAATGCATCAATTCTTTGGCGCTCAGCCTTCTTCACAGTCCAACTCTCACATCCATACATGACCACTGGAAAAACCATAGCCTTGACTAGAGGGACGTTATTCGGCAAAGTAACATCTCTGCTTTTGAATATACTATCTAGGTTGGTCATAACTTTTCTTCCAAGGAGCAAGCGTCTTTTAATTTCACGGCTGCAGTCACCATCGGCAGTGACTTTCAGTTCAGTTCAGTCGCTCAGTCGTGTCCGACTCTTTGCGACCCCATGAATCGCAGCACGCCAGGCCTCCCTGTCCATCACCAACTCCCAGAGTTCACTCAGACTCACGTCCATTGAGTCCGTGATGCCATCCAGCCATCTCATCCGTGGTCGTCCCCTTCTCCTCCTGCCCCCAAATCCTTCCCAGCATCAGGGTCTTTTCCAATGAGTCAATTCTTCACATGAGGTGGCCAAAGTACTGCAGCTTCAGTTTTAGCATCATTCCTTCCAAAGAAATCCCAGGGTTGATCTCCTTCAGAATGTGCTGGTTGGATCTCCTTGCAGTCCAAAGGACTCTCAAGAGTCTTCTCCAACACCACAGTTCAAAAGCATCAATTCTTTGGCGCTCAGCCTTCTTCACAGTCCAACTCTCACATCCATACATGACCACAGGAAAAACCATAGCCTTGACTAGACGGACCTTAGTCGGCAAAGTAATGCCTCTGCTTTTGAATATACTATCTAGGTTGGTCATAACTTTTCTTCCAAGGAGTAAGCGTCTTTCAATTTCATGGCTGCAGTCACCATCCGCAATGATTTTGGAGCCCACAAAAATAAAGTCTGACACTGTTTCCACTGTTTCTCCATCTATTTGCCATGAAGTGATGGGACCAGATGCCATGATCTTCGTTTTCTGAATGCTGAGCTTTAAGCCAACTTTTTCACTCTCTTCTTTCACTTTCATCAAGAGGCTTTTTAGTTCCTCTTCATTTTCTGCCATAAGGGTGGTGTCATCTGCATATCTGAGGTTATTGATATTTCTCCCGGCAATCTTGATTCCAGCCTGTGCTTTTTCCAGTCCAGCGTTTCACATGATGTACTCTGCATATAAGTTAAATAAGCAGGGTGACAATATACAGCCTTGACATACTCTCAAGAGGCAGGTTAGGTGGTCTGGTATTCCCGTCTTCTTCAGAATTTTCCACAGTTTATTGTGGTCCACACAGTGAAAGGCTTTGGCATAGTCAATAAAGCAGAAATAGATGTTTTTCTAGAACTCTCTTGCTTTTTCCATGATCCAGTGGATGCTGGCAATTTGATCTCTGGTTCTTCTGCCTTTTCTAAAACCACCAATTAGGAAACATTCTGTTGTTCTATGTCCAGTTAACTGTAGCTTCTTGACCTGCATACAGGTTTCTTAGGAGGCAGGTAAGGTGGTCTGGTATTCCCATCTCTTGAAAATGTTCCCACAGTTTGTTGTGATCCACACAGTCAAAGACTTTAACATAGTCAATGAAGCAGAAATAGATGTTTTTCTGGAACTCTCTTGCTTTTTCTATGATTCAGTGGATGTTGGCAATTTGATTTCTGGTGCCTCTGCCTTTTCTAAATCCAGCTTGTACATCTGGAAGTTCTTGGTTCATGTACTGTTGAGGCCTGGCTTGAAGGATTTTGAATATTACCTTGCTAGCATATGAAATGAGCACAATTGTGCTATAGTTTGAACATTCTTTGACATTGCCTTTCTTTGGGATTGAAATGAAAACTGACCTTTTCCAGTCCTGTGGCCACTGCTGAGTTTTCCAAATTTGCTGGCATATTGAGTACAGCACTTTCACAGCATCATCTTTCAGGATTTGAAATAGCTATACTGGAATTCCATCACCGCCACTAGCTTTGTTCGTAGTGATGCTTTCTAAGGCCCAGTTGACTTCACATTCCACGATGTCTGGCTCTAGATGAGTGATCACACCGTTGTGATTATCCGGGTCATGAAGATCCTTTTTGTACAGTTGTTCTGTGTATTCTTGCCATCTCCTCTTAATATCTTCTGCTTCTGTTAGGTCCATACCATTTCTGTCCTTTATCGAGCCCATCTTTGCATGAAATGTTCCCTTGGTATCTCTAATTTTCTTGAAGAGATCTCTAGTCTTTCCCATTCTGTTGTTTTCTTCTATTTCTTTGCAATGATTGCTGAAGAAGGCTTTCTTATGTCTTCTTGCTATTCTTTGGAACTCTGCATTCAGATGCTTATATCTTTCCTTTTCTCCTTGGCTTTTCACTACTCTTCTTTTCTAAACTTTGATTTCCTAAACAAAATGAAATAACCAAGCCAATAAAAGTGAAATCCCTACTTCTCAAAATGGGTCTTAGAAAAAAGTCAATGAGAAACAAGACTTCAATGGAGCAGTGAGGAGCAGATCATGTTTGACCGGCAGGGAGAAGATGAACTGTAAGACTGAGGTCAGTCCTGAGGTGTGACCAATGCCATATCCATGCAATTCAGATTCCAACTCCCACCTCTAAATCAGTAGTTAGATGGGGGCTCACAGCACTTAAGCCATGGTCCTGAGAAGAGAATAATACTACATCCACTGCCAAATACATTCATATAGAGACCATAAGGATTTGACTATTTGGCCTTGGTTTAAGGGTGGATGAAGAGAAGGAATGGACCACAGGTTCAATCTAAAAGATCTTTATAATGGTAGATTTTATTGTCTTCAACAGAGTTAGTTTCTAAAGCCAAAGCAAAAGATAAAAGCCAATCTGCAAAACTTACCCTTGAAAATCCCTAAAGAAATAATTTTAGAAACTGAATTTTTTTCTCTCAATATGTAGGAATGACACAGCCTGCTTCCTTCTAACACTGTAGCAAATCAGTGTTTGCACTTGTCCACCAGATGTAGAATTAGCTTGCCATCAGACAAAAAGAAGGGCTTCCCAGGCAGCTCAGTGGTAAAGAATCTGCTTGCCAATGCAGGAGACACAGGAGAGGCGGGTTCGATCCCTGAGATGGGAAGATCCCCTGGAAGAGGGCCTGGCAACCCACTCCAGTATTCTTGCCTGGGAATCCCATGGACAGAGGAGCCTGGTGGGCTACAGTATACAGGGTCGCAAAGGGTTGGACACCAGTGAAGCGACTGAGCACGCATCATGCACAGAGAAGATGAACAATATTTTAACATATCAGAATAACCCTCAGTGCAACAGTCACATGAGGGCATGTAGGATTTGAGAACTAAGGGACACAGATGATTCAGGCTTCCAGCCTCAATACTGTTTTGGAGCTCATGTTCCCTGAGAACAGTAAATGATATCACACTATCTACACAGTACTGTTTTCTCTCTACTGTTGCTTAGCAATTGCAACAAAATTTGCATAAGCCATGATGTAACTCTACAGTACTTCCAAATATACAATTGTTAGTCATCAGTAAGACAGTACACCTACTGCTCAAGAATTATTTTTATTAACAACAGCTCACTACCATCACTTTTACACAACTATTACATTCATAAGACAAAAATGTACTAATGAATTTACAAACCTTTTTCCGTATCCAAATTAGTTTCAGTTGCCAATTCAACATCTTTACCATTAGGTTTATCTTCAGAATATGTTGTTCTTGCTCTTTTAGTTTCCACTACTTTTGTTGCTGCCTTAAAAAAACGGGGATGTGGGAGAGGAAGGAATGCAATAAACCATTAAAAATAAGATAGTATTAAATCAAGCCTTCTAGTTATTTGATAGTCATAACAGAAGTACCTCTTCACAGACCAATAAAGGGCAGTGTATTGTTTCCCCAAGTACTGTGACACGACTGTCAGCCACCTGCTTGCTTTATAAGCATTATGGAGAAGGGCTTTCCTTGTAAGTGTACTTGATACACACAATGCGCTGCAGAAAATTTTTTTCCCCCTTTGAGTGTGCTGGGTCTCAGTTGAGGCATGTGGGATCTTTAGTTGTGGCCTGTGGGATCTAGTTCCCTGACCAGGGATTGAACCCTGGTCCCCTTACTTTGGGAGTGCAGAGCCTTAGCCACTGGATCACCAGGGAAGTCCCTATAGACAATTTTAAGATAAAAGGTTACCTAAAAAAAACCATATATATATATATATATATATATATATATACACACACACACACAACATATTAAAACTTTCTGGGGCTAAGACAGGATAAAATGTGATAAAAAAATTTCTGTAGTAGCCCTTCTTCAGTCCAACTTGATTTTTCCCAAAAATATGCTAAAATTTTCTTTTAAATTTAATTAAATTATTTCTAAAAAAAATAAATAAAATAAAATTATTTCTTTTTCACTTATTTCTCATTTCATTTTGGTAAGTTTTCCCCTCAACTTTTTATTGTGAAAAATTTCCTCAAACCTTACTTTGAAATGTTGAAAATACTACATAGATCAGAAATAAACTTTCTTTTAGATGCACTAACTGTAACATTTCACCACATTATTCTATAAAATCACTAAGTAAAATTCTGATTAGTTTTTAAGGATTTCTATTTCAAGTATTCTCTTTTATTATAACAATGTAAGTCTATGTTTAGAGCTTCTCTGAAATCGCATACCTTCATTAGAAATGTTGATGATTTTTCATTTAGCACACAGTTCACATAACTCTTAATTTTCTCCATCATGTGGTTATAGCTGAAGTGTTGAAAAAAGGAATGGAATGTATCTTTCTGAGAGATTATCATAAGCAATTTCCTTTTAAAAGGCTAAAGAAAACGGAAAAAAGATAAATCACAAATAAGATAACTAGAAATTCTGTCATATTATTTAACTGAAAAAAGTCAGTAAGCCAAAACTCAAGATTTTACAAATTCTCCCATTTTAAATGCCCACCAATAGATTTTTGACAAAAAATATTCTATATTTACACATATACAAAAGGGTTAAAATAACTTATAAACCTAAATATCTATGATCAAGTTTAAGAAATAAAACATTATCTATTCAACTGAAGTCTTATTACCATAATCTGATGGCACTCCTTGTCCTTCCTGGCCTTCTTCTCAATGTAAGCAGTATCTTGAATTTAGAACTTAGCATATCCATGCATTCCTTTACACTTGTACTACATATGTATATATCCATAAACAATGTATAGTACTGTTTAACATGGTTTTAACTTTATATAAATGGTGTTATATTATGTGTATTCTTCTGAAACTTTCTCTATTCTGATCAACTCTATGTTTACGATATTTATCCACAATGATTTGATACTTATAGAATTACTGGTTACTTTCACTGTTAAATAGTATTCCATTGATCAAGAATACCACTTATTTATCTTTCCTTCTAGCCTGTGTAAGTATTTAGGCTATTTTCTATTTCCATAATTCTATTAAACATTTTTCTACATGTCTTCTTGTGAACAGTACAAATTTTTCTTAGTTCTTTCAATGCTGACTGCATAATTAAGCTATAAAGCTTAAAAAATTTTTTTTACTTCTCAAGTTCTATCTCAGAGCAATTTTCAGTTGGGCCTGATTTTTTTTTGTTTGTTTTTATTTTTTAAATAAAGCTTCGTGACTTTAAAAGCATATAGTGAAAGTAAGAAGAATTACTCTAGGGTATTAGAAGTGGAATTGCTGGAATGCATGCTTATCGATTTTGCTAAAATACTCTCTGAAGCTTAAGTACCAATTTATAGTCCTGAGAGGAAGGTATAACAGTGCTATAATTTCTCCACATTTTGAGCCAACTGTTGGGTGTTCTAAGACATTTTAATCATTGCCACTCTGAGGTACAGAAAATGTTATTTCAAAATATAACTTGTGGTGTGCGTGCTGTGTGTTTAAGTCACTACAGCTGCGTCTGATTGTTTGCAACTCTATGGACTGTAGCCCACCAGGCTCCTCTGTCCATGGGATTCTCCAGGTAAGAACACTGTAGTGGGTTGCCATGCCCTGCTCCAGCGGATTTTCCCGACCCAAGGACAGAACTGTGTCTCCTGCATTTCAGGTGGACTCTTTACTGCTAAGCCACTACTTTGATAACAAGTATTAGTGAGGTCAGCGTTTTCTCTTTATGTTTACTGGCCATAAAATTTCCTCTTCTGTGAAGTACAAGCAGAGTGGAGTTTTTAGTCACCTCACAGTGCTAAGGCAAAAAAGTCAGGGCAAAGAAGCCAGTAAATATCAGGTTTTCAGCTGAAATCTCTGGAGGAGTACACCCTAGGAACAGGGGCAAATCAGATAGAATGAGCCTTAGTAATAGCTCCGTTTCTCAATGAATTAAAGTGATTCCCCTCTTCCCCATACCAGTATGTGAAAAGGTACTCAGCTTCACTAATCATCAAAGAAACAGAAATTAAAACCCAATAAGGCAGCACTACCTCACTGCCAGAATGACTAAATACTTGCCAGAGTAACTAAAATGAAAACCACAGACATGGTCTGTGAGGCAACTGGAACTCTTTCACACTGCTGAAAGAACTGATATTGCTACTCTGGAAGACTGTTTCACCTTATCTATTAAAACTGAATATGTGCATATATTTATAACCGATCAAATCTATTCCTAAGTATTATCCAATAGAAACACATATATTTGTTGTACAAAAGACATGTAAAGGAATCTAACAGCCAAAACCTGGAATAACTCAAATGTCCATCAACAATATAATGGATAAACTATAGTATATTCCTTTCTACAATGGAGCAATGAGAATAACAATTGTTACAAGCAATGCTGTGGATATTTCTGACAAACAGAAACCTGCTATATGATTATATTATATAAAGTTCAGAAATAAGTAAAGCTAATCTTGGATGTTACATGTTAGGAGAGTGGTTACCCTTGAGAAGGTGGGAAGGACAGTGACTAGAGAGTGCTGGTGATGTTCTATTTCTTGATCTAAGAGGTCACCATACAAAGTGTGTTCCTTTTGTGAAAATACATCTACTTATGCTATAAGTATTCTACTAAAGGTATGCCATTGTTCAATTAAAAGTTTACTAAAAACTGTATAAAACTATCTTTACTTCTTTGATAGGCTTAATTGACTCCCATACCACTTTGTTTTTAATACTTAAAAATTAACTTCTATTGACCTTAATATTAAACATACACAGAAAGACTAGTGATCACATAAGAAACCACTAGAAAAACATGCAAGTTATAATGCATTCTTCCATACCTGTGCTGCTCAATATGGCAGCCACTAGTCAGAGTCCTTGAAATGTGTGAGCCCTGAATTTAGACTTAAGTGTAAAATACACCTCATATTTCAAAGACGTCATATAGCTGTTGCTCAGTATTGGTAGGGAATTGGCCCCAGAACTCCCCTCTGATACCAAAATCCAAGGATGGTCAAGTCTTCTATATAAAATGGTGCAGTATTTGCATATAACCTACACATATCTTTCTGTAAACTTTAAATATATCTAAGTAACATATAAAACCTAACACAATGTAAATGCTAGTTAAACAGTTACCAGAGTGTGGCAAATTCAAGTTTTTCTTTTTGAAACATTTTGGAACTTTCCCCCCAGATATTTTCCATCTGCAGTTGGCTGAATCCCTAGATATGGAAACCAGGATACAGAGGGCTGACTGTCCAAAAAAAGGAGTGCAAATTATCTTACCAATGCGTTTTCACATGGATTGCTAAAAAAAATTAGCTTAACTTGTTTCTTCTTACTTTTTTAATGTGGCCACTAGAAAATTTAAAAATCACATCCATCACTGGCATTACATTTCTACTGAACTACATTTTTCTTTTAAACTACACTGTTCAAAAGAGGAAGCATTTCTTTTCCCTCCCAATGTTTTTTCAATTTTTCTTATTTTATATAAACAGCTCTAAAATTCTAATTAAATAATTACCATGTAAGAATTTGGGTCACCAAACACTCTTTCAAAGACTTCTTCTGCTTCCTTAAAACTGCCATTTTCCATGCAAACGGCTATAGCCTAAAAATCAGAATGACAAATACATACCTTAGATTGCTTTTTAAAATATCTAATTGCTATTTAATATTAAAATAACTCAGGTAAGGTCTAAACTACTTCATCTAAAATATTCTTACACAGTTTAACAATTTTGATTTGATAAAGGATATATAATAGCTTTTCAAAGATGAAGTAACTGTGGTCCAAAAAGACATGAAAATTTCTGACTGGCCTCTTCTGTTTAATTATTAATAAATTCGGAGCTACATTATATATATTGAGGACTCACCAAAATAATACTTTTAAACAAAAAGGAAATAAGGCAGAAGGCAGATGTATGGTATTTGAGATGACTGAGATATACATATATATAGTTATATAAAATCTGCCATTTAGGAGCCTAGGAAAATCACTAATAGAAACCCAGGAAGCCAGATGCTTTTGAATAAGCATTTTATAAACAGGCCTTTTTTATTTCCCCCAACTGATTAAAAAAAAGAAAACAAAACTATTTTGTATTTGGGCAAAGTCAGCAAAAACAAGACTGAGAGCTGACTGTGGCTCAGATCATGAACTCATTACTGAAAAATTCAGACTTAAATTGAAGAAGGTAGGGAAAACCACTAGACCATTCAGCTATGACCTAAATCAAATCCCTTACGATTATACAGTGGAAGTGACAAATAGATTCAAGTGGATTATATCTGATAAATGGAGTGCCTGAAGAACTATGAACAGAGGTTCATAAAAATTCAGACTTAAATTGAAGAAGGTAGGGAAAACCACTAGACCATTCAGCTATGACCTAAATCAAATCCCTTACGATTATACAGTGGAAGTGACAAATAGATTCAAGTGGATTATATCTGATAAATGGAGTGCCTGAAGAACTATGAACAGAGGTTCATGCAACTGTACAGGAGGCAGTGATCAAAACCATCCCCAAGGAAAAGAAATGCAAAAAGGCAAAATAGCTGTCTGAGGAGGCTTTACAAATAGCTGAGAAAAGAAGAGAAGCGAAAGGCAAAGAAGAAAAGGAAGATATACCCATTTGAACGCAAGGTTCCAAAGAATAGCAAAGAGAGATAACACAGCCTTCCTACATGATCAATGCAAAGAAATAGAGGAAAACAACAGAATGGGAAAGACTAGAGATCTCTTCAAGAAAATTAGAGATACCAAGGGAACACTTCATGCAAAGATGGGCTCACTAAAGGACAGAAACAGTACGGACCTAACAGAAGCAGAGGATATTGAGAAGAGGTGACAAGAATACACAGAAGAACTATACAAAGAAGGATCTTCATGACCCAGATAACCACAGTGGTGTGATCACTTACCTAGAGCCAGACATCCTGGAATGTGAAGTCAAGTGGGCCTTAGAAAGCATCACTACGAACAGAGGCAGTGGAGGTGATGGAATTCCAGCTGAGCTATTTCAAATCCTAAACAATGATGCTGTGAAAGTGCTGCACTCCATATGGCAGTGAATTTGGAAAACTCAGCAGTGGCCAAAGGACTGGAAAAGGTCAGTTTTCATTCCAATCCCAAAGAAAGGCAATGCCAAAGAATACTCAAACTATCACATAATTTGCATTCATTTCACTCGCTAGCAAAATAACGCTCAAAATTCTCCAAGCTAGGCTTCAATAGTACATGAACCGTGAACTTCCAGATGTTCAAGCTAGATTCAGAAAAGGCAGAGGAACCAAAGATCAAATTGCCAACATTGGCTAGATCATAGAAAAAGGAAGAGAATTCTGGAAAAATGTCTCCTCCTGTTATATTGACTACTTCTGCCAAAGCTTTTGACTGTGTGGATCACAACAAACTGGAAAATTCTTCAAATGCTGGGTTGGATGAAGCACAAGCTGGAATCAAGGCTGCTGGGAAAAATATCAATACCTCAGATGGAGACAATACCACCCTTATGGCAGAAAGCAAAGAGGAACTAAAGAGCCTCTTTAGTTGAAAGTGATGAAAGTGAAAGAGAAAAGTGAAAAAGCTGGCTTAAAACTCAACATTCAAAAAACTAAATCATGGCATCCAGTCCCATCACGTCAAGGCAAACAGATAGGGAAACAATGGAAACAGTGACAGACTTTATTTTTGGGGGCTCCAAAATCACTGCAGATGGTGATTGCAGCCATGAAATTAAAAGATGCTTGCTCCTTGGAAGAAAAGCTATGACCAAACTAGACGGCATACTAAAAAGCAGAGATGTTACTTTGCCAACAAAGATCTGTCTAGTCAAAGCTATTGTTCTTCCAGTCATCATGTATAGATGTGAAAGGTGGACCATCAAGAAAGCCTAGCGCCGAAGAATTGATGCTTTGAACTGTGGTGTTGGAGAAGATTCTTGAGAGTCCCTTGGACACAAGGAGATCAAACCAGTCCATCCTAAAGGAAATCAATCCTGAATATTCATTGGAAGGACTGATGCTCAAGCTGAAGCTCCAGTACTTTGGCCGCCTGATGCTCGGAACGATTGAAGGAGAAGGGGACAACAGAGGATGAGATGGTTGGATGGCATCACCGACTCGGTGGACATGAGTTTAAGCAAGCTCCAGGAGTTGGTGATGGACAGGGAAGCCTGGCGTGCACAGTCCATGGGGTTGCAGAGTCGGACCTGACTGGAGCAATAGAACTGAACTGATAGCCGATTAACAAACAATGTTGTGATAGTTTCAGGTAAATAGCAAAGGGACTCAGCCATACTCACATGTATCCATTCTCCCCAACACCCCTCCCATCCAGGCTGCCACATAACATTGAGCAGAGTTCCATCTGTTATACAGCAGCACCTTGGTGGTTATCCATTTTAAATACAGCAGTGTATAAACCGGCCTTTTTGATACCATATGTGGCTATAGGACCACCACTACCATCTGGATAGGCTTGTAAATTTGGGCAAATCTCTTGGGGTCTTGGTTTCTTAAAATGGGGAAAATTATAGTACCTATTTCATAGGGCAGTTGTGAAAATTAAAGAGTTACATATGAAAGTACTTATAAAGACAGCTGAACACCTAAGAATTAACGCTTTTCAACTGTGGTGTTAGAGAAGACTCTTGAGAGTCTCTTAGACTGCAAGGAGATCAAACCAGTCTATCCTAAAGGAAATCAGCCCTGAATATTCATTGGCAGGACTGATGCTAAAGCTGAAACTTTGGCCACCTGATGCGAAGGACTGACTCATTTGAAAAGACCCTGACACTGGGAAAGACTGATGGCAGGAGGAAAGGCGACTGCAGGAGAAAGGGACGACATAGGATGAAATGGTTGGATGGCATCACTGACTCGATGGACATGAGTTTGAACAAGCTCCAGGAGTTGGTGACGGACAGGGAAGCCTGCGGGCTGCAGTCCATGGGTTCAAAAAGAACGACTGAACTGACTGACTGATGAAAGTACTTAGAACAATATCTTCAAATAATAAGCAATATATTATTACATGTTTGCTATGTATTTCATGGTAACCTGCTCAACTTTATACTAGCATATTTAACAAAGGCTGCTTCCCTTAGACCTCCAAAAGTTTGGGATAATATGATAGATCCCTTTGGCCTGAGTTGAAATTCTTAAAAGCAGCAGTCGTGTTTTTGCCCATTTTCTTCAGGCTTAATCTACTTGACAGTTACCACACGATCAATGATTAATTCTTCAGAGGTGGGATACCACCTGGATTTTAGTTTAACTATGAAAATCTTGAGAACGTGCTTTGCCTGTAAGCAAAACATATTTTCCCTTCTGTCTGGATGACTTTCTTTATTTTCCCACTCTTCAATAGGCTACTTGTAAAATTCTCTATATCCATATAATTAACCAGAGAAGGCAATGGCACCCTACTCCAGTACTCTTGTCTGGAAAATCCCATGGATGGAGGAGCCTGGTGGGCTGCAGTCCATCAGGTCGCCAAGAGTCGAACACGACTGAGCGACTTCACTTTCACTTTTCATTTTCATGCACTGGAGAAGGAAATGGCAGCCCGCTCCAGTGTTCTTGCCTGGAGAATCCCAGGGACGGTGGAGCCTGGTGGGCAGCTGTCTATGGGGTCGCACAGTCAGACAGGACTGAAGCGACTTAGCAGCAGCAACAGCAGCATATAGTTAACATTTTATATTCTCTCTTTTTAATTTTACATTCTCTTAATCACAAAAACCCATCTCATTTTCTATCATTTGATAACCTTGAGTGGGAGAGCACAAACCACTGGTTTTGATGGACTGTAGCCCACCAGCCTCCTCTGACCATGGAATTTTCCAGGCAAGAACACTGGAATGGGTTACCATTTCCTACTCCAGGGGAGCTTTCCAACCCAGGGATCAAACCGATGTCTCTTGCATCTCCTGCATTGGCAGGTAGATTCTTTACCACTCACGCCACCTGGGAATCCCCTATTTTCCAAAGTGGGGGCAATATGCACTTAGGTAACAAACATTAACTCCAGTTCTTAGAGCTCATGTCAAATTTCTAAAGAGAATAATTATACTGAAGTTTACTAAAGGGTCATTGTCCAACAGTAGCTCTTAGTTTCTTTAAATGTCATGCTTTTATTGTCTAGGAAAATAATAATTATAAACACAAAGAATACTCATACCTGAATTTTAATTAAATTCTCTATTTCTTCATGAAGCTTGTCATGTTCTTTTCAATTGAAGCCCAAATCATCAGGGCTGATTCCAAGGGTGTAATTCGTTCATCACTTTCAAACTGTGCATCTTTTAAACCAAAATAAAAACAAGTACCTTAGAAAACCATGAA
The DNA here is from genome assembly GCA_006408695.1 of Aepyceros melampus. Taxonomy (NCBI): domain Eukaryota; kingdom Metazoa; phylum Chordata; class Mammalia; order Artiodactyla; family Bovidae; genus Aepyceros; species Aepyceros melampus. Next base: position 46,800 of record SJXQ01001257.1, read on the forward strand.
GAACCTAACTTTGTTAATTTTTTATAAATTACTTTCTTTAAATATTATAGACTGATTGTATTCTATTTGCCAGGCACTGCTCTTATATATGCCAGTTTAGGAAAGATTTTTCAAATTTCCTCATTAAAATCAACTTAAAATAGAAAATGCTAGACGAGTTCATAAAACATTTGAAGCTTTTCTCTGCTAAAATATTTATTTTAAGGACTTCCTTAGTGGTCCAGTATCTGGCTTCCAAAGCAGGGTACTCAGGTTTGATCCCTGGTTTAGGACCTGGGATCCCATGTGTTGTGGGGCAACTAAGCCCACATACCACAGGTATTGGGCCTGCACTGAAACTAGAGAAAGCCCACACACTGCAACAAGAGAAGCCTGTACACCACAACAAAGACCCAGAGCAGCCAGAATATATATACATATGCATTGATTTAAAGAGCCGAAAGAAACACTTTACATAAGGTATCACAGTAACAGAATTCTTAAATGGTTTATAAGTCTAACTGCAGCGTAACAAACCTCAAATAGAAATCTGATCTTAGCATATACTAATTGAAATCCTTATTATATATTTTGTAGATATTTGAACAGGCATTCAGGTTATCTCTCTACCAACATTCTTCCAATTATCAAGGCTTAAAAATCTAAGGAGTCATTGTTTTACTTCTCTTTCTCATCACTGTATCTGTTGCAATATATTATACAGTGGTTTTAAAAACTTCAGAGTTTATTCCAGACTCTATCATTTATCATCTTTGGGGTGCTGAAAAGCTATTTCACCTCTCTAAGTCTCAGTTTTCTCACCTATAAAATGCCACAATTGTAAATATTATGTGAATATTTAATGAGATATTTGTACTACTGTTAAACTTTCTTAAAACAGAATTTTGATCAGGTTACCCTCATGAACACTCACTGTGGCTGATAACTGCTTAACAAATTACACACAAACTTCTCATTTCGAAATTCAGAACCTTCACCATGTACGTCTTACATGTCTTGCACCTCTAATCGCTATACATTATCGCTAATAATCGCTAATCAGTATACATTACAGCTCATTTCAATACTCATCTTTCTTGACATTATCCAACCCTACTTGCTAATCTATGTTCCTTCTTATAAATGTGACATTCAGAAAGACTGTATGTATGTTAGATCTTAACTTAAAAAACTTTACAGTGTAGAAAAACAAGTATTGTATATTAACACATATACATACAATCTACAAAAATGGTACTGATGAACCTATCTGCAGGGCAGAAATAGAGACTCAGATATAGAGAACAGACATATGGACACAGAAGGGGAAGGAGAGGGTGGGACAAACGGAGAGCAGCACTGAAATATACACAGTACCATGTGTAAAACACATAGCTAATGAGAAGCGACTACAGTGTGCAGAGAGCTCAGCCTGGTGCTGTGTGACAACCTAGAGGGGCCGGATAGGGTGGGAGGTGGGAGGGAGGTCCAAGAGGAAGGAGACTTGTATCCCTATGGCTGATTCACGTTGTTGCATGGCAGAAACCAACACAACACTGTAAAGCAGTTGGGCCTCAATTAGAAATCAACACATAAAAAAGAAAAGTGATAAAAACTTTACAATGTAGACTTTCACTTGCAGGTAGGATGCATGGCACTGCACCAGGGCAACACTCTCACCACGACCAGAAAAAAAAAAGGGGGGACAAACTGCAAAATCATGTTGTTGAAGATAGGAGACAGCTGTGCAAGCTCTGAGAACTAGGTGGAATGCATCCTAGAAAGAGATTCCTTCTCAGGTGAGCTGATGATTCACAGCTCTTTTCCTCCCTGGGCTAATTTGCTGAAAAGGCTGAAGATCCAGTGTGCTCCAGGCAGGGAGGCTTTATTGGGGGTAAGAGAAAGAAGAGTTTCCGGTGGTTTCCTTGGGGCTAGCATGGTGGACTGGAACTAGAGGAACTGAAAACACATGGCTAGCGTTTCCCCGCAAAGCTTTTGCTGAGTTCTGGGGCAGTGCAGGAAGTTGGGGTGGAAAAGTACAGAAAACTTCCAGTTGCACAGATCTTAAGATAAAGTCCCATGAGAGGGTGGAGCCTGCCATAAACAAAAGTTTCCCCTTTAAGACATTTGCCATATTTTAAAACCAGGTGGAGCAGGAGACTATAAAGTTAATAAGGCAGCCACTGCTGCTGCTAAGTCGCTTCAGTATTGTCTGACTCTGTGTGACTGCATAGACGGCAGCCCACCAGGCTCCCCCGTCCCTGGGATTCTCCAGGCAAGAACACTGGAGTGGGTTGCAATTTCCTTCTCCAATGCATGAAAGTGAAAAGTGAAAGTGAAGTTGCTCTATCCTGTCTGACTCTTAGTGACCCCATGGACTGCAGCCCACCAGGCTCCTCCATCCATGGGATTTTCCAGGCAAGAGTACTGGAGTGGGGTGCCATCGCCTTCTCCAAAGCCACTAGCTATATGTAATTACTGGACAGGTAAAGCATTGATAATCCAAATTGAGATGTACTTTAAGTATGAAACACAAACCAGATTTCAAAGATGTATTGCAAAAAAATTAAATAAAATAAACGTGGTAAAATATCTCATTTTATATCAATCATATGTTGACATATATTTTAGAAATACTGGGTTAAATAAGACATTGCTAAAATTCTACCTATTTCTACTTTACTTAATACAGCTATTAGAAAAGTTTTGATTATATATGAGGCATACTTTGGGCTTCCCAGGTGGCACCAGTGGTAAAAGAACCTGCCTGCCAATGCAGGAGATATAAGAGACTCTGGTTCGACCCCAAGGTGGGAAAGAACCCTTGGAGAAGGGCATGGCAACCCACTCTAGTGTTCTTGCCTGCAGAATCCCATGGACAGAGGAACCTGGAGGGCTACAGTTCATAGGGTCGCACAGAGTCAGACACGACTGAGCTGACTTAGCTTGCATGCGCGTGGCCTACTTTATCTTCTATTAGGCAGTGCTGCTATACAGCAACCACTAAAGAATAAGCAGAAGGGTTATACATAGCTGGAAACCCAATATAAATTAAAATGAAATTTTAAATGCTGCCTGACTTATTTGAAATATACTGACTCTTGTTCACTAACCCTGGCCTATTATATCTAAGATGTACTCTGGGGAACTTTAAGATTAAACCATGGAGTCACACACAACACAGGAAATTTTTTGACCTTTTCTGATATCTTATAGATATTAGTCGTTTGGACTATGGTAACTTTGTGGTGACTCTTATTACTCTCACACATTACTAGCAACTATCCTATTTGTAACCTCTTGTTGAGCTTGATTTCAGCACTTATTCAATAAGGGAATATGACTTAAACTATAATATCTCTTTCTCTTGTCCTCACAGTTTATTTCAGACTATAATGGCCGAGCCTGGCTCAGTTTCTGGCTAATATTTACAGCACAGTCATTTAAAGGCCCTTCTTACGCTGCACAAGCCAGAGTTGGATTAGCGAGAGTCCTGAAGAGTGGTACTAACAGGCTGGGATCTCCTGTAACACAACATGTTCACAAGTAAACGGCTTCATGTAATACTGTCTACCACTGGAGACTGTTGGGAAAGCCTTTTGTAAATTGCAAACCCCAATATAAATATGCAATTATCTGCATCAGAAGGTCCTTTAAATGACCATGCTGTAAATATTAGCCATTGATAAATTGAACCAGGCTTGGTCATTACAGTCTAAAATAATCTATGAAGACAAAGAAAAGAGATATTACAGCTTAAATCATATTAACTTATTAAAGTGCTGAGGTCAAAACCAAATAAGAGGTTTCAAATATGCTGGTTGCCGGTAATGACAGTAGTAAGAGACACTACAAAGCTACCATAGTCTAACTGAGTGATTATGCACTCAACTCCTTACTGCAAAATTCAGACTTAAATTGAAGAAGGCAGGGAAAACCACTAGACCATTCAGGTATGACCTAAATCAAATCCCTTACGATTATACAGTGGAGTGACAAATAGATTCAAGTGGATTATATCTGATAAATGGAGTGCCTGAAGCACTATGAACAGAAGTTCATGCAATTGTACAGGAGGCAGTGATCAAAACCATCCCCAAGGAAAAGAAATGCAAAAAGGCAAAATAGCTGTCTGAGGAGGCTTTACAAATAGCTGAGAAAAGAAGAGAAGCGAAAGGCAAAGAAGAAAAGGAAGATATACCCATCTGAACGCAAGGTTCCAAAGAATAGCAAAGAGAGATAACACAGCCTTCCTACATGATCAATGCAAAGAAATAGAGGAAAACAACAGAATGGGAAAGACTAGAGATCTCTTCAAGAAAATTAGAGATACCAAGGGAACACTTCATGCAAAGATGGGCTCACTAAAGGACAGAAACAGTACGGACCTAACAGAAGCAGAGGATATTGAGAAGAGGTGACAAAAATACACAGAACTATACAAAGAAGATCTTCATGACCCAGATAACCACAGTGGTGTGATCACTTACCTAGAGCCAGACATCCTGGAATGTGAAGTCAAGTGGGCCTTAGAAAGCATCACTACGAACAGAGGCAGTGGAGGTGATGGAATTCCAGCTGAGCTATTTCAAATCCTAAACGATGATGCTGTGAAAGTGCTGCACTCCACATGGCAGTGAATTTGGAAAACTCAGCAGTGGCCAAAGGACTGGAAAAGGTCAGTTTTCATTCCAATCCCAAAGAAAGGCAATGCCAAACAATGTTCAAACTATCGCACAGTTGTACTCATCTCATTTGCTAGCAAAATAACGCTCAAAATTCTCCAAGCTAGGCTTCAACAGAACCGAGAACTTCCAGATGTTCAAGCTGGACTTAGAATAGGCAGAGGAATCAGAGATCAAATTGCCAAAATCAGTTGGATCATCGAAAAAGCAAGAGAGTTCCAGAAAAACATCTATTTGTGCTTTAGAGACTACACCAAAGCCTTTGACTGTGTGGATCACAACAAACTGTGGAAAATTCTTCAAGAGATGGGAATACCAGACAACCTGACTGCCTGAGAAACTATATGCAGGTCAAGAAGCAAGTTAGAACTGGACACAGGAACAACAGACTGGTTCCAAATAGGAAAAGGAGTACGTCAAGGCTGTATATTGTCACTCTGTTTATTTAATTTATATGCAGAGTACATCATGAGAAAGGCTGGGCTGGATGAAGCACAAGCTGGAATCAAGATTTCTGGGAGAAATATCAATAACCTCAGTTATGCAGATGACACCACCCTTATGGCAGACAGCGAAGAACTAAAGAGCCTCTTGTCCGTCTAGTCAAAGCTATGGTTTTTCCAGTAGTCATGTATGGATGTGAGAGTTGGACTATAAAGAAAGCTGAGCACCAAAGAATTGATGCTTTTGAACTGTGGTGTTGGAGACTCTTGAGAGTCCCTTTGACACAAGGAGATTAAACCAGTCCATCCTAAAGGAAATCAACCCTGAATATTCATTGGAAGGACTGATGCTGAAGCTGAAAAACTCCAATACTTTGGCCACCTGATTGGGAAGAACTGACTCACTGGAAAAGGCCCTGATGTTGGCAAAGATTGAAGAAAGGGGAGGAGAAGGGGAAGACAGAGGATGAGTTGGTTGGATGGCATCACCAACTCAATGGATATGAGTTTGAGCAAGCTCCAGGAGTTGGCGATGGACAGGGAAGTCTGGGGTGCTGCTGTCCATGGGGTTGCAAAGAGTCGGACACGACTTAGTGACTGAACTGAATGTTATCTTTAAAACAGAGTATACGGAGCATGGTTTCCTACCAGCAGCATCAGAATCATCTGGGAACTTATTGGAAATGTAATTCATCCTACCAAATCAGAAATTCATGATGGGGAAGGGGATACATCATTCTGTTTCTTAACAAGTTCTCTAATAATTCTGAAGTAAGCAAAAATTTGAGAATCATTGCCCCAAAAAGATAGGGATAGTTCCTTTACTAGCTTTAAATATGCTTGTGTATAGATGTACAGGCCAAATACAAGTGGGCAAACTCTCAAAAACAAACGATAGCTTCCATCTCTTCTGGAGAAGGCAATGGCAACCCACTCCAGTACTCTTGCCTGGAAAATCCCATGGATGGAGGAGCCTGGTAGGCCTGCAGTCCATGGGGTCGCTAAAAGTTGACTAGGTGACTTCACTTTTTCACTTTCATGCATTGGAGAAGGAAATGGCAACCCATTCCAGTGTTCTTGCCTGGAGAATCCCAGCGACAGAGAAGCCTCGTAGGCTGCCGTCTATGGGGTTGCACAGAGTAGGATACAACCGAAGCAACTTAGCAGCAGCAGCAGCAGCAGCATCTCTTTCTTGTCATCATCACAACTTCAGACATAGACTGAAATATGTTCCATATAAAATAAAAACATACTTACCAAGGGTTTTTCCAGCTTCAATTCTTGTCAAAAATTGACATATGTATATAGTTCTCAGTTGATAAGCTGTTAGACTGGACAGTCCATGAATAATAGCTGAAAGTGAATAAAGTAAATCTTATTAAAACATTAAAAAAAAAACTCCAAACTTGGCCCTGCAGTACCTCTGTGTGGTTTGTTGAGTAATAAGTTAACAAACATCACCCAAAGATTACCATAAATTTAGAACTGGATGTTTTATTCACAGACAATTTTTAAGAAATCAGAACAAAAGTGAGTAACAATGAACACTTTACCTTCAAAATAAAACTGATGTTTCATACACAGAATAATGTATCTTTAAAACTACGTACTTTCACAGGTACCATTCTGTACTAATGAAAAGGGAGATTTAGATCCAAACTGTAAAATATGTCAAATCATTAGATGGAAATTTATTTTATAGCTTAAGACGCCTAACGTAATAGGAAATATATTATTACTCTCAAGGTTTCAGTTGAATGACAGTTTCTTTAGTTTACAAAACTTTATTTTAAAAATATGTATTTATATTAATCTCCCCAATATTTGAACACCCACCCAGTGTTATGCTAGGTAGTGAGTACATACAATGATGGGTAAACCATAATCCTGGTTTTCAGTGAGTTTACTATGTTCAATGAAAGACAAAGATAAATTAACTAGTCCTGCAGCTGCTAAGCAGATCAAACAAATATTTTCATTTCCTCAATTTTAATATGCCATAATCTTATGCTATATCAGAGATTATCTGTACCAAATATAGTCATAAAATAACAGGATTCAAAAAGAGAACAAAACTTATATAAAATTTAAACACAACTTATTCAATATTTACAGAATATGTACTGCTGACCAATGGTAAGGACTCATGACTGAATGATAGATAGCCCCCTAGGAAGGTTTTAGTCTGAAAAGACACAAATTAAACAAAAATGTAGGCAGGGGACTAATTAAAATTTTAATATGTCATAAAGGGTAAGTATGGTATAGGAGCAAAACAGAAGAAAAGCCCAATCTATTCTAGAGAAGAATTACTCTTTGTACCTATTAGGCATAAAACAAAACAATGAAAATCTACTCAAGTTGAAGCCAGCTATTTCCATACCTGTAACCAAATACTACTGACAGAAAGACACCAGAGGATCTAATGACCAACAAGAATAACAACTATATTTAAGCAATTACTAAAATACCAGGCACCTACTTTAAGCCCTGAGCAGTGGTTTTCAACTGGGGGTGTTGTGACTCTGTCCCCTAAGGGACATTTGGTAATGTCCAGAGACATTTCTGATTGTCACACCGAGACATTCTGATTGAGTAGGAGGGGCTGCTACTGGCACCTAGTGGCTGAGGTCAGGGATCTTACAATGCACCAGTGAACCTCCACCCTGTCCCCTCTTCACGCTCAAGCTTACACAGAATAAAGAATTATGTGGTACAAAATGTCAACATGCTGAGGTGGAGAAACCTTGCTTTATAAATACCAGTTCATCTGCTTCTCTTATCAGCTCTGTGAGGTAGATGCCATTATCACTACCATTTTACAGATGTGGAAATCGGTGGTATCAAGTCCCTGCCTTCAAGGCTTGTGACGATAAATAAGCAGAGTCAGGAATCAAACTCAGACAACTTACAAGGATTCCCTGGTGGTCCAGGGGTTAGGATTCTGTGCTTCACTGCAAGGGGCACAAATTCCACCCCTGGTCAGGGAATCGGGGAACTAAGATCCCACAAGCCATGCAGCCAAAAACACAGACATACACACTCACAAAAACAAATAAGAAACCGCAGAAAATTAACGATGGAGCCCAAGCTCTTAATCACAATCCTGGAGACAGGTTAGGAGTATCAGTCTGGAAAAGGTATTATCTGACACAAGTGAAGTGGGAGAACAATTCTGAGTTTGAATGAAAAAGCGAAGAATTTTCCAGTAAGCGTCTAGAGTTGCATATGTTTACATTCTTGAAAACTGTAGTAAATGTAATTCTATAAGAGATAAAATGGAGTCCTGTCAGTCAAAAATGGCATACAGAGACAACGTTAAGTTCACAGTTTGGGTATCTGTCATTAATTTAGCAATGCAACTTGGAAAATAGTTTCCTCTTTCTGGATTTTGGTGTCTTTAACCTTAAAATAATGGAGGTGACCTAGATTATTCCTTGAGTGTTGGGCTAGAACTTTAAAAGATCTTTGTCTTTTATTTAAATGACTTATTTTTTTAGAATGGTTTTAAATTTACAGAATGTTGGGAAGATAGTAGAGTGCATGCATGCAAGGCTGCTTCAGTCGTGTCCAACTCTTTGCACCCCATGGATTGTAGCCCACCAGGCTCCTCTGTCCATGAGCTTCTCCAGACAAGAATACTGGAGTGAGTTGCTGTGTCCTCCTCCAGAGGATCTTCCTGCCCAGGAATCAAACCCATGTCTCTTACATCTCCTGCACTGGCAGATGGGTTCTTTACCACTAGCGCCACCTGGGAAGCCCCAAGATAGTAGTGAAATGAAGTGAAGTGAAGTCGCTTAGTCGTGTCCGACTCTTTGCGACCCTGTGGACTGTAGCCTACCAGGCTTCTCCGTCCATGGGATTCTCCAGGCAAGAGTCCTGGAGTGGGTTGCCATTTCCTTCTCCAGGGGATCTTCCCGACCCAGGGATTGAACCCAGGTCTCTCGCATTGGAGGCAGACACTTTAACCTCTGGCCACCAAGGAAGTCCTTAAGATAGTAGAGAGGTCCCCTATAATACTCTCCATCCAGTTTACCCTGTTCTTAGCATCTTACATTAGCATTGTTACATTAATTAACCAATATCGATACATTATTATCTAAAGTACACGCTCTACTCAGATTTCTTTAGTTTTTACTTAATATCCTTTTTCTGCTGCAGGTTCCCATCCAAGGTTCAGTTCAGTTCAGTCACTGAGTTGTGTCCAACTCTTTGTGACCACATGGACTGCAACACACCAGGCCTCCCTGTCCGTAACCAACTCCCGGAGTTTACTCAAACTCATGCCCATTGAGTCGGTGATGCCATCCAACCATCTCATCCTCTGTCGTCCCCTTCTCCTCCCACCTTCAATCTTTCCCAGAATCAGGGTTTTTTCAAATGAGTCAGTTCTTCGCATCAGGTAGCCAAAGTATTGGAGTTTCAGCTTCAGCATCAGTCATTCCAATGAATATTCAGGACTGATCTCCTTTAGGATGGACTGGCTGGATCTACTTGTGTCCAAGAGAGTCTTCTCCACCACCATAGTTCAAAAGCATCAATTCTTCAGCGCTCAGCTTTCTTTATAGTTCAACTCTCACATCCATACATGACTACCGGAAAAACCATAGCTTTGACTAGATGGACCTTTGTTGGCAAAGTAATGTCTCTGCTTTTTAATATGCTGTCTAGGGTGGTCATAGCTTTTCTTCCATGGAGCAAGCGTCTTTTAACTTCATGGCTGCAGTCACCATCTGCAATGATTTTGGAGCCCCCAAAATAAAGTCAGCCACTGTTTCCCCATCTATTTGCCATGAAGTGATGGGACCAGATGCCATGACCTTAGTTTTCTGAATGCTGAGTTTTGAGCCAACTTTTTTACTCTCCTCTTTCACTTTCATCAAGAGGCTCTTTAGTTCTTCTTTGCTTTGTGCCATAAGGGTGGTGTCATCTGCATATCTTTATTGATATTTCTCCCGGCAATCTTGACTCCATCTTGTGCTTCATCCAGTCCAGCTTTCTCATGGTGTACTCTGAATATAAGTTAAATAAGCAGGGTGACCATATACCACCTTGAAATATTCCTTTCCCGATTTGGAACCAGTCTGTTGTTCCACATCTGGTTCTAACTGTTGCTTCTTGACTTGCATACAGATTTCTCAGGAGGCAGGTCAGGTGGTCTCGTATTCCATCTCTTTTAAGAATTTTCCACGGTTTGTTGTGATCCACACAGTCAAAGGGTACCACATTATATTTAGTCATCATGTCACTTTGGGCATCTCCTGGTTATAACAGTTTCTCAGTCTTTCCTTGGTTTTGATGACCTTGGGGGTTTTGAGGTATTTTGTAAACTGAATCTATTGGGATTTGTCTGATATTTTTCTCATTTTTAGACTAGAGTTATGGGGTTTGGAGAGGAAGATCACAGCGGCAAAGTACCACTTTCATCACATTATATCAAGTGTACATGCTACCAACTATCACTGTTGATGCTGACCTTGAGTACCTGGGTGAAGCAGTATTTGTCAGTTTTCTCTACTTTTCCCCCCTTTCTATACTGTGTTCTATGCAGCCCGCACTTTAGGAGTGCGGACTTACACTCTACCTCCTTGAGAACAGAGTAGAAACATGAATTACCTGGAATTCTTCTGCATTGGAGATCTGTCTCTTCTCCCACTTGTATATTTATCCCAGCATTTATTTACATCAGTGTGGACTTTATGGATGTTTTTAAATAATTTGGGTTGCAATACAACTCTACAGTTGACCCTTTAACAATGAGGGAGTTAGAGACACTGACCCTCCAAGCAGTTGAAAATTGCAGTGTCGATCCTCTGCACGGTTTAACCAACCACAGACTGTGTAGTACTGCAATATTTACTACTGAGAAAAAAAAAAAAAAAAACTGGCTTGTAAGTGGACAGGTACAGTTCAAATCTGTGTTGTTTAAGGGTCAACCATATTTTTATTTTCTTGCTTATGTCTGCTTGGGCTATTGGGAACTCTTGCAGTTGGCTCCTATGCCCCTTTGTGCTCCCAAATTGTGGAGCTTTGTTTCTTTGGGGGTTTTGTTTTGCTTTTAGTACTGCCCTACTTTTTGTCACAAGACGCTCCAGGTCAAGTTATATATTTCCTGTCCCTGTCCTGGAATCAGGCCATTTCTATGGAAAATGGTATTGGAAACCAATACCTGAATGCACTGGAAGGACTGATGCTGAAGCTCCAAAACTCTGGCCAACTGATGAGAAGAACTGACTCATTGGAAAAGACTCTGATGCTGGGAAAGATTGAAGGCAGGAGAAGGGGATGACAGAGGATGAGATGGTTGGATGGCATCCTGACTCAATGGACTAAGTGAGCAAACTCCAGAAGACAGTGAAGGACAGGGGAGCCTGGTGTGCTGCAGTCCATGGGGCTGCAAAGAATTGGACACCACTGAGCAACTGAACTGAACTGAACACTGTCTCTAGTGTTATCTGTGACACAAGGGAAAGGTTGTTGGATCGTAAGATAAGGCAGGTGTCTGGACCAACTCTCTTAACCTATCAGTGCTTTAGGTTGTTTAGATCATTCCTCCATAAACTGAGATTTTACTCGCCTCACTCATGGGATAACTGTCAGCATGGTTTTCTGAAATATTTAATTTTCTATTAAATTCTATCTTGGGGTTGTGGTCCGCTGCAATAAGCTGAGAGCCAACTCCAATAAATATTAATGCCGGAGTATCTTTCGGTTATCATTCAAAAAGCCAGCTAGCCTTCTGTAGGCATCAATGTCTTTGCCCATCATTCACAGGCTGTCTAGCATAGGCGGTAGACTTCATTGTCAGTTACTTTCATTCTTGAAGCCTATACTGAGCAGCAGGCTCAATGAGGGATTCCCTTGTGGCTCAGCTGGTAAAGTATCCGCCAGCAATGCGGGAGACCTAGGTTCAATCCCTGGGTTGGGAAGATCCCCTGGAGAAGGGAAAGGCTACCCACTCCAGTATTCTGGCCTGGAGAATTTCGTGAACTGTACAGACATTGGGGTCGCAAAGAGTTGGACACGAATGAGCAACTTTCCACACACACACAGGGTCAATGAGGTTTAAACAGCTCAGAGAGTAATACAAAACAAGGTCTCAGTGACTTGCTAAAAGAAAAAAAGAAAAGCTTTTACAGGAGTACCTCAGAAAAAAGCAAGAAATGCAAGCGCCCAGGAGAAATATCACCTCATATATGCAGATGACATCACCTTTATGGCAGAAAGTGAAGAGGAACTAAAAAGTCTCTTGATGAAAGTGAAAGAAGAGAGTGAAAAAGTTGGCTTAAAGCTCAACATTCAGAAAACTAAGATCATGGCATCTGGTCCCATCACTTCAAGGCAAAGAGATGGGGAAACGGTGTCAGACTTTATTTTGGGGGGCTCCAAAATCACTGCAGATGGTGACTGCAGCCATGAAATTAAAAGACGCTTACTCCTTGGAAGGATCTAGATAGCATATTGAAAAGCAGAGATATTACTTTGCGAACAAAGGTCTGTCTAGTCAAGATTATTGTTTTTCCAGTGGTGTATGGATGTGAGAGTTGGACTGTGAAGAAAGCTGAGTGGCGAAGAATTGATGATTTTGAACTGTGGTGTTGGAGAAGACTCTTGAGAGTCCTTTGGATTACAAGGAGATCCAACCAGTCCATTCTGAAGGAGATCAGTCATGCTAAAGCTGAAACTCCAATACTTTGGCCACCTCATGCGAATAGTTGACTCACTGGAAAAGACTGATGCTGGAGGGATTGGGGGCAGGAGGAGAAGGGGACAACAGAGGATGAGATGGCTGGATGGCATTACCGACTCGATGGACATGAGTTTGGGTGAACTCCGGGAGTTGGCGATGGACAGGGAGGCCTGACGTGCTGCAATTTATGGGGTCGCAAGAGTCGGACACGACTGAGCGACCGAACTGAACTGAATCCTCTTATCAACTAAACGGGTTATTCTCATTTTACCGACTAGTAAAATTTATGAATCTGAGAAAAACTGAGGAGCCCATGAAAGACGGAGGAGGGATTCGAACGATTGACTCTGAGCCCGGGGCCCTCAGCAAGCACCGGATCCCCGACCCCTGAGGTATAGCGCTGCAAACCAGGCCTCAGTCGCCCGCCGCGGTTCCCGCTCCCGGCCCGGGCGTGCCCAGCACTCACCCTCGGCGCTGTCGCGCGTGCGATGGAAGTCGTCGGAGCGGCCGTCACGGAAAGCCCGGCAAAGCGAAAGGCAGAGGAAATCGAGCATCCAGCCGGCAGCTACCGCCTCTGCCTCAGCCACCAGGCCCGCGTCCTCCTCCTCCTCAGGGGCCCCCAGCTGTACGTGGCACTCGAGCAGTTCTTGGCATTCAAACTGCTCCTGATCATCCGTCACCGTGTCCGCCACCCGCTCCTCCGGAGAACCTGCATCCTCCCCGTCCGCACGCCCTCGCGGGCTCTGAGCCGCAGAAGCGGTATCCTCCGCCATGTTAAACAACTCGCGCAGCTTCCGGCCTTTCCGGCGCAGAGCGACTACTGGCTCGCGCCGCGCGGAGCGAGCCTAGGGCGGGCGGCCTCTTCCGCCTGAGGGAAAACACCAATCAAACAGCGCCGGGATGGGCGAGCGGCTCGAGCCTGGCTTCGGATTGGCCGAGGCCTGCGCCAGCCTCTGCATGTTGAATTCACCCGGCACCCTGCGGCGCCGCTTTGTTGGTAAACCCGAGAGGTTCAGGCTAGACCTGGAGAGAGGGCTGGAGGTGGTTATTCAGAGGTTCAGTCTTGTCCGACTCTGCGACCCCATGGATTGCAGCACCCCAGGCTTCCCTGTCCTTTACCATTTCTCGGAGGTTGCTCAAACTCCTGTCTGTTGAGTCTGCGATGCCATCCAACCATCTCGTCCTCTGTTGTCAGTCTGCCTTTAGTCTTTCCAAGCATCAGGGTCTTTTCCATTTTAACTAACCGTTTTGTTCTAGACATTGTTGCATTTTAGCACAAGAATAGAATAGTTCCCCCACCTCCTGGGGGAGGTGTTTTAACCAGAATAATAAAACATTTTTAACTTTTTCCAGTTAAAATGGAAAAACATTTTACTCGTTTGTGCTTCAAAAGAATAGATAATTAAAATGTCACTATTTTTCTAGCATAATACTTTAAATCCTAGTGTACTCTTAACAGTTACTATGCAATCAGGAAGCAAAACTCTCAACAGACAGATCCGTGCTTTTCTAGTCTTAGGAGCGTCAGAATCAGTCCCGAGGCTTTTTGGGGCATCACACCTATAATTTTTGTCCTGTAGGTTTGGATTGGGATCCTTGAATCTGCAAGTCCTTTGTTCGCAGGTGAGTGATACTAAGGCTGCCCGGTTTGGGGACCAAAATTTGAAATTATTGCTCTAGAAAGAGTATGTTATTATGGAAAAGAATTTCAGTCAAGACCTGAAATAGATTCTAAAAATTCAGCTTGTACAACAATAAAGTGAAAGTGTTAGTAGCCTCTGACTCTTTGCAACCCTGTGAACTGTAGCCTCCCAGACTCCTCTGTCCATGGGATTCTCCAGGCAAGAATACTGGAGTGGGTTGCCATTCCCTTCTCTAGGGTATCTTCCCAACCCAAGGATCCAACTCAGGTCTCCCACATTGCAGGCAAATTCTTTACTGTATGAGCCACCAGGGAAGCCCAGTGGTTTCCGGTATTCACAACAATAAGTGAATACTTACTTTGAATTTTCAAACTTACCTTGGATCACAACAGGGGACTGAGAGGAGAGGGGTCTGGTTATGTTCTATTTTTCTATGTAGGTGACCATCAATGGTCACTTTATGAACATTCATGGAACGTGATATATGCACTTTTCAGTATGTGAGTTATAATTGAATAAAAAGCTTCCTATAAAACCCTGTTTATAATATATCTAGTGTTATCAAACCCTTTATATTTTAATTTTTCGCGTTTATTATTGCCTTAAGGCTGAAATTTTGAGTCATCAAAGTACTAAATTGTAGCTTTTAAGAATGCCTAAGTTGGGGACTTTCCTGGTGATGCAGCAGCTAAGACTCTGTGCTGCTAATGCAGGGGATCTGGTTGGAACCCTGGCACAATGATCACTGAAGATCCTGCCCCCTGCAGCTAAGACTGGAGCGTTTGTGTGTGTTAAGTCACTTCAGTTGTGTCCAACTTTTTGTGACCCTATGGACCATAGCCTGCTAAGTTCTTCTGTCCATGGGATTCTTCAGGCAAGAATACTGGAGTGTGTTGTCATTTCCTTTTCCGGGGGATCTTCCTGATCCAGGAATCGAACCCATGTCTCTTATGTCTCCTGCCTTGGCAGGCTGGTTCTTTATCACTGGCACACCTAGACCTGGCACAGCCAAATAAATAAATATATTATATATATATAAAAAGAATACCTAGGTTGGAATTCCCCTACCATATATACCCATTAGCTGTGTGACCTTGGATTAACTATGTCTCAGTTTTCTGTTTACTGGGTATACTAGTAATACCATCATTACAGTCTCCTTGGAAAGATTAAAGGAATTGATAAATGTAAAGCCTTTAAAAGGAAACCAGGTACTAGGTAAGTGCTCAGTAACATTAGCTGGCCCCATCACTTCATGGGAAATAGATGGGGAAACAGTAGAAACAGTGTCAGACTTTGTTTTTTTGGGCTCCAAAATCACTGCAGATGGTGACTGCAGCCATGAAATTAAAAGGCGCTTACTCCTTGGAAGAAAAGTTATGACCAACCTAGATAGTATATTCAAAAGCAGAGACATTACTTTGCCGACTAAGGTCCGTCTAGTCAAGGCTATGGTTTTTCCTGTGGTCATGTATGGATGTGAGAGTTGGACTGTGAAGAAGGCTGAGCGCCGAAGAATTGATGCTTTTGAACTGTGGTGTTGGAGAAGACTCTTGAGAGTCCCTTGGACTGCAAGGAGATCCAACCAGTCCATTCTGAAGGAGATCAACCCTGGGATTTCTTTGGAAGGAATGATACTAAAACTGAAGCTTCAGTACTTTGGCCACCTCATACGAAGAGTTGACTCATTGGAAAAGACCCTGATGCTGGGAGGGATTAGGGGCAGGAGGAGAAGGGGATGACAGAGGATGAGATGGCTGGATGGCATCAGGGACTCAATGGACGTGAGTCTGAGGAACTCCGGGAGTTGGTGATGGACAGGGAGGCCTGGCGTGCTGCGATTCATGGGGTCGCAAAGAGTCGGACACGACTGCGCGACTGAACTGAACTGAACATTAGCTGGAAAAGCAAGACATTTGTGCTGCTCAGAAAAAGAGTAGTGAGTCAGAAGGAATTGTTCCTTCAGACTCCAGTAGTCCCATGGAAAGTAAGTCCTATTTGTAAACAGTATAGAGGATGCTGCTACTGCTGCTAAGTCGCTTTAGTCGTGTCCAACTCTGTGACCCCATAGACGGCAGCCCAACAGGCTCCCCTGTCCCTGGGATTCTCCAGGCAAGAACACTGGAGTGGGTTACCATTGCCTTCTCCAGTGCATGAAAGTGAAAAGTGAAAGTGAAGTCGCTCAGTCGTGTTAGACTCTTCGCCACCCCACGGACTGCAGCCTACCAGGCTCCTCCGTCCATGGGATTTGCCAGGGAAAAGTACTGGAGTGGGGTGCCATTTCCTTCTCCAATGCATGAAAGTGAAAAGTGAAAGTGAAGTCGCTCAGTCGTGTGGGACTCTTAGCCAACCCATGGACCGCAGCCTACTAGGCTCCTCTGTCCATGGGATTTTCCAGGCAAGAGGACTGGAGTGGGCTAGGCCTAAGGAAATAAAAGATAAAGTATAAAGAAAATGACCCTAGATGAGTGTCAGATTTCCACTCCACTTTGAGGCAGTGGACACAATGTAACATTACTGGTAAAGAAGCTTCTTGCTCATGAAGAGTTCTCCCTTTGCAGAATTAGTAAATTAGTGAGGAGTGAAGGAATGTGTGGAACTAAAATGAAGCAGATTTCAGGATTGGAAACATGTTAGACAATTCTAATCCTAGGTTTCCCTAGTGGTTCAGATGGTAAAGAATCTGCCTGCAATTCTGGAGATCTGGATTGGATCCCTGGGTTGGGAAGATACCCTGGAGAAGGGAATGGCAACCCACTCCAGTATTCTTGCCTGGAGAATTCCATGGACAGAGGAGCCTGGCAGGCTACAGTTCATGGGTCACAAAGAGTCGAACAGGACTGAGTGACTAACACAATCCTTTAGAGCTTTGGAAATATTTAGAAGATCTTGGTAGCCCCTTGAGATTTTTTAGACTGGTATTTCATGTATTAGAGGATTAGTATAGGACTGTCAGACAATAGGCATCAATGTTGTACTGTCTCACCCTGTAAAGGCATGTAGTTTGTTAAATGCTGAAGGCCAGGCTGACTCTCCGTGATCACATAATTTTGTTGCTTTATTGAAAAAAAAAAAAAAAAGCCTTCTGGTGTATGTCTTTAACAAGTCACCAATTAGCCAGTATTTTTAATAAAATGCATCTGCACAAAGTGAAAGCGATAACATTGTATAGGAGTATAATGATATGTCTACCAACAGCTGGGGACCCAGGGGAAGAATGCTGTTTCTATTTCCTCCTGGAAATGAGCCAAGTCTGTATGATGCAAGGTATCCTGGTGATGGTTTCTACCTCTGAATAAAAAATAAGGGGAAATCTCTTGACCACAGAGCACTAAGAAATACATTCTCTGGACAGTCTCTACTTATTAAAGCCTCTACTAGATTTTTTCAGTGTTCTTTATAAAAAACAATTTTTTTTTGGTCTTGCCTCACGACATGTGGAATTTTAGTTTCCTGACCAGGATAGAACCCACACCCCCTGCATTGGAAGCAAGGAGTCTTAACCAGTGGACTTCTGGGGAAGTCCCAAGTCTCTATTTATTTAAGTAAATGAGCCCAATATGAATTTTTCAATTTTCTAGGACCTTCATTTAAAAAAGAAAAAGCTGAAATTCATTTTAACATCATAGTTTATTTAACCAAACATATCCAAAATATCAGGGCTTCCCTGGTGACTCTGGTAAAGAACCCGCCTGCCAGTGCAAGAGACTCAGGTTTGATCCCTGTGTTGGCAAGATCCCCTGGAGAAGGAAATGACAACTCACTCCAGTGTTCTTGCCTGGTAATTCACAAGGAAAGAGGGAGCCTGGACGGTTATAGTTCATGGAGTCACAAAAGAGCGGATACAACTTAGTGACTAAACAACAAAAATATCAACAACCCAAAATATCATTTCAACCTGTAATCGATATAAAAATGATTGAGATATTTTACATTGTTTAAATGCCTTTGAAATACAGCATCTATTTTACATTTATAAACATCTGTTTGGAGTTGTCATGTTTCATATACTCAAATAGCCAAATATAGCTAGTGGCTATAACTGTAGGACAATTCATACAGTACAGGTATAAATTCAGGCTCTGGAGTCAGAGATTTTGATTTGAATTCTTTCTCCACCAGTTTCTAAAGCACAATTAGGGAAATTTCTGGTTTTAAAAAAGTATCAGTTTTTTACCCCCATGGACTTCTCAGAGCTGCATAGTAACCTATACACTAATATGGATTATGGATTTCTAAGAAAAACATAGCATAAAACATATGCTCTAATTTATCATTACACTCTTTTTTTCACATGACAACCTATATAATTATTGTACCAATAAATACACTTTGACGCTGTAAACTACTATACCAGTATATACAGATACCAGCTATTAAGATGATTCCATGATCTCTTGGTGGCTCGGTGGTAAAGAACTCTCCTGCAATGCAGATGCCGCTACAGATGTGGGTTCTATCCCTGGGTCGGGAAGATCCCCCGGAGGAGGGCATGGCAACCCACTCCAGTATCCTTGCCTGGAGAATCCCATGGAGAGAGGAGCCTGGCGGGCTACAGTCCATAGGATAGCAAAGAGTGAGACACGTGGATGTGGGCTTGATCTCTTAAGGGTTATAGTAAAATCAGTATCACTTGATCCGATGGATCATGCCCTCTTCTTGGATACATTTTCTTTATCTGACTTATAGGATCCATCCTTTTTAAATTTTCCTCACATCTCACTAGTCACTTCTCTTCACTTTTTAAACTTTTGGATACTCACTGTAATTTTCTAGTTGATCTTCTCTCCTCCCATTGTTTAAAATTGTCAACGGGAATTCCCTGGTGGTCCAGCGGTTAGCACTCTGCACTCTCAGAGCTGAGGCCTGGGTTCAATCCCTAGTCGGGGAACTAAAATTCCACAAGCTACACATGGCAGAGCCAAAAAAACTAAAAAATGAAATAAAATTGTCAAGATCCTGTTGAGGGACTTCCATGGTTTTCCAGGAGTTAAGAATTTGCCTGCCAGTGCAGGGAACATGGGTTCAGGAAGAGCCCACATACCTCAGAGTAACTAAGCCTGCTGCTGCTGCTGCTAAGTCGCTTCAGTCGTGTGTGAGTCTGTGCGACCCCATAGATGGCAACCCACCAGGCTCCCCCATCCCTGGGATTCTCCAGGCAAGAACACTGGAATGGGTTGCCATTTCCTTCTCCAACGCATGAAAGTGAAAAGTGAAAGTGAAGTTGCTAGTCGTGTCCGACTCTTAGCGACCCCATCGACTACAGCCTACCAGGCTCCTCTGTCCATGGGATTTTCCAGGCAAGAGTACTGGAGTGGGGTGCCATTGCCTTCTCCAACTAAGCCTAATGTGCCACAAATACTGAACCCATGTGCAGCAATGCAGTCCTGAAGCCCACGCAGCTAGAGACTGTGCTCTGCAACAAGAGAATCCACACAGTGCAAGCAGAGAGTGCCCCGCTTTCAGAAAGTA
This sequence comes from Aepyceros melampus, assembly GCA_006408695.1. Lineage (NCBI taxonomy): Eukaryota > Metazoa > Chordata > Mammalia > Artiodactyla > Bovidae > Aepyceros > Aepyceros melampus. Next base: position 66,712 of record SJXQ01001257.1, read on the forward strand.
GAGAAAGTGAGAGGGTAACAGGCAGGAAGGCTAGAGGTTCCCAAGTGGCAGGAGAAAATAAACTGCAAGTGGCAGACATTTTTTTCCCTACTCTACACAAAATTAAAAGAGCCTTCTTTTGATTCTGTGTTGATGACACCTGATTCTGCCTTAAGCTAACCAATGCATTTTTCTTACGTTAATGAAACTATGTATTTGCTTTGGAATTTTCCTTTCTTCAAAATGGTTCTGCCTAAGACTAATTTTTTTCTTTTCTCAAAACTTGGGCTGATAATGACTCAACAACCAGTATTTCTCTCAATTGTTTTATGGCCAGGGGGATGACACACCTCATGCCATCCTGTCTCAAAAGTGTATATTGTGGGAGAGGGGCCCAGTGAGATGGCTAAACTCCCTCTAGCCTTGAGATGTTCTTTTATCTGATTAATAGCTTTCTAACAGACATAATGGGCTTCCCTGTGGCCCCAATGGTAAAGAATCTGCCTGCAATGCAGGAGAGCAGGGTTCGATCCCTGGGTTGGGAAGATCCCCTGGAAAAGGAAATCGCAACCCACTCCAGTATTCTTGCCTAGAGAATTCCATGGACAGGAGAGCTTGGTCGGCTACAGTCTGTGGGGTTGCAGAGAGTTGGACATGACTGAGCGACTAACCCAAGCAAAAGACATAAAACACCTTGCTGCTGCCGCTGCTGCTGCTGCTAAGTCGCTTCAGTCATGTCTAACTCTTAGTGACCCCATAGACAGCAGCCCACCAGGCTCCTCTGTCCATGGGATTTTCCAGGCAAGAGTACTGGAGTAGGGTGCCGTTGCCTTCTCCAAACACCTTGCTAAAAACTAGCAAAGGAGCACTCTTTCTGTTCCCTTCTGATGTCTATGTCAGAAGCGTTCCCTATCTCTAGTACACTTTGATACAACTTGGCTACACAAAAAGCTCCAAGTAGTCAAGCCTTGTCTCTGACCCTGGATCAAAATACTTTCCTCTGAAAGTCACGAATCCTGGCATAACACATGACTGGAAGCAGCAACCTTTCAAAAGGCTGCACAGCAGTGAAGACTGCTGCTCTTCCTTATGGCACACAGGCCCTAGGATGCCAGGCTTCAGTACTGGCAACCCTCAGGCTCGACAGCGTGGACTCAGTAGTTGTGCCTTGGGCCACTTAAGTGGCAGGTGGATTCTTAACCACTGGACCACCAGAGAAGTCCCATAAAATCTTTTTAAAAAGAAACAATTAAGAGTATAACAGAACTTATGTGTGTGCTAAGTTGCTTCAGTCATGTCTGACTCTTTGTGACCTCATAGGCTATAGCCACCAGGATCCTCTCCATGGGATTCTCCAGGTAAGAATACTGGAGTGGGTAGCCATGCCTTCCTCCAGGGGACCTTCCTGAACCCTAAGGGATCCCCTAAGGCTCCTGCATTGCAGGTGGATTCTTACTATTGAGCCATTGGGAGAGTCCATAACTGGACCTTAGTACTAAATAAAGATTTGACCAGCATTCAGTTCAGTTCAGTTGCTCAGTCATGTCCGACTCTGTGACTCCATGAATCGCAGCACGCCAGGCCTCCCTGTCCATCACCAACTCCCGGAGTTCACTCAGACTCACGTCCATTGAGTCCGTGATGCCATCCAGCCATCTCATCCTCTGTCGTCCCCTTCTTCTCCTGCCCCTAATCCCTCCCAGCATCAAAGTCTTTTCCAATGAGTCAACTCTTTGCATGAGGTGGCCAAAGTACTGGAGTCTCAGCTTTAGCATCATTCCTTCCAAAGAAATCCCAGGGCTGATCTCCTTCAGATGTCTGGCTCTAGATTAGTCAACACATCATCATGATTATCTGGGTCATGAAGATCTTTTTTGTACAGTTCTTCCGTGTATTCTTGCCACCTCTTCTTAATATCTTCTGCTTCTGTTAGGTCCAGACCATTTCTGTCCTTTATCGAGCCCATCTTTGCATGAAATGTTCCCTTGGTATCTCTAATTTTCTTGAAGAGATCTCTAGTCTTTCCCCTTCTGTTCTTTTCCTCTATTTCTTTGCATTGATCGCTGAAGAAGGCTTTCTTATCTCTTCTTGCTATTTTTTGGAACTCTGCATTCAGATGCTTATATCTTTCCTTTTCTCCTTGGCTTTTCTCTTCTCTTGTTTTCACAGCTATTTGTAAGGCCTCCCCAGACCGCCATTTTGCTTTTTTGCATTTCTTTTCCATGAGGATGGTCTTGATCCCTGTCTCCTGTACAATGTCACAAACCTCATTCCATAGTTCATCAGGCACTCTATCTATCAGATCTAGGCCCTTAAATCTATTTCTCACTTCTACTATATAATCATAAGGGACTTGATTTAGGTCATACCTGAATGGTCTAATGGTTTTCCCTGCTTTCTTCAATTTCAGTCTGAATTTGGCAATAAGGAGTTCATGATCTGAGCCACAGTCAGCTCCTGGTCTTGTTTTTGTTGACTGTACAGAGCTTCTCCATCTCCTTTCCCAATTAACCAATTATTTGACTAAGTGGACTGAATTGACTACTTTTTGTCAGCCCTGGTGATACCTTTACTCCTCCCAGTAGAGGTCACTATGTAACAAATTCTTTGATTAAAAAAATATACATTAGTATAATTCCTCCCATGCAAAAAAAAAAAAGAAAAAAAAAAACTGAAATTCTTTCTTACTAGCTCCCTTGTAATCCAAATAGACAGAGGAGCCAAGCATGAGATGGGATGAGGGCCAGAGATCCAAGAAGCTTGTGTGAAAGCTACTGCACAAATACAAGTAACATTCATGCATGTGGCTTAGTGTGTTTGCTCTTTTGGTTTCAGAATTTCTTCTGATTTCAAAAATCTAAGCTTCCAGTCTTTGCTCTCCACATAGCGCCCATGTGATAACTGCTCAGACTAAACCCATATGAATCCGGAGGCTTACAGCAGGGCACCACTCAGATGGAGGATGGTGTCTTCTTCTGAGTCTGCCTTTCATGACCTTTCTTTTGAGTAGGAGAGCCTGGACTTCTTTCTGTGACAGCTTTTTTTTTTTTTTTAATATGGAACACTTCACAAATTTGCATGTCATCCTTGTGCATGGGCCATGCTAATCTTCTCTGTATTGTTCCAATTTTAGGATATGGGCTGCCAAATGAATCAAGCATGACAGCCAGATTTTTTTTAAAAAGCAAAAGTATGGGAATTTCCTGGTAACCCAGTGCTTAGGGCTCTGTGCTTTCACCGCAAGGCCCGGGTTCAATCTTCAGTCAGGGAACTAAAATCCTGCAAACCACACAGCAAAAAAGTAAATAAGTAACATAAGCAAAAGCAAACACTTTCAGGCCTCTGGAAGCCCAAACCCAGAACAGCACAGTGTCCCTTCTTCCATGCTTAGTTGGTCAAACAGAACCATAAAGCCATTGCAGATTCAGTGGTGGACAAGTAGGCTTCACTTCTTGATTGGAGGAGGAATATGCCTGCATCAGGATGAGATGAACTGTTGAAGGCTAGCCTTGTGAACAGGGCTTCCTAGGTGATGCTAGTGGTAAAGAACCTGGCTGCCAAGATAGGAAATGAAAGAGATGAGGGTTCGATCCCTGGGTCGGGAAGATCCCCTGAAGGAGGGCATGTCAATCCACTCTAGTATGCTTGCCTGGAGAATTCCATGGACAGAGAAGCCTAGTGGGCTAAGGTCCTAGGGTAGAAAAGGGTCAGACATGACTGGAGCGACTTAGCACGCACTCACACATTCTTGTGAACCACATACTAGAGTGTCTGACTGAATGTGGAAAAATCAGACACTGGAGTCAAAGGGTTAGTCTAGGGTGGTAACCCAAGCAGAGTTGTGTCTAACAGTCAAATGACTCAACATGAGAGAGGGCAGCTAATATGTGTTGTTGTGCAGTCATTCAGTCGTATCCAACTCTTTGTGACCCCATGGACTGCAACACACCAGGCTTCCCTGTTCTTCACCATCTCCCTGAGTTTGCTCAAACTCATGTCCATTGATTTGCTGATGCCATCCAACCATCTCATCCTCTGTCATCCCCTTCGTCTCTTGCCTTCAATCTTTCCCAGCATCAGGATCTTTTCTAATGGGCCAACTCTTCAAATCAGGTGGCCAAAGTATTGGAGCTTCAGCTTCAGCATCGGTCCTTCCAATGAATATTCAGAGTTGATTTCCTTAAGGATTGTCCTGTTTAATCTCCTTGCAGTCCAAAGGACTTAAGAGTCTTCTCTAGCAGCACAGTTCAAAAGCATCAATTCCTCGGCTCTTAGCCTTCTTTATAGTCCAGCTCTCACATCCATACATGACCACTGGAAAAACCATAGCTTTGACTATTCATTTGTTCTAGCTACATTTCAAATCCTTAGCAGCCACTGTGGCTGTGCTGTGCTCAATTGCTTCAGTCATGTCTGTCTGTTTGCAACCCCACGGACTGTAGCCCTCCAGGCTCCTCTGTCCACAGGATTCTCCAGGCAAGAATACTGGAGTGGGTTGCTGTGCCAGAATACAAATGTTTCTGTCAAGTAGCAAATCAAGTAGAAGGAGACAACATAAGAACAACAGTTGAGAGTAGGTAGACTGTTCTGCATATGGCATTTTCCTTTTAGCTGGCAGTGAGATGGTCAAATAGAAACTTCTACAACCTCTGTAGCTGGGGGGAATGTTTAGCTTTTATGCAACAAGCACCATGGAGGCCTGTGTGTCTTCCCCAAAGGTCTGTCATCCTGACCAGACTCATGTAGAATCCATCCTCCCACTAAAAGGATGAGATCATAAAATACCCCTTTCATTACCACAACCTGGGCAGAACCCAGAAGCAGATGGCCAGACAATATGGAAGCTCTAATTAGGGAGAGAAAGCTGCAGGACCACCAAATAGAAGGAAACATCTTCCCTTCGTAGTAACTAAGCAGTTGTAGGCATTTTGCAGAGCATTTTGGAAGAAAATAAAGGCTTATTTTTGTCTGAGTGTGCTATACAAGGTCCTGGTGAAATTCTACTGCTCCAAGTGCTTTTTTTTTTTTTTTTTAAACCATACATTCCACAGGGAAGTATTTTTGGTTTTGATTTTTAAAAGCTTTGAAGAACTTCTGCTATTCCTAACTCTGGAAGGACTGAAAGTGATAAACATTTCAATTTTATGCACTTAATGTTCTGTGGTCCTTGCAGACTCTCTTGACAACCTCTAGTATTATTATGACAGCCGCAAAGATAATAATAATAATCAGCTGGTATTTAAGAGAGACATTTAGCTTTTGTAAATGGATGTTCACATTTATTATTTATTTTTATCTTATTTTGTCTCCTTGGTGAAGCTGGGCTTCCCATGGCTCATGGAACTCTAGATATGCTGTAAGTATCAGAAACTGTGAAACAGGGAATTCCCTAGTGGTCCAATGGTTAAGACTTGTGCTTTCACTGATAAGGACCAAGGTTCAATCCCTGATTGGGGAACCAAGATCCTGCAAGCCATGGTTAGCCAAAAAAAAAAAGAAAAAAAAAAAGAGAGAAACTGCAAAAGGAAACGATGGCACCCTTGTGTCTATTTCCTTTTAATTATTTGGGCATTTTATTATTCTCTTCTCCAGTTTGAAAGTTCACTATTTTTAGTGAAAAGCAAAAAACATCACATTTGGAAGGCAAAATTTAATTAGACCCTAAAAATGCTAGTTTTGTTCTTCTATTGAGAGTCATTATTTCAGTAATTCCTGTATGTGTTCCTATTAACACACAAAATGAAAAGTGGTGTGTTATGGGTTTAATTAGGCTTGCTATTTAAACTGTGTTCAGAGATTATTAAGGTTTGTTTAAAGCTAGTGAGTACAGTGGTCTTGTAGTTGACTCAGAGGGAAGGAGAGAAAGGGTTGAGGGAGGCCATTCTTAACTCCCTCACTTTGAAAGCTGCTGTGGAGTGCGGCTATAAAGACCCTCCACCCCTGAACTGGGACTGCCCTAGTGGTCTGGTGGTTAGGACACCTTACTCCCAAGACAGGGGGCATGGGTTCAATCCCTGGTTGGGGAAGATCCCGTATGCCTAGTGGCCTGGCCACCCCCACCAAAAAAAGATCCCCAGCTGTTCCCAGATTGCAGATCAAGACTGTGTGGGGCCTAAAGCTGTTACTCCTTCAGGGACTCAGAAAGGGTCTTGTAATGAGATGCTCTGAAGCTAATGCTGTACAGGTTTTTTTAAACTATGTTAAGTAATTATCTCTATTCCCGAACATGGTACAAATATGCATTTCTTTATTTTCTATTGGAAAAACACCAGTTGACCAGTTAATCCGCAGCCTTAACTAATCTCCTAGGTGATAGCTCTAAAGAATTTTCTTCAAAACAAATAAAGAAACATTTGAGAGGTATCAACCCAACCAAAAATGTTACAAAAGAAAAAAATAGTTAAGAAGGTTGTGATAAAGGTGATATCAAGTAACTCAGTTTTGTAGTTGTTTCATTGATAAGTTGTATCCGACTCTTTTGCGACTCCATGGACTGTAGCTCGCCAGGCTCCTCTGTCCATGGGATTTCCCAGGCAAGAGCACTGGAGTGGGGTGCCATTTCCCTCTCCACACTGTACAGTTTTATAGGTAGTGGGTCCTGCTGGGGCTGGAAGAGGGATGAGGACTGGGCTCCGCTGAGCAAGACAGGTGAGTGGGAAGAAAGACTGGAGATGATAGATGGAGCCAGTCTTCCAGAAAGATTGCTTTGCAAAACAGAGGTGAATACTCTGCTTTTATTTTTCCAGTTTTTAGTCACAGCAATTTGAAAATAGCAACAATCATAGGGCACATTTCATGCCTGGACAGAAAACTTGAACAAAGTGAAAAATGGTCTCTGGGTCTTTCTGATATTTGAATATTTTCTGCATATTATTTTGTTCTTTTTGAAAAAGAAACCTAAATTGTAGTGAAATAATATCAACGAAATTTGACTCTGTTTGGGGCTTTTTTTTTTTTTTTTTTGGTCACAAGTTTAAAAGGAAAGACGTTACAAATTTGAGATGAGGCAGAGTAAAAATTTACACAGCAGCACTCAATCTGGTTGTCTTTTCCCTGCCTGAACCCAGCAGGGAAATTTCAGAAGCCTCAACACAGCTAAAGACTTCGTAGAAGAGAGTAGGTTGCTGTTAGGAAAGCGGTGACCCCTCATGCCGCTGTGCTGAGCGGGTTACAAGACAGTAGCTAAAGACAATGGTGTAAATGGCAATAAGAAACCATTTGTTAGCTCTCATTTATTCTCTGAGCATGTCTCATCCTTTGGAGACCTTCCCAGGAACTGCCGAGTGGTAATCCTCTGACCTCCCTTGCTCAAATTTTTCTTAGGCTATTCAATGACTTCCTCATGACTTGCTCATTTAACCTTTAAGTCCAGAAGGATAAGGAGTATGCTTTAAGGCTTCCCACCGACCCCCATTTGCTTTTAAACACTGCCTCCCACCCTCAGTTGCTAACTGGTTTAAGATAGACTTTTAAAAATTCTATGGAGATGTTATTATTTACATAAAATAAGATGCACTCATTTTAAGGCAGTTCTATGGGTTTTTGATAAAGATGTATGCCTATACAACCAATAATTGTCTTTTTCTTCAACACTTTAAATGGTTCACTTCATTTTCTTCTTGCACATGTGGTTTGTGATGTAATTTTTATCTGTGATTTTTATCCTTGTTCCTCTAGAGGTAAAGTGCTTTTTATTCTGAGAGATGTTGCTTGCTTAGTAATGGCCAACACTTTTACTAATATAACAGTATCAGACACTTCATGTATGAATTCTGTAATGCTCACACAGCCCTATGAGACAGGGTCTTTTATTACATTTACAGAAAAGGCAACAGAGAGGTTAAGCAATTTGCCCAAAGTCACACAGGTGTAATGGTCAGAGGCAGGTCTTGGACTAGACACTCTGAATCCAGTGTCTACCCTCTAAATCAATACACTCCAGTATTGTGGCTTAGAGATAGGATCCGAGGAACAAATCCAGATAAAAGGAAGACTTTTCTAGGGTTTATAGAGCGATAATAGCAAGCAAATTTTCTGTGGAATCATTGCTATTGTTCTCAGAAATCACAGATGTTTAAAAGAGAATTTAGAGATCACCCAGGCCAATGCTTTCATTTTTACAAAGGAACTGAGACCCAGAAAAACCAAACGCTACAGAGTCAAATGTGGTAAGAACAAGTGTTGTTGTTGTTTAAATATTCTGAAGTCACAGATAAAATGAGTTTTAATTTAAAGATATAAAGTTAAATAAAAGAAGAAATTTCTTGATAGAGCGGTTAAACACTGGAGCAAAGAAAATTATGGAAGTTCTTCAATTTCCCTAATGACTGAAGAGGTGTTTGCCTGAAACAGAGGCGATAAACCTGGGACAGGTAGCCATCTGTTGTTTTCTTTGTCCAGTTTCCATTCACTCTTCCCTTAGCGATGACATCCTGGTTTTCCTCAGGGAAACATTGCCCTCCCACCCACTCTGTCCACGTCCATACTTGGGTGGGGATGATCTTTCCCAACCTGGCCAACCAAAGCTGGGCCAGTCAGCTTTGCATTCCCTTGGGTGCAGTGATTGGTTCAGCACTGGACACAGCATACAGGCAAGGAGATTCGTGTCTGGGGATATTAGGGAGGCATACGTTCTCATTCGAGTGTCTGAGAGAACACTTTTGTTGGGAAGAAACTGCTTGAGAATGGAGCCAACATAGAGAAAGCAGAGGTGACAAAAGGGTATCACTTGAGCCACTGGATCCAGACCTGCCTAAAGATAGAAATCCCTGCATTTTTGGGTTCTTGAGTCCATATGATTGTAGTCACAGGGAACATTTATCTGGTGCTTCTTAAGTGTCAGGCAATGCTGTACATGCTGTAGGTGAATTATCTCATTTAGTTCTCACAACAACCCTGTTAAACTGTTGTTTCCATTCTATAGAGGCGACATCTGTAGTATGGAAGGGTTAAATCAGTTGCATAAGGACAAAGATAATAAATGGTGGACAGGAATTTGAATTCAGGCCATCCAACTCTAGATTCAAATTTTTAACCATCTACATTTTCATCACAGTCTAAAAAACAGCTCTGGAGACTTCCATGGTGTCTAGTGGTTACGAATCTGTGCTTCCCCTGCAGGGCCTGTCAGTTTGATCCCTGGTCAGGGAACTAAAATCCTGCATGTAGCTCAGTGTGGCCAAAATAAATAAAATTAAGTAAAGTAAAATAAAAACCCAGCTCTGATTCAAAAAAAAAGACTAAAACCCATCCACATTTAACGTAGAGGAAATAAATTGTTCCAGATCTCTTCTATGATAATAGCTGCAATTCTATATTGTGTTGCTTTCATAGTTTGCAAACAAAACAAAACACAACACGAGAACTGACTTCCTTTTTAAGTCTTTGCATCCTGGTTCATCTGAACAAAGAGAGTGTTTCAAACTTGCTAAAGAAATTTTTTCCTTCAAAAATTTAAATCAGCCTGATTTTTCTATTGATGATTAAGCCACTAATAATATTTTGGGTTTCGGAATTGCTTGGCCCATTTAAAAATTCTTGTATCCTCTGAGTCCCCTTGCTGTTCACTTGAAACTATCACAACATTGTTAACTGGCTGTGCTGTGCTTAGTCGCTCAATCGTGTCCCATAGACACGACTCCATGTTTGGCCCACCAGGCTCTTCTGTCAGTGGGGATTCTGCAGGCAAGAATACTGGAGTGGGTTGCCATGACCTCCTCTAGGGAATCTTCCCAACCCAGGAAACCGGGGTCTCCTGCATTGCAGGCAGATTCTTTACCAGCTGAGCTACCAGGAAAGCCCTGTTAATGGGCCATACCTCAATACAAAATAAAAAATTTAAAGTTTGGAAAAAATAAAAAAATATTGCTGCCACATTGTTAATCAATTATACTCCAAAAGAAAAGTTTTTTTTTTTTTTTTTTTTTTTGCAGCCTGAAAGGCAGTGTAGACCATTTCTCAGAACTAAAGGAATTCCCTCTAGTGCAAGTCCTTATTTCCTGGGTCGCTGCTTCCATCTTTATTGGTCTTTCTGAGGGTGGCTCATTCATAAAACAGTTACATTTATGAAGTCTCCAAAATGGGCTTCTGTTCTCACAAAGAGGAAATGGTTCTTTGGAGAATAATGGCTGATTACCTGTTCAGCTAGAGCAAAGTTTTACATTTGCACAAAGAAGAATTTTTAACCTGTTCTAATGAAATTTCTTTCAGTGCTTCAATATCTAGGAATTTCCCAGGGCAATTTCAAGTAAACTTAAGAGAAAATTCAAGGGCCTAGAAAATGTTTATGAGAGGTGGTTTTGGAGGCAGATTTGGAAGCAGAATGTTCTCAGTTCAGAGTCAGCACTGCAGGGCATAGAATCCATTGTCTTAGCTTCCTCTGCTCCTCAGTCCTTTTTACCCTGAGGTAAATATTTAAATATTTCCTATTATACTCTGACACAAAGGTAAGAGCAAAGTGGGCTGTGATCAGGGTTAAAGAAAAGGAAGGAAGATGAGCCCAGATGCAGCACCCCTACCTCCATGTCATGCCTATCTCTGTTTAGATTACCTGTTACTTTCTTGTATCCAGCTGCAGCCTTTGCCATGTTGACTTAAAAAAAAAAAAAAAAAAAGCACCGTGTGAGAACTGAAAGTTTTATTTGGGGGCAAAATGAAAACTGCAACCTGGGAGACAGCCCTTCGGATAGCTCTGAGAAATTTCTCCAGAAAGGCAGGGGAAGGTCAGTATATGTGTGATTTTGGTGCAGGGGAATACATGCAACCAGGCACCTATTTTTCCAGATGGTTTTTCTAGTCTCATGAAGCTTTCTGCTAGTCACAAGAGACAGTTGTCACCATAAAGGATTTTCATGCTTTTCTAGATATGCTGAGATACAAGAATTGGACTCGTAAAATCAACTCCCGAAAATGTCTATCAGAAAACCTGCCCTGTTAGTTCCCCTGCCCCTGCCCCCTGGGACAGAGTACCTCTCCACCCTGAACTCCTTCAGGGGGTGTTGAAGGTCAGCATTGCAGCAGCACATGATTTAATCCTTATAGAGATAGATGGCAAGGGCACGTGGCAAATGCCAATTTGTAGTTAGACACCCACTTTACTGAAACTTTTTCAACTTTTTTTTTTAGGTTTCAAGTGAAAAAAATCCAAATTGTGCAAAAAATTTACAGCGAAAAGTACTACATCTCCTCCCTCATCCAGCTCTCAATGCTCCAGACTCTTTCCCAGAGGCAACTCTGGTTACCATTTTCCTTTTTAGTTAGGAACTTGTTTTCAAAGTAGTGATCTAGGGACTTCCCTGGTGGTCCAGTGGTTAAGAATCCACCTTCCAGTGCAGGGGACGCAGGTTCAATTACTGGTCAGGGGACTAAGATGCCACATGCCTCAGGGCAACTAAGCCCACGTGCATCTCTACTAGAGAGCCCACAGGCTGCAAGTAAGATCTGACACAGTAAAAAATAAAATAAATACTTTTTTTTTTAAAGAAGTACTAACTACCTTAAATTTACTTACTTTTTTTTTTTTTTAAAAACAGCTTTATGGAATGTATTCTCTGTACTGGGATTAGTGTAACCACCTGGATATTCATGGTGCAGGGGAGGAAAGACTTTCTCTCTACCCTCCTAGATTTGATAGCTGGATCTATGAAACAAACTGACAATGGGCAAATTGATAGGAGAAAATGTCTAGAAATTTATTTTTATTTTTTTAGGCTGAGCCCTGTGGCATGTGGGGTCTTCGTTCCTCAACCAGAGATTGGATCCATGCCTCTTGCATTGGGAACATGGAGTCTTAACCACTGGACTACCAAGGAAGTCCCTACAAATTGATTAATTTTTAATATTACATGCACAGGGACATCACATGAAAAATGAAAAAGGGAATATCCAAAAAAAAAATACAGGAGATATGAGAGCTTATGTAACATTTTAACTGGGGAAGATGAGAGATATTGGCCTTTTAGGGGAAAATAAGTGAGTTTTAGTGATGATGGATGAATGGGTGCCAAGAAGGAGAGATGAGAAGTATAACAGTTTTGACAAAGTTTGTCTGGGTGTGGTATCAATTTCTAGTCTCCTCACCATGAGAAGAGTCCAGTCTCCCCCGGTTGATGAAAGGGGGGATGAGAGGATGGGGAAAAATTGTTGGGAGGGGTCTTATGACAATTGAATTCCTTTTGAAGGATCTGTCTTTAGGCAGATAGGAGAGTTCAGAGAAAGCCTTTCCTTACATTTGCTATTCTTTAACTACCTTCAGCTCAAAATAAGCCAATACATCAGCATATTTGGGGTGGCAAGTCCTAAATTCCTTCAAAGGACATTTAGGTCTCTTCAGTGTTGCTCTTCTAAACTAGGCTACTGTGGGATTTCCCTAGTGAGCCAGTGGTTAAGACTCTGTGCTTCCACTGCAGGAGGTGTTTCGATCACTGGTTGGGGAGTTAAGATCTCACGTGTTGTGCTGTGTTGCCAAAAAAAAAAAAAAAAAAAAAAAAAACCACCAAAAATAAACTAGGCTGCAGTGAACTTCATACACATGTATTTTTGCTCATATGGGAACATTTCTTTAAGATAAATTCCTAAAGTATGCATTCCTAGGGCAAATCAAAATTTCATCTTTTAATAGATATTGCTAAGTTTTCCTCCAAATAATTTTTAAAATTTGTTTATTTTTGGCTGCACTAGGTCTGCCTTGCTGTGCTCGAGCTTTCTCTAGTTGTAGTAAGTGGGGGCTACTCTTCTGTACTGTGCATGGGCCTCTCATATTGGTGGCTTCTCCTGTGGTGGAGCATAGGCTCTAGGTTTGCCAGCTTTAGTAGCTCATGGGCTTCATTGCCCTGCAGCATGTGGGATCTTAATTCCTGGACCAGGGATTGAACTCAGGTCCCCTCCATTGGCAGGCAGATTCTTAACTACTAGACCATCAGGGATGTCCCTCCTCCGTATAATTTATATGAATTGACACTCCTATAGTGTATAAGAATGTCATTTTTTTAAATGTTCTAGATATGAGGAGATACAAGAATTAGGCTTATAAAATTTGCTTCTGAAATTATCTGTTTAAGACTTGTTTTGCCAGTTTTTCCCAGAGCACAGAGTGCCTTATTTTTGCTCTCCATCCTGAACATCTTTTTGGAGAGGTGTTGAAGGTCAGCAGCTGCAGCAGCACATGATTTAATCCTGGTAGAGGTAGATGGCAGGTGTGAAGCTTACTAAAATGAATTAGAAATATCCCAGAATAATAGGATAGTTAATTCTTAATTAACCAGCAACTAACCCTAAGTTCAGTTCAGTTGCTCAGTCGTGTCTGATTTTTTGCGACCCCATGGACTGCAGCACACCAGACTTCCCTGTCCATTACCAGCTCCCAGAGCTTACTCAGACTCCTGACCATTGAGTCAGTGATGCCATCCAACCATCTCATCGTCTGTTGTCCCCTTCTCCTTTTGCCTTCAATCTTTCCCAGCATCAGGATTAATTTCTAAGGAGTCATGTAATCTTTTTGAGTAGTTAGTTGGTATGTCATTCCTAAAGGAGATCAATGCTGAATATTCTTTGGAAAGACTGATGCTGAAGCTGAAACTCCAATACTGTGGCCACCTTATGTGAAGAGCAGACTCATTGGAAAAAACCTTGATGCTGGGAAAGATTGAACACAGGAGAAGGGGATGGCAGAGGATGAGATGGTTGGATGGCATCGCCGACTTGATGGACATAAGTTTGAGCAAGTTCCAGGAGATGGTGAAGGACAGGGAAGCCTGGCTTGCTGCAGTCCATGGGGGTCCCTAAGAGTCAGACACGATTGAGTGAATGAACAACAACAACAACAGTTTTTGTGTGTGTGTGCTCAGTCATGTCTGACTCCATGAGACCCCATGAACTGTAGCCCACCAGGCTCCTCTGTCCATGGAATTCTCCAGGCAAGAATACTGGATTGGTAAAAATTAAAAAAAAAAAAAAAAGAATACTTGATTGGGTCACCATTCCCTTCTCCAGGGGATCTTCCAAATAAGACAACAGGCCCAAAACAGAGCTGCTTATACTATACCCCACATCACCAAGCTGAAATTTGATTACAGTTTCGCTCCTCCAGAAATGGAATCTTAAACCAGGTCCAGGTCCATTAGAAATCACCTGATCAGCACTAGTTAGGTCATCTGCCTTATAGATGTCCCCTGTTGTCCCCAAAATGAAAATAACTTGCAATCACCAACCCATTTTTTAAACTTAATATAACTTCCTTGTTCTCATTCCCTTCTGCATATGAAAGTTTTTCATTTTGGACAGCTCCTCTGAGCTCCTTGCTATCTGCTAGACTGGATGCTGTCTGATTCAAAGGGATCTTTGCTCAAATAAACTCTTAGAGTTTTCAACACACTTTTTAGACTTTTTATCTTTTAACAAGAGGAACATTATTTAAACTTTACCAAAGAAAGCAGTTCTAACAGACTCATCCTGTGTCATCATTCTGAAAGGGATGAGTAAAGGTCACTCTAAATCATGCCACTTTGTTGTGTGGATAATTTTTAGCTGAAGGCAGCAAACTCAGGAAACACTTTTACTTCTCCCTTAACTACATAAAAGAATATAGATGGAGACCTGGCCCAGAAAGAGAGCGGTTACCAGACATTATTATTATTGTGGTGTCACAGCTGGTGGGATCTTAGTTCCTGGACCAGGGATCAAACCCAGGCCCCTGGCACTGAGAGCACCAGGTCCTAACCACTGGACCATCAGGAAATTTCTTATTACTGGAAAATGACTCTTTATTAGAAATACTTATCTGCATGGCAAGGGAGACATCTAATTACCAAACATCTATTTTTCTTATTGGCCTGTGAATTACCTTCCTCACATTTGAAACCCTGGGTCCCACCCCACTGCTTGCTGCTGCTGCTAAGTCACTTCAGTCAGGTCCAACTCTGTGTGACCCCTTAGACGGCAGCCCACCAGGCTCCCTCATCCTGGGGATTCTCCAGGCAAGAACACTGGAGTGGGTTGCCATTTCCTTCTCCAATGCATGAAAGTGAAAAGTGAAAGTGAAGTCGCTCAGTCGTGTCCAACTGTTCACGACCCCATGGACTGCAGCCTACCAGGCTCCCCCATCATGGGATTTTCCAGGCAAATGGAAAATCCTGATCCCACTGCTTAGCTCAGGATAATATGCAGGCTTCAATTCCCTGATTGTCTTTGAGGTTTCCTATTTTTTATGGGGCTCCCAAGTGCACAAAGTTCCATTTTTTCTTATATTAATCTATCTTATGTCAGTTAAATTACAGACCAGCCAAAGAAGAGTGGAAGGAAAATTTTTTTTCACTCTAATAGTTCTGAATCTTACTTCTTATTGGTTGTTTGTCTAGGTAAGTTGTTCCCTGCCACTTCTCCGGTGGCTCAGTGGTAAAAAATCTGCCTGCAATGCAGAAGATGTGAATTTGATCCCTGAGTCAGGAAGATCCCTTTGAGATGGAAATGGCAACCCACTCCAGTATTCTTGCCTGGGAAATCCCTTGGACAGAGGAGCCGGGTGGGCTACAGTCCATGGGGTCACAAACAGTTCACAACTTAGTGGCTAAACAACAAAAAGTTGTTCTCCACTGTCTGGCAACATTTTTTTTCCCATTAAAAAAAAAACCAAATTGGCTTTATTAATTGATTCAAGAATGAGGCAGCATCCCATTTAGCAAGCAGAATGGCGTTTAGAGGCTTTGCACAAGATGATGGCAGGTATTTATAGGTAGAAAACTGCATGGGTCACGAAGGTTGTTAGCAAAAGAAAAGAAAGGATTGCTTCAGGATAGCCCATCTTCTTTTGTGGGGGTGCAGAGAATGGCAGGAGTTTTATTATTTCCTGACTAGAATCAGGAAATGCCAGTGGTTTAAAATTCCACTCCTGGGAGAGGTGGAAACTGCAGTTAGATTGGGTATTAAGTCTAGGTGGGGCTTACCACAAATGACTCCATTTTGAATTTGTGTATTTCTTTTTAACAATTCACCCCTTTTGATCAAACTCTCAGTCTGAGAGATGTGATAAAAATGTAGGCCTTGGTGTCACCCTCAGCTACCACTTGGTAGGCTCCACAGTCCTCTCAGCTTTATTGGTCTTTGATGTGGTGTCCATTGGTTGTGGCTTTTGCTTAACCCTTGTGATGGTCACAGGTTATGTTTCCAGTTCACAGTGTCTAAGTCAGTCATTCTCTCTGTTCCCTTTTTGAGCTTTCTGTAGCAGGGTGATTGCTTGCCTGGTGGTCAGGGGCTTTTAAGAAGCATTTAAAGCTTTTGAGAGAATAACACATCAGGGGGATTTATTGTCATAGCTATAAGCAGGATAATTCCCAAGGTTTGAAGTGTACTTCAGAGTCACACTCTCGAAGTCTCAAACCAATCAAACAAGTCAAAGAAAGACCTTCTTAAGAGAGTCACTTTCTTCTTTTTTTTTGCCTCACAGCTTGCAGGATCTTAATTCCCCCACAAGAGACTGAACTTGTGCCCTCTGCGTTGGAAGCGTGAAGCTTAACCACTGGGCCACCAGGGTAGTCCTCCTGACAACATTTTAAATTATTCCCACTGGAGAGTGCTACTGGTATCTAATATTTGAGGGTGAGGATGCTATTAAACATCCTGTAATCACAGGATACCCCTCCACAACAAAGAATAGCTCCAGTAAGATGAGAGTTGAGAATGTAAACAGATTGATAAACACTTGTTTAGATAGAGAAAAATAGGGTTGAATGGCTCCCAAACCCAGAACTGAAGTGAAAGATGCTTTTTTTTTCTTTTTAAAAATATATTTATTTTTAATTTATTTTATTTATTTATTTGTCTGCATTGAGTCTTAGCTGTGGCATGTGGGATCTAGTTTCCTGACCAGGGATCAAACCTGGGCTCCCTGTATTGGAGTGTGGAGTCTCAGCCACAGGACCACCCCAGGGAAGTCCTAAAGATGTTTATTTCTCAGTTCAAATCATTATGCTTTGCTTCTTTTCTTCTCTAAATTTTGGGCAGAAATTCTCCCTTCACTTCGAGATTCTATTTCTCAAAATTAACCTAGGGTATTAGCCAACTGTGGGATCCAGGTCTGCTGACATGCATACCTTTACTTCTCTCTTTTACAAACAACCAGCAAATAATTATTATATTTTGGCTGCACAGCTGGCTTGTGGAATCTTAGGGCCCTGACTAGGAATTGAACCCTGCACCCTGGGCAGTGAAAGTGCAGAGTCCTCTTCCTTGGATGGCCAAGGAATTCCCAAGAACCAGATTATTACTGCTCTTTCACTTAAATCTTACTCTTCTTCCCTGCCTTATCCAGAACAGTTAATAACTTTATATAAAAAATATTCTTTATGTAAACAAGTTCTTTACATAAATAACTTTTAATAAATGTCTACATCCACTCCATTTAATCTAGTGGGTAGAATAATTTTGAGGGGGAAACAATAGCTAATTTCCATTTTCATATTGCATCACAAAACACCCTCCCAGTGTCTGTTAAAATGATCCTGACCAAGTCATATCTACTGTTCGACACTAATGCCTCAAAAATAAAATTGTTATTTTGACATAACCTCATGCTTCATAAAAAAGATACTGTTATATCTATTTCAAGATTTTCTTCAATTTTCAGTTCTTACATAAGGAAAGAGTTGTTTGCTGACACTTGCCTGTTTTCTTCTGGAGAAGGAAATGGCAACCCACTCCAGTGTTCTTGCCTGGAGAATCCCAGGGACGGGGGAGCCTGGTGGGCTGCTGTCTATGGGGTCACACAGAGTCGGACACGAATGAACTGACTTAGCTGTTTTCTTCTAGCTGTCCATATATCATTCTATATCATTTTCAATATTATGTTTTGGCTTTTATTAATCATTTTTCCCATGTGTGTATGTGTATGTGTGGCATTAGAAATGCTTAAACTATGCTAATTGGGCACTTTGGGCTTAGTCGCTCAGTTGTGTCCGACTCTTTGTGACCCTGTGGACCGTAGCCCACCAGGCTCCTCTGTCCATGGAGATTCTCCAGGCAAGAATACCGGAGTGGGTTGCCATGCCATCCTTCAGGGGATCTTCCCAACCCAGGGATTGAACCCAGGTCTACTGCAGGGCAGGCGGATTCTTTACCGTCTGAACCACCAGGGAAGCCCATTTTAGCTTAGTGACACTAAAACGTTTTGCTTATAGCTTGTTGATGGCAGGGGCTATGAATCTCAGAGGTTGTTTTATCCCAAAGTTCATGAAGCTAAAACCATAGGGTGCCTAGTAGTTATAGTTCTTTCTTCTAAGCCTCATGTTCACCTCCAGGCACTTGGGGAGGAAGAAACCCTAGCCACACACCAAAGTGATGACTTGCTGCTTTTGACTGGAAACTTTGGAAGCAAGAATGCTATTTTAATAATTTAGATAAGAAATGAGGGTCTGAACTAGGACCCCAAAAGACTCAAAGGAATGAAAATAATAAATGGTAATTTAGAATTGCTTTTCACATGCATTGTGTGCTATTGTTTCCACTGGGCTTTGTATTACATGAAAGGAAAAAAGTTCACACTAGCTTAAATTGTAAAAGGAACTTATTGGTTCAAAAGAATTGACGCTTTGGAACTTTGGTGCTAGAGAAGACTCTTGAGAGTCCCTTGGACTGCAAGGAGATCAAACCAGTCAATCTTAAAGGAGATCAGTCCTGGGTGTTCATTGGAAGGACTGACGCTGAAGCTGAAGCTCCAATACTTTGGTCCCCTGATTTGAAGAGCTGACTCACTAGAAAAGACCCTGATGCTGGGAAAGATTGAAGGCAGAGGAGGAGGGATGACAAAGGACAAGATGGTTGGATGGCACCACTAACTCGATGGCATCACTAACTCAATGACATGAGTTTGAACAAGCTCCAGGAGGTGGTAAAGGACAGGGAAAGCTCGTGTGCTGCCATCCATGGGGTCACAGAATCGGGCACGACTGAGCGACTGAACAACAAAGTTGGTTCAGAATGTGAAAACTCCAGGGCCAGTAATAACATCAAGTGTGGCCTGTTTCATAACTCAGGCCATGTGATGACCACAGCCCACAATCTCTTCATCCCTCTACTCTGCCATCAGTGGGGCCGTCATCCCTCATCACTTCACTGAATGCTAACAACTCTAGACTCCTCTGCATCGCTAAATTAGAGCTGCCTCAGTTTCAGGCTTCATGTCCTTGCATAACTTTGTGTTCTCTTTAGGAAAAATCATAGGAAAAACAAAATCACATACAAAGGAGCCTACGTTTTAGGTTGCAAAAGGAAATCACAACAAACTATGTCGGGAGCCAGAGTGAGACATCCCACCCGTGACAGGGTCACGTGGCAAACTCAGATGGCAGGGCAATTTGAGTCATCGGATTTCTCCCTGGTTTTTCCTGAACATGCGCCCCCCAAAATAAGAATTTGTCTGTTTTCCCATTTCAGCCCAACCACCCTTTGATAATGCTCTAGCCTGCCTGACAGGTCCCCCTAATTTTCTGCAAGCTTGTGAATTGCTCACAACCTCCCAAATGTGGAAGGCACAAAAGCCTCAAAGTATCTTAAAGTTTTAGAGTCTTTTCAAATGTATATTGGTGACAGGATTTCACGGTTGACTCAATGATTGCTGCCAGACCTCCTTATTTCTTATCTCTCAGGCACCCGGGAAGATGTGATCTATGTAATTGGGATATGGAAAAAGGGATATGTAGTAGTTTTGATATTAGCAATACTGAACTTTTGAGTAAGTTACCTTTGCTATAAGTCACTGTACTTCCTTTTATTACAAACTGCTGTATTCCTATTTAGTGTTTTCTGAGAGTGGCATTCAGACTTTGAAAAGATTAACACAGATAAGTTTTCTGGTTAACAAAAACTTCATCAGGAGAGAGCCATAAAAATGTTAATGGGCCTCTTGGCCAGAAGATAGTGTAAACCACCTGAGACTTTTGTAACAGGAGAATATGCAAATAAGGAAGCCTTGTCACAATGAGGGTTGGGACTGCTACTTCTGCGTAACTCTGCATATTCTATTGTGTGTAATTTGGGGTATATAAGTTGATTCTGAACAATAAACGCTCTCTTGGAGCCTTACGCCAACGTTAGATTTCCCCTTTTTTCCCCTTTTTCCCCCTTCCCTTTTTTCCCTTCCTTCCCCTTTTTTCCCTCTTGGAGCTTTACACCGACGCTGGGCTTCCCATGTCATTCTTTTTCTCCCCTTTCTCCCTTTTTCGCTGAATTCCCATCTGGGGCGGGGAGGCTCACCACATCTACTTATCTGTCCCGGCTGCTAAGATCTGTAAGAGAGAGGGCCCAGGAAGGGGCACTCTCCGATATTCAAACAGACGCCGGTGGCCTACGTAGATGGTGCAAACCTCTTGTCTTGAGGTTTTATTGGTTTTCCCTGTAAACCAAGTTATTCAGCCCTCTTTTCTTCCACTAATTTCCTACTATACTATTCTTTCCTGAGCTATCCTGTTCTCTCCTATCCTTTCCTATCTCGCCTGCTCTGTCCCCGCTTTGAATATCCCTGGATCCACCGGGGCTGGACCCCGGCAAAACTACAAAAGTTAAACGCTGACAAATATCAGATTATTACAAAATCAGCATCATAATTTATTATTAGTTAACTGGCTGATATATATATATGTCTAGAATATCTTCTTTCTACATGTTAGGCTACATAATCTTTGAACAGGACTCCCCAGGTGGTGCAGTGGTAAAGACTCTGCCTGCCATTGCAGAAAACCCAAGAGACATGGGTTCAATCCCTGGGATGGGAAGATCCTCTAGAGTAGGAAATGGGAACCCACTCTAGTATTCTTGTCTGGAAAATTCCATGGACAGAGGAGCCTGGCGGGCTACAGTCCATGCGGTTGCAAAGAGTCGGACATGACTGAGCACACAATCTTTGAACATCTCTTCAAATGATGATTTTATAATATTTTCTGTAGAGAATATGGAAGTTAATTCAGTCTTTCACCTGTTAGAGTTGATTTTTAAATTTTATTATTACTTCCAGCTTATAAAAAATTTTTCCCCTACTGTTTCACAACTTGTGTTTGGAACTATCCCTTTTGCAAATTCCTCCATAGTTTCTTGCTTAGGTGAAGTATGAATATTTGCTGTTTCCAGAACACACCAAACACTTTCGTATCATTAATCACAATGTTCCTTAAACTGAGTGTATTATTTTCCTTTCTTGGCTCTTTGAGAAGCTTGTTAGGGTGTAAGCTGCTTCCTTTTTGAAGCCTTTGAGATTTCCTTACCTAATTTCTATGTCTCCTGCAGTGTCACTGCACTCTGCCTGCACATCTCTCCCAGTATTTACTTTACTTTGCCTTTTTGTTGTTGTTGTTGTTGTTTAAAATTTTTTTGGCTGTGCAGTGAGGCATTTGGGATCTTAGTTCCCTGACAAGGGATTGAATCTGCACCCCTGCAGTGAAAGTGCAGAGTCTTAACCACGGAAATGCCAGGGAAGTTGCTCCTTCTTTTACAGATGACAATTTATGGGATATCTCCTAAAAGGGTATAGGCTCTTCTGGGGCTGAGGCTGTGTCAGTTTCTTCTATGTTTTCCCCACAAGAGCTGGCAGAGTCCAAGGAGCCCAGGTTGGCATGACTTGTTTAATGAGTCCTTACAAGTATTTCCTAAAAAGAAGTGCCTAGCTACCACCCATTATGACAGTCTTAGGTTCTGAACCATTAATCTTGACTTCCTTAAGATTACTGGTGCTCTCATCTTTATAGGATATCAACTTCTCCTCCGCCCTTTTCCATTCTTATCTTGCTCTTTGGATGAAGGCACTTTTCATTCAATAAATATTTATTGAGCCCCTTCCAGGTATTGGAACTGATGCCGAATAGATACCTGGCCTCTGTGTACTGGTATCTAATCAAATCTCAGAGACAGATTTTTGAGTGTAGTAGGAAAAAAATGGCTTTATTGGTTTGCCAGGCAAAGGGGGACACAGCGGCCTCCTACCTCTCAAAACTGTATGTCCCAAGCTGGGAGGATTTGGTGAAGTGTTTTATGACAGTTGTTCCAGGGCAGGGTTGCTGATAAAAATTAGAGTGTGTGCAGGGCCTGCACTCTATTAATCTGGTCCCAGGTGGTCTCCTCTGGAATGAAGATTGCTGTGGTTATGGCTCAGTCATGTCCAACTCTTTGTGACCGCCATGGACTATAGCCTGTGGGCTCCTCTGTCCGTGGGATTCTCCAGGCAAGACTATTGCAGTGGGCTGCCATGCTCTCCTTCAGCGGATCTTCCCAACCCAGGATTGGTTGGTTCCCAGCCCATCTCTGTGGTGTCTCCTGCATTGGAGACAGATTCTTTACCACTAGCGCCACCTGGGAAGCCCAAAGAATGCTAATATCTTCCATTTGTTGGGGTTTTAGCTCTGTTAAGAGCTAAAGATATTGTTATATGTATCCTTTGAGGGAGAACCAGGGCTGACCTGGTGGCTCAGATGGTAAAGAATCTGCCTGCAATGAAAAAGACTCCAGTTCGATCCCTGGGTCAGCAAGATCCCCTGGGGAAGGGCATGGCAACCCACTCCAGTATTCTCACCCAGATAATTCCATGGACAGAAGAGCCTGGTGGGCTGCAGTCCACAGACACAACTGAGTAACTAACCCTTTCCTTTCCTTTCCTGTATCCTTGATTAGTAACTGTTCAGATCTGCCCTTTGGACATTAGGGAAGGTCATGGAGACCAGAGTCTATCTCTGCAAGAAATGGGAGGCACTGCGAGGCTTCTGTGCCCAGGAACCCCATAATGTCCTGCTTGGTTTCACTACTAGAGATGAGCAAGCAGTTTAATCTCTGCCTGCATGAAGTGCTTATTCTGGTTGGGGTCAGGTGGTGGGAGTGGGAAAAACAAACAACAAAGAAGTGAACAAATAAATACATGAGAACATTTCAGAGTGTGGTAAGGTCTAAGGAAAATAAGCCAGGAAGATGTGATACAGAACAATGTGCTTAGATGGTCAAGAGCTGAGTAGTGGGGAAGGCTTGACATCAATAGGTACTTATCTTCTCTACTAAGGTCACTAGAGTTGTCTGGAGTGATGCCTTTCCTGACTCCCCAGATCCTGTGTCCCATTCTTGGCACTGCCTCTGATGATGTGAACAACAGATGTGGGGCCAAGAAAGGCTTGTACTCTTGAAGTGGAAACATCCATTTAATGTAGTCAGTGCTCTGCTGGGAGCTGGGCAAGGTCTCTGAGGAGCTGCAGTGCTTAGGATTCATGATATGCTAGACTTTCTCTTCTGGGTGATTTTTTTCCCAAATGTCATGAAAAGGAAAAGGAAAGAAATAAAGACTGAAAATTCTGTCAGTGAAAAGATGAGAGACTCTATATCTTTTTTTCCTGCTGTAGCTCTTGATTTGATAATGATCTTGATAATTTGTAAATTGCTTTTCCAGCTTCTTAGTTCTCTGTGCCCATGTTTTTTTCTTCTGTTTCAGCTGGCATGTGCTTTCTCTAAGTTAATCAATGGAATATGGAATTCTAATTTATTTGGGAAGAGGTATGTCAGTCTTACTCTGAGTGATGGTGGAGATGGGGACAAAGAGCCTAATAGGTGGGACTTCACCTTATAGTCAAGGATTTAAGAAAAGATAAGTCCTGGTGGTTCTTTGTAATAGCACATTAACACTGGGAATGACATTATCTAAAGATGAGAAATGAGAATAGGATTTTCCTAGCTCTAGCTTCTTTGGGAAATGGTTTTATAGTAAGCATTACAAAGACATTTCTTGCTGAAATCAGGTGCAACATAAATAGTATATTCCTGAATTATAATTAGGAATAATTTTGAATTCTTAAAATGGAAAAATGTTGTCTGATATGATTTATAGTTTTTCTTTTTTAAAAAAGAACACTGGAATTTCCAAATCGACTGGTTTTTGCAAGTAATAAATGTTCATGAAATTACACTCATCCTAAAATAAGGCATTTTGCCACAAACTAATTGATCCATACACATTACAGTGAGTCATCTGTGTGAATTTCCAGGACTTTACCTTTGCAATTATGTCTAGCTCTTGCATTGAGGTATTTTTGACAGTCATTCTCCAAACAAGATTTGTGCTTCAGCACAAATAGATGTATGATTAATAGAAGTTTAAAAATATGTTTTTGCAAATGCTTGCCGCCCCTCCCTCCTTTGCCAATTTGTCACCTGTGCTAAGTGGATATGGAGACAATTTAATGAATACAATTTACCACAGACTTGAGCAAAAAAATAAATTTGATTCTGGAGCACCACAAATTACAGAATCTCGGAAATGAAAAGAACACTGAAAGGTCATCTGGTTGTCCTTCTTCATTCAGACAGGTTTGCACTTCTCATTATAGCCCCGCAAGAATCTATCCTAATTCCAAAGACATCCTGGGAAGCCGATTTCACCAGCTCTCTCGTTATCGCTAATGTGAAGCATCCATCACTTGTAGAAAATTCGTCTGAAGGACATCTAATTTCCTCACACTGGAGTTTATTCACATTTCCTTTAAATGAGTCTTCAGTGATGACCACATAAAATTTCTGTTAACCAACTGCTCTAGGGAAACGAAATTGAGGAGGTAGTGCTTATTAAGCTCTCAGAACAGGGTGTGGCGTGTAATAAGCTCTCGGGACACGTTGCTACCTGCTAGGTCATTTCAGTCATTGTCAGACTTTGCAACTCTATGGACTGTAGCCCACCAGACTTCTCGGTCCATGGGATTCTCCAGGCAAGAATTCTGGAGTGGGTTGCCATACCCTCCCCTCCAGGGTATTTTCCCAACCCAGGGATAGAACCCATGTCTCTTATGTCTCTTGAATTGGGAAGCAGGTTTTTTACCACTAGCAGCACCTGGGAAGCCCTCCGGACACGTTAGTTGCCAGGATAACAATTATCATGATCATCACTAGAGAAGGAGAGGTCAGAGTCCCTGTCTGGTGATAAAGGAACATGAAGTCGTTTGGGGATTATCTGTTTTGCCTGCCTGGTGGTAGATGACTTAGCTATTGTATCCTGGCTCACTAGAAAGGAGTGTGTAATTGTTGACATAGGAGCGGGCAGGGGGCTGGAAGGAATGGCTACACTTGTGCCAGCTATTTGCCGCTCCCTGATGATGTCTACACGTTCTTTGGGGGCAGGGAGCCCATTTTATTAGTCTTGAGTTCCTGGTACTTAGCATAGTGCCTAGCACAGAAAGACACAGTATGTACTCACACACTGACTTATACAAATCACTCAACAGAATATTTATGCTATCATGTGAGTATGATTGGGCTTTCCAGGTGGCCCTAGTGGTAAAGAGTCCACCTGCCAATGCAGGAGACATAAGAGACTAGGTTCGATCCTTGGACCAGGAAGATTCCCTGGAGAAGGAAGTGGCACCCCATGCCAGGATTCTTGCCTGTAGATTTCCATGGACAGAGGAGTCTGGCAGACTATGTATAGTCCATTGAGTCGCAAACAGCCGGACACAACTGAAGCAACTGAGCACAAGTGAGTATTATTCCTGCATTCCAGTATGGTGTTATAACTAAAAAAAAATTTTTTTTTCTTGTATGCATTGCTGTTTCTCAGGTCAGACCTCTTTCTGTTTTTGTTTTTGTTGTTTTGTTTGTGTTTTTTTGGCAGCACTGCCAGGTATCTTAGTTCCCCAACCAGGGATCAAACCTATGTCCCTTGCAATGCAAGGCCAAGATCTTAACTGGACTGCCAGGGAAGTCTGGAGACCTCTTTCTTTCTTTTTAATTTTAATTTTTTTACTAAAGTATAGTTGATTTACAATGTGCTAATTTCAGATAGGTGTACAGCAAAGTGATTCAGTTATGCATATATATAGATATATTCTTTTTGTGTGTGTCCATTCTTTTTCAGATTCTTTTCTCATATTTTTTAGCCCTTTTTTTATCACCCCCCACCTTTTTTGTTTTTTTTACTTTGGCCAAAGTGGGCATGGTGACTGTACTCTGAAGGTTATCTGTGAGTTACAGAGACCAGAATTAAACCTTGTGTCTTGATACATCCTTGAGCCTTGTGATGAATTCTGTGTCAAGCTCTGTGCCCATGCTTCCTGGTGGCAGGCTGGTTTCATTTGTATGTGAAGCATGATGAAGTTCAAAGTCAGGGAAGGTTTTACAGGGTTTCAGCCAATGGAATCAGAGGCTTTCACACAAAATTTTGCCCTGATTATGGTTGTTGCCCACTTTGCAAATAGAGCTCTAAAGTTCTTGCCAGGGAGCTTCATAATCTTAGAAAACCATCAGAGGAGTCATACAGGTTGAGAAATGAAAATACTGGAGCTCAGTTTTGGCTCTGACACCCTCTCTGCTATTCGTCATCAGCCTGATTCACGTTGTTAACCATCTGTTTTCATGAGGTTCAATGTGGGAAAGGATGGAGAAGGAAGGAAACTCTTTTTTCATTCACTCAGAGGAGATGCCATGCTATTAAGCTTCTTCCCATCTCCATCATTTTCGTGGCCCAGATTGTGCATTGTAGGGTTTATTTTTCTAAGGCTGAGGGTGGAGCCTAAGTAGGATCCACTGGGGCAGAGAGAAGGGACCAGACCAAAGGGGTGAGAGGTTAGCCTTCAACCAGGTCAACAAGGGGGAGGAAATGAAGGTTGCTTCTATACCATTTCTTGTGAAAGAGATGGAATTCTAGGGGCGAGTGACTCCACCCTGGCTTCTCGCTTCGTCTGTGTTTCCTGAACTTTCAGAGAAGTGCATGTGTGCTAAGTCACTTCCATTGTGTGCGACTCTATGCAAACCTAGTCCTCCAGGCTCCTCTGCCATGGGATTCTCCAGGCAAGGATACCAGCATGGGTTGTCATGTCCTCCAGTAGAGTTTGGAAAAATGGAGTGTGGTGGACAAGATTGAGAAGCTCACATGGGAGAGGATTTGTATTTCCTTCCCTGGCTATATGGCCCTTACCCAGTGCCCACCCTCTGGGTGACCAGAGAAGCCAAAGGACATTTTGACTGGAAGGGCCACTCCTGGGTGATACAGTTAAGCCTGGAAAGAGTGTGGGTACAGTACACTTTGGCGGTGGCTCCTTCCTGATCCACAGTTTGGACCCTGAAGTTCAGCCCAGAGGGAAGGGCTCTTGCAGACTGATTGGTGAACACGTTGCTCCTGGTTGAATTCTCAGAAGCCAGCACTGAGTTTCTCTACATCGCCTGCCCCAACCGCTTACGTCCAGAAAAATGCACCTTTTATGTACCTCTTCTTCTGTTAACCCTGGAGGAGGGCATGGCAACCCACTCCAGTATTCTTGCCTGGAGAATCTCCATGGACAGAGGAGCCTGCTGGGCTACAGTCCATGGGTTGCAAAAAAGTTAGACACGACTGAAGCTACTTAGCTCGAACACCTCATTTAAATGAATGACAACCAGGAGGGGGCCCTCTTGCTTTAGGAAAGTGAAGTCACTCAATCGTGTCCAACTCTCTGCCACCCCATGGACTGTAGCCTACCATGCTCCTCTGTTCATGGGATTTTCCAGGCAGTAGTACTGGAGTGGATTGCCATTTCCTTCTCCAGGGGATCTTCCTGACCCAAGGATCGAACCCAGGTCTTCCACATTGTAGACAGACGCTTTACCGTCTGAGCCACCAGGGAAGTCCTGCTTTAGGAAGATGGTGGTGATATCTGAGCTACGAGGGAACACAGGGAGGAAAGTGTCATTGAGTCCAAGGCCAGTCGATTCTCCTTGTCACTCTTCACCCCTATATCTTCAGGACAGGGGTCAGGTGTAGAGACCAGGCACTCGGCAGCCATAGCTGTATTGGGTCACAAATACGATGGTGACATTTTATTTAATATTAATAGCCATCTCTTATTAATTTAACTCAAGAAAGTGTCCTTGACTTTAAGAGCAGGGAAATGCTGTTGTAGAGAGTTCAATCTCTCAGGAAGTATCATCCTCAAAACTTTTAGACTATTAAGGAAAGGTCTTTCAGGTAAAGACTGTAATGCATGTCCCCAGGTCTCTATTAACAAAATGAGGAAGTTTCCTTGATGGAAAGGCAGCATAGCAAAGCAAGAGCTTTTTTTGTTGTTGTCATTGTTTGTTTAGTCGTTAAGTTCTGTCTGACTCTTTTGTGACCCCATGGACTATAGTCCTCCAGACTCCTCTATTTATGCGATTTCCTCAGGCAAGAATATTGAACTGGGTTGCCATTTACTTCTCCAGGGGATCTTCCCGACCCAGGGATTGAACTCTTGTCTCCTGCATTGGCAGGCGGATACTTTTCTGTTGGGCCACCAAATTAGTGCATGTCCCCAGTGCTCTATTAGCAAAGAAAATGAGGAAATTTTCTTTGATGAAAAGGCAGCATAGCAAAACAAGAGCTGGCATTGACCTTGTTGCTGCTGCTGCTGCTAAGTCACTTCAGTCGTGTCCGATCTGTGTGACACCATAGACGGAAGCCCACCAGGCTCCCCCGTCCCTGGGATTCTCCAGGCAAGAACACTGGATAGTTAGAATAGGAAAAAGGAGTCCAAAATGGCGGTGGCTAAAGACAAAGGGAAAAGCCTGCAAAAGTAGAACAAAGGAAGATCTGAGGACTGGAGTGAGGACCTCAGGCAAAACAAACAGCACTCCTGGCTAGCCCAAGTTACATAGGGCAGGCCCAGGGGGAGGAGAAAAAAAATATAAAAAGAGGAGCCAAAATTGGGCTGGGAGCCTCTCTTCTCCCCGTGTCTTTTGGGTTCTGTAAGCCCTCACACCTTAAGGATGTATTTTCCTTTACTTTCTAAATAAAACTGAGCTGCAACACGGAGCTGTAACCCTGGTCCGTCAGAGGGCTGTAACGCTGGTCTGTCTGTTGCTTCACATTTTTGTTGCAACAAGACAGAACTGAGGAAATTACACACTCCCCTGACAACCTCGATGGTCAGGCATCCATATTCTGTAGCCGAGCTGCCTGGGTTCACATCCTGGCTTTACTAGCTGTGTGACCTTCGGCAAGCTACTTAACTTCTCTGTGCCTCAGTTTCCTCTTATGTAAAATGGGGATGTTAATAGAACTAGTATTGTGAGATTTAAATAAACATATGTATAGGACTGGACACATGATAAGTGCTGTAAGTGCGGGACAGGGAGGCCTGCCATGCTTCAGTTCATGGGATCACAGAGTTAGACACGACTTAGCAACTGAAAAACAACAAGTGCTGTATGAGAGATTATTAAATAAATAAGCCTCTCTCCTTACTATCTGTTCACCACTTATGTTGGAGAGCCTGACTCAACTGATGGTCTAATCATTTATCTCCTTGGCCAGGAAAGATGGGCTTCCCTGGTGGCTCAGCTGGTAAAGAATCAGCCTGCAATGTGGGAGACCTGGGTTCAGTCCCTGGGTTGGGAAGATCCGCTGGAGGAGGGCATGGCAACCCACTCCAGTATTCTTGCCTGGAGAATCGTCATGACAGAAGAGCCTGGTGGGTTATAGTCCATGGGGTTGCAAAGAGTCAGACATGACTGAAGTGACTAAGCACAGCACAGCAGCCAGAAGGACTGGCTGTACAATCTGTGGGGCCTAAAACAAAGTGAATATACTGGGTTCCTTACTGAAAAATTATTCAGAACTTCAAGATGGTGGCAGCAGGGCATTAAATTGAGTGCCAGGCTCTTCTGAATATCCATACTTCTGTGTGATTGCTTGAGTCACACACCCAGAGCTGATTCTGGGGTCGGAAATCAAGACTTGATTTATCCAACAAGGACTGATGAGATTGGTTTTAGGAATGGTAGTGGGAGACTGTCTCAAAATTCTTTGATGATCTTACCCCAGTATTTTGCAAGGTTGTGTGCACTGAATTTTTTTTTTAATATAAAGTAAGTGATGCATTCGTAGGCTGTCTAAAAGGATTCATCTGAGAAGAATACTTTAAATGGTAATGGATCCAACTTTTACTTTTTGCCAGGCTTTGAAGTTTTATCCCTCACTTCCTCCAAAAAGCTCCCTGCTTCAACAGTCAGTAATGAGGTGTTGAGAAACCATGGATTGTTGGGTGGCGGGTGCGGATGCCATGCTCGATGTGAAGTGGCTTCATGCAGAGAACTGAAATGACACAGATGATTCATTTACACATTTATTTTCTATCTTGCTTATTCTACCAGACTGGAATGGAGAACAATGTCAGCAATTTTATAGACATTTTGACATAAGGTAAACAAGTATTTTGATGTTGAACAATTTTTCAGACTACTACATGCATATAAGTATGCCGATTGGTGCAGAAATATTGAGTTGATTAACAAACTACTGATACAAAATCACATTTTCTTTTTATGGAGTTAAAGTGCAGAAGATATGGGAACATTGATACAAACACCATTAAATGGGAGAGAAAGGCATTGTATTAATGGTGCAGGATGGACAGCTGCACAAACACAAGTATGTGAAACCGTTTCCTCTTTAAAAAACTGAAATAAAACACCTCGTTTCAATTAGGATGAAATAAAGCATGTTGAGGCAGATGAATGAGACTAGACAAAACTTACTACTTATGCATACATAAGCTCTGGCTTCTATTGAGAGTTTGTATTAAAAACATTTCAACACAGTATGAGATGAAGTGCTAATCCTATTATGTGTGTAAACCGGACAGGATAACCCAACTGAGAAATCTTCAGAAATAAAATACTTGATTGTGCTTCTTTTCCCCTGCAGCATTCAGAGCATTCATAGATAGTATGAAAACCCTCTAAAACATTAAAGTTAATAAAAGATAGTGATGCTTCATGTGACAGTCCCTATAAATCTAATACCATATGTAACTTAGAAATATGAAATTGTATTACCTAATGTATATGGTAATTTTAAGAACTATTATTTAACTTTGAATTTCTGACACTATATTTCTTAGGTTTTAAAAATTGTATGAGTGTTTTTTAATCTGGGAGATATTAGGAACTCAATAGACATTATTAAAATCTCTACAGCTTGAGACAAATAGAATCAGGTTGTTTGTCAACCTATTTTACAGGGAAATCACCCACAATTATTCCCAGGAAGGCTTTTTATGTGCATTAATTACTGATAGTTTTAATAACTGTAAGTTTTCATAAAATTACTTTGTGAATATTCACAGAATTGTCCTGAGTTTAACCAGAAGACAATTCTAACATTAAACATTGAATTAATGAGTTTGGGGAGTTAGACACATTGTTTTTAATAGTTTATAACTCTAGTTAACCAAAAATGCATAATATATGACTCTGGTTAACCCAAAACCCAGTAAATTCAGGCTCTACCTCCTGATCCTAAATGTGCTCATGTCCACATGCACACAGACCAACACGACTGCCTTCCCCAAAGCCAATCAACTTTTCAAAAAGTGTACGCTATAAACTTCAGTTTCCTCCATTTAACTCACTTGGAGATTTGTCTTTCTCTTTTAGTTTTTCTTTTTTTCTTTCCTCCTCTCTTTCCCTCCATTTCCTCACCTCCTCTTCCTCCCTACTACCTCTACATCCCTCCCAAAATGTTAGCCTCTGAAAGTCTATATGTGTTTATTTTATATATATCTGACTTTAGCTTTTGAAGACTAAAAGGAAAATAACATATACTTGACACTGGACATCACCAAATGGTGCCATTTCTGAGGAATGTCTACTCTGACTAGTGAGAAGAGCTAGTGTCAAACGGGTAAACCTTCACCACACTACTCTCCTCTCATTTTACACATAATAGTGGTGAAAGAAACCATTTAAGGCAGGTCTACACTGGCAATGGGAAATAAATTAAGCAGTTATCTGGGAATATCAGCAGCTAATTCTCTTTAGTTTATTAACAGACAACACTTTTTAAAACTGAATTACTCGACATATTGAGACTATGTAGATATGATGTAGAGATTTGTATTACAAGCCTGAAAAGACACTTAAAAAATACAACTTCAGTATTTTATAGTAGAGAATGCACAGATCAAAATGATTCAAACAGTGAGCTGTTCCACTAAAGGTGTTATTGCACTGCCTCAGACCTTTTTTGGCTAGATATTGAGTAAGCAGTTTATAGTTACTTTTGTACCGTGGTCTATGTATGTGACGTCGTAACATAGTGCATTGACATAGTAAGATGAGACAGTCACACTGGCAGCTTTAAAAAGCAGTAGACATAAACAGTCAACACTGAGTTTTTCCCTAAGCTACATAGAGGCAAGGAATAAATACATTTAGTGAACTGGTTGGGCAGCATAATGCTTTATCTGAATATTATTTAATAAGCTAGGAACTTGATTTTTTTAGAAAACAGGTAGGAATACAGTATTTGTTAAGCTATAACTAAATAGTAATAAAATCTAAGCTGTCATGCAGTTATGCTTTAGAACATGGATTTTTTTTAAAGCATCATAATACGTTGATTGAAACCCCAAACTAAGCAATGTGTTACACTAAAGCTTTCGTAAAATTACTAGGCAAAGAAACAAAAATAAAACAAAAAACCCAAATAAACAAAACTTGGTAAAATCAAAGTATTATTTTCGTTTACCAATGACACATACTGGATACTCTGAAAGTGAAATTTTACATATCTTGGAAACTCTTTTGCAGACTCAATAGAAGATTGATCCAAAGTAAGTTAATTCAAGTTACTGTTCAAGTTAGTTGCACTCCCCTGGTTGCACGGTGACTGCCCCAATTTGGCTAGAGGAGTTGCATTTAGTCAGTGTAAAGGACTAGGTGTGCAGCATTATTTGTAGTCCTTGGTCATCATCACTTATAGGAAATAGGGGCTCAGGTTAAATTCTTGTAACTTGAAATTATAAATAAATTGAAAGAGAAAACAAGCCTCCTTCTCTGTTACATTTCTTGGTCAATAAGATTTCAACATAAAAGAATAAATAAATGATGACAGTCTATACCTTTTTGATTTTAAAACCAAAATTTAATTAAGAATATTTGAATTCTGAAAGCTTTTGCTTTCATTTTGGTTTAATCTGGTAAATAGCCAATTATGGTAAAGCTGGAATAAAATTCAGTTCTGAATTACTTTATGAAATATATCCTTAGGTTTACAAGTGTTTAAAGCATAAAAATGGAGTGATACATTGATATTCACATAATGACTAGTCTTGTTTAATTCGGTAGTAATAAGGATGATGTAAATGGGATCGCAAAGAGTCGGACACAACTGAGCGACTGAACTGAACTGAAAGGACTTCAAATATATAGTATCTCTAAAGGCTTTAGTAATTGTAGGAAGCTGATATATCTCTAGAAAAACTGACATTTGTCTACCGAATATTAAAAATCTAAGGCTGCTAGGTAAAAAAATTTGCATTACATAAGTTTTCATAGCATGTTATTTATCCAAAAAATGTCAATCTCTCTTTAAAGCCACATGAAATGGTTTCATATATAATGTATGTATACATATATATATATATAGTATATAGCAAATAAAATGTTGTCTATTTTATGGTAACAGTGAGTAAAAACTTACATTTACACTCATACACACATGTAAAATTTTGACTGTTTAGGAAGACACAGAAGAATTTTAGAGACTAATTAACACACAAATGTGAATTGAATGCTTTCTTTTGAAACACTCAAAATTCCTCCTATTTGTCTTCAGGTATTGTGCTTGGTGCTTTACTATATACTACCTCATTTAATTTATAATAGTCTTTAAAAAAACATTTACAAAAGATGAGAAATATTAATTTCAAATGACCACATAAAGATATTTTTATATAAAAAACTTAAACTCTAATCCAAATATGACTTATTTTTCATTGGATGTAGAGTAAAGCACTATTTTTCAGTATAGCCTTCTGTCCATATCTAATATCCCCTGTTAAAGTTTTTTTTAAGTTGCCATTATGATTTTGGCTCAAGAACCATATTGAAACTACCATGCCAATATCAGTTTTCCCCGATGAAAATGTTTGTTAGCATTGAAAATAATGAAAAAGATAATACTGGTATTTTCTTTTTATATACTGCCCTGAAAACACACACTAATTGGTTACACACAAAATTTTAGTGGAAGTTTGCATTTAGGATGGTATCTTGTGATATTAGTGAATGGGGCACCATTTCTCTCATCAACCTAGAGATTCAAGAAATTGATGGAGGCTTTAACAATTATTTGTTCTTTGTTAATAGTAGGAGAAAACATTGTGTCATTGCTTTGTTGATCAAATCATATTATGACATGGTGTAGAGAGTTCTTTTGTGCTCAGGATTCTCCAAGATTAGTGACCTTGACTATGGGCTCCAAGTTGCTATTGCCCGTGGTTCATTTAGTCCTGCCCTTGACTTGACCCTGAAGACCCGTGTAACCAGGCAGATCCGACGGAAGGATTGCTAGTGAATACTGCAGACAGGAGAGGAATGAAGAATCTGGATGATCTGATATGAGATTTGATCAAAAGAATCTGTTTCAGAATCAGGAAGATGAAACTTGAAAGGAAGGTGGAAGGGAGTGGGAAGATCAAGTCACTGCCACAGATGGTTTCCACTCTACATCCAGGGCACAGAACTAATATTAGTAAATTGCCCAATAACCTTCCCCTTTCAGCCTTTCTCTCACTTACTCTCATTCCTTCAAACAAAACAAAGCAAGCAAGCTGAACCATAAGCAACAATATGAAACAGAAAAGCTTTTGGATCGAAAGCAAGGTGCCAAGAGCAGACATAGTCATTATGCAGATAAATGAAAGGTTATTAAAAATGCTTCAGTGTGCTAATGGTACCTTGTATTTACTTAACACACCTTTTTTATACATTTATTGTTGAATTTTTAATGCTTTAATATGCTGCTTTAAAACTGCATACGTTTAAATTTGACTATTGGACAAACCCAGTGTTTTATAAGTTGCAGGGTTTTTTTTTCTTTCTTTGGCTTTGAAATAAATAGGAAGATTTTGTAAATTTTTTAGTGAGATTTTCATAATATATACACATTTGTTACTTCTGGTGATAATATTTTTGTTGGATAACTAATTTGGGTACTATTAGAACATATTACCTTCGGTGTTATCTATTTGCTTTCCAAAACTCCTCCCCATTTCAATGAAACATTACGTGACTATAATCTGGAGATTAAAATCACAGCCTAACCCATATGCTGCAAATAAGAATATTAGGAGCATCTTGGTTTAAAGAGAATGGCAGAAATGGCAAAAATCTGGCTGTAATTCGATTTCTGGCCAGTATCCATAGATACGGCTTGGAAGTTTAGAACCACTTGTGTTTTTGACAGGGTAATTCAGGGGTACTTCAGGTTCTACCTTTAAGTAGAATGGAGAGTGTGGATTTGTCCTTCCAGATTTGTGATTCTTAAAAAAGGCACGACTTTGAGCGCTCTTCTGTCTTTCCACTAATGGCAGAAAGGTCAATGTAGCATTTACTAATGTGTATTCAGAGTGCAGACTAGGACACTTCTAAACATTTAGTTAAACTTGTGACTCGTTTTAAATTTGGAGACAGCAGGTAGAACCACTTTGAAAGTGCTGTGCAGGGGGTGGCAACGATTTTATCAGATATTTTAGAATAAGAAAAAGAAAACAGAGACATGATCACCGAAAAAAAAATAACTTGGTGTGATTTTGACTCTATGCACGGGTAATGGAAGGTGGAAAACGGTCCAGAACTTTTTCAAGTCCTCCTTGCCCCATCCTTTCTTGGCAGACGGAATTCCACTTTCTTTCAAACTGACCAGTAGAGGGCACTCAACACAGACTGAAAAAGCAGGAGGAGTGGGCTCCTGACATCCTTTGGGACATCTGTGTATTTACCTGTCTGAGCGACTGAACTGAACTGAACTTGTTGCCAGGATTCTGAGTCTTAATTTTGAAAGTCTATATTGCTTGGTATTTAATCTAAACTCTTTTTAGGTTGAAATGGAGCAAAAATAACAGAAAGAAAACCTATTCAGCTATATCACTTGCCAGCTTGCCCAGGATGGAAGGGAGATAAACTCCATTGCTAGATTGGCATTAAGCTTTCCTTACCAGCAGGTAGTGAGGGGTTCTCCCACAGCATACAGGCTAGGATTTAAACGAAATTAAACGGAACAGATAAGGAGTATAAAAACAGTTATTTTTCAACATTGTTTTTTTGTCAGAATCTTCTATCTTTTGGCTGAAGTGGGCAATATCTACACTAAAATAAATTATCACTAACTTTCAGACAGCTACTATAGTTTTAAGCATGGATGTTTAGAAAGCTTATGTGGTGGTCATTCAGATTCTAGACTAAGGAATGAAAATAAATAACAAATCTGAGAAAAAATAAAAGTGGATTACAGAAATTCTAAGACAACAAACTCAAACATATTGCCATACTATTTCCAGCTCAAGCTATGGAATTAGATTTCACTTGAGAACATAGTCTCTTTGAATATGAAATCTCTGCTGGAGTGTGAAACTGAAGGAATGAACTGTGCATAAATTAACTTCTGGCATAAGGTAGACAGTAAATGTTTGTTGAATGAAGTATTTTACCTCAGAAATATGGAAATATATGTTAGATAATAAGAACTAATTTCTTCAGGAGAGAGATTAAAGCTGGAATTATAATCTCAATCACAAATTTTATGTTAATAAGCAGTTTCAATTGCATCAAGAATTACACACACACACACACACACACACACACACGTACCAAATATAAATTTCTTGGCTTAAAAACACATTTAGTTTACCTACCTATTTCTTAGTCCTTCTTTTTGGGGGGTAATTGTATCTTTTGCTGGCCTTGGATTGTCTCACTACTAAAGAGAATTCCCCACCTTCCTTTCTTTGTATGTATATTTATAGTTTAAAACCCTTTTAGACTTAACAAGGAAGAGATTATGCATTAATGGCAATGGTAAACAGGTCTATGAAATTAAGTCAGGCTATTTTAAAAAGTCAAGTAGAAGCAATGGTAATTGACATCACTAAAGAATAGCATTATATTACAATAAGTGCTAACTATTATAACATAGAATGTTCACCAAGATTTTGGAATTGAGACCTTTCCCCTTTCTTACTAGAGATGGGCCTTCGAGTGCTTCCAATTTTTATTTAGATTTTGTAGTCTCTTTCTTTTTTAGTTCTGTTTGGGTGAGGGCAGTTGAAGTGGGAAAACACCCAAGAGATTTTCAAATTCACATGGGCCTAAGTGAATTAATCCCTTGAGTCAAGCTAAACCATTTTTGATTACTGAATTTTAAACACTTTCCATTTAGAAATTCAGAGGACTAAATAGAGAATATTGATAGACTGCTAAAAGGTTGCCTATCATCAACAGGAAGTGAGGAAAAAAATTAAGATGCTTAGTTTTTAACCAAATAACCATCAACAAACTATTAAAGTATAAAATTTGCTACAGAGTTTTTCACCAGTATTAAATTTTGCTCTACTTATTAGTGATAGACTATTACTAGCTACTTTAACAAATAATATATCTAAGAATTATTTTTCAATTTACCAGATAACAGGGAAAGACAACTCATAGCTTTGCTCAATCAGATTAACAATTTGTTACCTCAAATGTAAATTTAAACTGTGATTCAGAAATAATTATGCATCAGACTTCCATTCATACCATCCATTTATTTCTTAGGAAAACAGTTCTTTGGAAAAAAATATTTCACTTGTCTTGTCATATACTTCCCTGGTTTGATACCTGAATGATTTTTTCATATTTAGAAGAGATACTTTCCAGTAACCCAAATGATCCTCAGCCTGGTTTTATTATTAATGTTATGTACTTTTTGACCATGCCACATGGCATGAAGGATCTTGGTTCCCTGACATGGCATTGAACCCGTGCCTGTTGCAGTGGAAGTGCAGGAAGCTTGGAATCTTAACCACTGGATGCTAGGGAAGTCCCCTCAGTCTGGTTTTAAAATAAGTCCATGAGGCTGGGGGCTGTACCCAGCACCAAGCACAATGCCTTCTATAGAATATAGGAGTGCTCACCTCATATTTACTGAATGAATGAATGGTGAAATGCCAATCAAATTCTATTAGACAATATTTTTGAACTTAGATTCAGTCATTCTAAAGTTCTTTATTTTTTTCTAGAAAATCAGTGACTTCCTTCAGTCTTTGCCTAATGTGTATATCATGAGTAATAAATCCTTCTCTTTAATCCAGAGATGTGTATCTTATGACCAGAATTCCAAAAGGGCAAATGTATGTGCCAAAGACAATCAGTGTCATTTATCTCAAGTCATTAGCATTTGGCATGATCCACTGCTTTGCTTTAAACAAACCGTGCGACAATAAATACACCTGTTTTTATTTTCATTATTTTGAATATTAATAGAGAAAAAACACGCCTTAACTCAACAGACTTTCCTGTAGTTCACTGGAACACTGGACTTGAAGCCACAGGATGTGAATGAGGTCTTGTTCTACTCTTCATCAAGTTCAAGTGTGAATCTGAACAAGATTCATAACTTCCCTGGTCTGCTATTGACAAATAACACCTGATTCAGAAGGCTGTTGTGAGGATTAAACATGACCAAAACCTCTAAAATATTCTACAAACTTTTTTCTTTACAAATTTCAAGAGAAAATAGTTGAGTTGTTGACTTTCCTCATGGCTACACGACTAAGACGCTTTTGACAAGAAATTAATGGGAACAGACACTTGGCACATCCTCCTGTTATCAATCCAGTTCATATCAGGATAGTGCTAGATCTAAATGCTTGCTTCAAAGCTGTTGGCTGTGCCCCAGTGAAGAAATTTCTAGTGGAAATGTTTAGAAACTAATTAAATGAACTCTAGGGAGTCTGGGTGTCACTCTTGCATTTGTGATCCAGCCCAAGATGTATGTCTATATACCCATTCTATCCTCTTATGATTGATCTCAAGCTTTGAGTTAAAACAATCTTGTGGCAATTTACACCCATTAGGATAGTCAGCAGAACTGAATTAACCATACCTGGGACTGTGTTATTTTGAGTTCTTTCAAATAGCCTTTCCTCACTGATGTTTGTCCCTGGTCACTGAGCTAGGTGATAATGAGTGGGCTCTCCCAGCAGCGGAAACCTCCAGAGTCCCTCAGGGAGTCAGTCTGTGTCCCACTTAAGCAGTGCTTCTCAAACTGGGGGTGTATTTTCCAGGGAATACAAAAAGTGGTATATAAAGTTAAATGAGTATCCATTTCAGTAGTTGGTGAGTACTGTAAGAAAAAACATCAATTCTTTTATATTGAAACATATGCTATGAAGTAAAATGCAGCATTTTCATGACTTCTTAACATAAAACATAAGACTTTGCAAGATCTCTGTGCTTGGTATATTCCCAGACCAGTCCAGGCAAATACGTTCATCCTCTGCATTAGAGGCAGTTAGTTCACTGAAAAGGTTTAGGACGCACTGCACAAGAGCATTCTAGGAACACTTGGTGCTTTCTTTCGAAACAACAAAGTCAAAAAAAAAATTTTTTTTGAGGAATGTTTTATTTTATTTTTTCCTAGCTGAAGACGTTTTGCTCAGAGGGACTAAGAAGAATTGAAGGTTAAATTTTCCATAGGAGATTCTCCAAAATTCTTTAAAACTTAAAAAAAAAAATATTAACAGAATAAAGTTTTTAGGGAGAAATCTTTTGGGGGAAATGTCTAGAATTCCTTATCTAGGAAAGATTTTTAATATTAAGCATTCTGCAGCAGGATTCTCAGGTAGAAGGCCTATGGACACAAGACAGGTTGGCATTAGTAAACTATCAGATAAATTTTAAAAAACGAGATTCATCAATACAGAAACATCAGAAAATAACTGCTTCATGAGACTATGTAAAGAAAATAATTTTCATGACTTATTTGCTATTCATCTAACAGCAGATATATCTGTTTACTTGAAAAACTATATATAGAAAATTCAGACACTCTAGTTTTACAAAAACTGAGCAATATGTAGTTTTAGACACTGAAATAAGTATGACTAATGTAAATATCAATGATTAATGACCATACACTCTTAAAAGTTGTGTTTTGAAACAAACATAAAACCCGTCAGGAAATTCTAGTAAGAACAATGAAAAAAATGCTTAAAATTATTTTTAGCAGTACGTGGATTTCAACTAAGATCCAACCTGGTTTTCTTAACTAAAGATATAATGACCAGATTTTGTTAATAAAGACATGTTATTCCTTAAAGCCTTAAGTTCGATTCTAAATTTTTGGGTTGTCTTTTTCTGATTTTTTTTCTTTAAAATATAGAATAAAATTTGGAATGTTTTTCCTTAAACAAAAAATTGTGCTTTAAATTTGGCCCAGAATTTTCCTGTTTCCCTGAACTATACACCCACACCCACCCAAACATCCACACACACATACAAAATATACAATTCGGAGGCAAAACTTGGACATTCCTGAGAACTCAAGGAATCACATTAATCTGAACTCTTAAGGTTACTTAGAAATAATTTGTCTTAGTTTTTATTGGAGTAAAACTGAGGCTAAGAGAGGTTGTCAAGATTCACCCAGGATTACCCCGCAGGTAGTTACATTTCTGGGGCTAGACCTTTGATTTCCTGTAAGGCAAAGTGGATCCAAATGATCTGGCTTCTAGCACAGTCTTAACCAACAAGACAGCCACCAGCAAATATCCTGTGTGTGTTTGTGCTGACTTGACACTCAGGCATGTCCAACTCTTTGCGAGCCCATGGACGGTAGCCGGCTAGGCTCCTCTGTCCACGGAATTTTCCAGGCGAAAAACTGGAGTGAATTGCCATTTCCACCTCCAGGGGATCTTCCTGACCCAGGGATCGACCCGCGTCTCTTGCGTCTCCTGCATTGGCAGGCGAATTCTTTACCACTAGTGCCATCTGAACTGAACTGACCGCCAACTACCATAATACTTGTGCATTTTGCGGCTCTCAGTAAAAATGGTGGAAATAGTGCTTTCAATCCTCC
Source organism: Aepyceros melampus (assembly GCA_006408695.1). Classification (NCBI taxonomy): domain Eukaryota; kingdom Metazoa; phylum Chordata; class Mammalia; order Artiodactyla; family Bovidae; genus Aepyceros; species Aepyceros melampus. The sequence continues at coordinate 107,543 of SJXQ01001257.1, forward strand.
AGCACTTGAGGGCGCTGGAAACGTGAGGGTGTGTTTCTAGGTGCTGCAATAACAGGATGGTGCTGCTGGAGTTTGCAGCCCTCCTCACCTGGCAGTGTTCCCTCCTCACACTGGGAAATACTGAAAGATCCATTATCAGGGCAGGGTTCTTTCTATGTAACTCATTTCCAGACCCACCGCTATCTATGTGGTCAGGGTGGGTGGGGTGGCACTCTGACTTAAATAGCTCTGCTTTTATTCCCAGGTGGCTCAGAGGTTAAAGCATCTTCCTGGAATGAGGGAGACCCAGGTTCGATCCCTGGGTCAGGAAGATCCCCTGGAGAAGGAAATGCAACCCACTCCAGTACTCTTGCCTGAAAAATCCCATGGAGGGAGGAGCCTAGTAGGCTACGGTCCATGGGGTCGCAAAGAGTCAGACACGACTGAGCGACTTCACTTTCACTTTAGTTTGCCAAAAGTCACTTTTTAGAATTCCCATTTTGGCATATGTACGTTCTATCTTTAGGTTTTTAGATAGAAAAGGTTACGTTGGATACAAGTGGAAAACAGTCATTTTTAGGTGGCCAATATATAGTTTTTTGTTTTTTAAAAAAGAAATGATTTACAGAAGTGGAGTGTGATTAAAAAAAAGTTTAGTTGTGTAATATCACCTTTTAAGTATGTTCAGATTTAAAAAAAATGCATTTCTGTACAGGCTGTGACATGATACATACTTCCCCCCACAATATTAGGGATATGTAATTGGCAAAATTTCAAGCCTTAATTTCAAGTTTTTGGATATCTGGTCATTACATCTTTCCTATTTTCATGATTTATAAAAAAACCACAAATGCCACAACTAAGCAGAAGCAGAAAAGAAAAATGCACCCTGTGAGTCATATCATCAGTCAATAAAAATACTGTATTCCTTTAAACAAATGTACTTATAAGAGCTTTATATCCCAAAGCAAGATATGTGAGATGGTTTAAGAAGAGGTTGCAGTTTTGCAACAAGAAGTCTGTATAGTTCCTCCAGGCAGTAGCTGTGAAGGAAGTGCCTGTGTCTCAGAAACTTGTTTCTGTCTGTTCTTGACACTTCTGCATCCCAAGCCCCATTATTTACAAAGTTATGCATTTTGCAAGCTCAAAGCACCTTTCGCCTTGCAATTATGAATGCATGCAATGACATTTCATCCTTTCATGTGCAAATTCTAAAATTCATCACAACAGAAAAGCTCACAGTCGAAACTCTGCAATTTGAAATGAAAGGATCAAAAATGTCAGACATGGCAGAATACGGTTCCTAATAGAGCTCTCTTTATTTGTTCAGCGTTCTTCAGTCATTTTTGTTTGTTACAAAAATGGAGTCTTGATTCTTTATTTAAACAGTACTGAAACTAAACTGTTCATGCCATGCAAAAATAACATTTTATGCACTTTTTTTGGGAGGGAGGGGCTTCCCATGTTTTAGTTCACAGGCATTATTAACTGCATTTTTAAGAAACAAGTTTTTTTGTTTGTTTGTTTTAGTGTTATTATTGCTTTTGTAACTAGTCACATGCTGGTTTCACGTGTGGGGCAGTAACCTGTGTCTCCCGGGTTGGAATGAATTTCTGGGGCAAACAAATGGTTTTCCATCTTGCACCCTTCTTGACTGTTGTCCTTTTTCACTTCTGCCACACCATGGTAAATGTCTTGTCTACAGTTGTGACTTGTGTCCTGGGCAGAGGAAGAGCCCACACAGGTCTCTTCTCTTAAAGGGTCTCTTCCATCACTAGGCTTATCTGTCAAGCAGTTTGGGCTGGAGTCTGCCTGCTTGTCCGGCCTCCTGGTCCCCTGGAGCTCTAAGAAGTCATCATCTTCCCCGTGTCGATTTCCGTGAAGCTCCTCCTCTCTCTGGTGGAGAAAGTAAAGAGTTTCTGCTTGGGAAACCGAGGCGTCAGCCCTTTGGAGGGTCCTTGACAATGAACCTCAGCACCCAGCAAGGGTCTATCTCCCTGGGAGGGGGTTTCTTCTAAAAGAATGGTGCTGATGAGCTGGGGTGCGGTGAGTGGAAAGTCCGCCGAGGTGACCGGCAGTGGCCTGGCTGTGCTGGGCGGGGTTGGCGGGGCGCCGCCCCTGCTGTCCTTGAAGTTGACCTTGAGCGATCTGGACTTGAGCGGGTTGCTGCCTTTCAGCGAGCTCTTGGGGCTCTCGGAGGCACTGTCCGTCGGCAGAGGGCCGTGGGGCCCACCCTGGGGCCCGCCGGCGGCGTCGAGGTTCACAGTTATGTCGATCGGAGCATATTCTGGGGTGGCCTCCCTGGCCACGGGCCCCTTCTCCCTGATTAGGGCTAGGAAAGGAGGGGCCCTGGCTCTTTGGTGCTCTTCTATC